>OY735223.1:46124525-46199525 GCA_963457665.1 Thysanoteuthis rhombus
CTACTCATTTTTTGAACCAAAGAAGAAAGAGTTGATAATTCATGTAAGTTATACCTCCATGAAAATGGCAAGTAAGTTTCCACTTATAATTATACCTGTGAGGTTAAAAAAAAACAGCAAATCTTAACCAGAATATCTTTTGGTTAGGCAAGAGGTTAACAAATATTAACTTGGTCTATCATAAAAATAAAGATTACCAATGGCCAAATTGTTCTGGAAACACTGGTTCTCATATGAACACTCAACTCCGTCAGTGTCCAGCCTGGTCAGTACTTAGATGGGTGACTGTCTGGGAATACAAGGTGCCGTAAGGAGCAGGGGATTATGTAGACAACTGTCGATGGTGAACCCATTAATCCTTCTAAGGAAGAGACCTATCTTTACATAAGTAGCAAGAGGTAATAAAAGTGAAGTTTAACATTGCATTCACACCCACACAAACATACCCACATGAACGCTCACATATGTATTTAAAACACACACACACACGCACCTCACACACACACACACACACACACACATATATATATATATATATATATATACAGAGAGAGAGAGAGAGAGAGAGAGAGAAATGATGTTGTTGATGATGATCGTAGTAATAACAATAACATAGCACAACTCTCATATGACTACTGAGGAGAGTACTGGATATATATGACTTGCGATCCCCAGCTGATGCCAATGGCTGAACACACATGAAAAATGCATTGAGATTATACGAGTCACAGCACTGCTTTAACAGGTGAGGACAGTATGACGGGAGGGCTATAGACCTGAGGAGACTTGCTGTCACTCAGCCTTCAGCAATAGTCATCGGGCCACTAGTACAGAACCGTAATCCAGCGCCCCGCTATTGACTGTGAGATTGTAAAAAGAAGGAGTGGAGACCTGAGGTGCACACCCAGAAGTTGGTTTGAAAATGTAAGTAATAATAAAATCATAATAAAAAAAGAGAAGGGAAAAAGTTCAATGAAATAAAATAAGATATCAATGATTGGAGACCTATGAAGGGAAAACTCAACGAATTTAAAAATAAAAAGGTTTGAAAAGGATAGAATAGAAAAGGTTGATAAAAGTCGTAATTATACATTCACATCATTCAGCATATTCTTTGACAAAGATTTAAAGGCGAATTAACGGAAATACTAGTTTTGATCTTGAATATTCCATGAGCAAGGCAAGTGGAAAGATTATCGATTTTCAGATATTTCGACGTTACGATTTCAATGTAACAAATAAAGTTCAGTACCAATCTGAATGAGTGTTTAACACAAAACAAGTTAATATTTCATAAATACACACACACGCACACACACACACACACGTATATATATATATATATAGATATATATATATAGAGAGAGAGACAGACAGACAAACAGACAGACAGACAGAGATAAATGCACACACACAGACTTATGAATATATAATAAATATATATGCGATTTTGAATTGCATCGTACGAAATAAAAACTCGTATTTTAATAATATTCCCTCATTACAACGTAGATTGTATAAACATGAAGAAATGGGACTGCTGCATGAATTTATCGATAGGGTAGACGCTTCAGCTCATCGTTTCTTTGATTCCTATTTGAATTTCCAACGTAACCAATAAAGCTCAGTACCAGTCTGAATGAGTATTTAACGCTCAACAAATAATCATTTCATATATATATATATATATATATATATATATATATATATATAGATGTGTGTGTGTGTGTGCATATGTATATACGTATATATGCATATATATGTATATATGCACACACAGAGATGTATATACATGTATATATGTGTATGATTTTTTATAGCTTCACACTATATAGAGACTTGTATTTCCCGTCATTACAATGTAAATCATCATAAGACTTTTAAACGTCCGTTGTTGGACATAGACCTTCCCAGGATTCGCCATACTTTTCTACTGTAGGCGGCGTGGAGCCAGTATTCTCTGGATTTATCTTCTTCTCTTTCTTGTGATCTCTCCATGTGTGGTTGAGCATGATTTTTTTGTGTGCATTGCATGGCCCTCAGTTTGTGAGTCTGTGTCTTGGTTAGGTTCCATGTTTCAGCTCCATAAGTGACCATTGGGAGAATGCATTGGTTGTATACTCTTCTTTTTAATATTTTTGGGATCTTGTATTTGCTCTGCCGAAGGCTTGCTATCCTCGGGTTTGGATGCTGCAGAAATTTACCGATTGGATTGCTGCTCCAACGTAGTGTCGTTCTTGATTCCCACTTACACACACACATGCATGCATATATATATATATATATATATATATATATATATATATATATATATATATATATCTATCTGTAGAAATAAAGAGCAAAAGAGAGATGTAATAGATTGTTAATTAAATGTTCCATAAGATGGAATTCAGTCACGAAATTTTATGTCATTGCGTCAAATATTCATCATATTTGCATGTAATTTAAGTGGAAATACTTTATTGCTTCATATAAAATCATAATAGGATAATATCTTTACACTTTAGGTGACAGACTTCTCACTCAACTGTTGGGTGATGAAATCCAAATTAAATCAGAAGAAACTACACATCAAAAGGCAATACTTGCATGCACTTCATGTAAAATTACTACAATAATTATTTTATTGTTTAAAATTAAATCATAATGGGAAAATATCGTTACACATTTTACGACCGACATCTGGCTCAATCGTTTGGGTTATAAAATCCAAATTGAATCAAAAGATACATTCCATGAAAGGCAATATTAGCACCAATCACGGACAGGGACTTTTATTTTGAAAGTGTTTCACCAGCATCTTTCATCTTTAGTTGAAATAGCCATTATCTTCATAATGAAAATTCTGGTCGATTAGACATTAGCAATGATAAAAATATCATATTATTATAATATTATTATTATTATGTTTTTTTTAATAAGTAACAGGAATAAAAAAGGTAAAGTAGATTAATGTAGTTTTTGTTATTTTGAGGCAACTCCAAAGGATAAACCCTATGCATTGCTAATTTTTAAATGTGTTTTTCAAGCTTATATTTTGTAGTACTTGTTTTTTTTTTCTCTTTACTTGCGAATTTTTCTCTCTTGTTTCGTATTTTCAGGATTATTTCCAAGGTACCTATGATGACAAGTTCAACTGCTTGACCAGATTTTTGAATTAAATGTGTTTTCTAGATATCTTTATGCTTTTTGTCCTCTTTCAGATTCACTTTGTGAGATACGAACACAACAAGGGTTTATTTTTAGAAATATGTCAAACGTCAACTATAAATTAAACTTTCTACAAAAAAAATAATATCAATTGTTTTTTTTTTTGAGCGAGTGTCAGTTCTTTTATTTACTGAAATATTTCAAAATATTTCCCAAATTGTCAGAGAAAATTACTCCACTTCAGTAACATTTGATCTGCATTATTTTCGCAGAATGATTTTTTTATTCTCTATATAAGTACAGATTATTCTGCATGAAAAAATCTATTTTTCTGTATTTTTTTAGATATTTCCAGAGGAGAGATTATATACAAAGGACTTGTTAGTCATTTGATGGAGACATGAAAACAATTTTGATGACAGTTTTGGTTAATGGTTTCTATGATAGTTGGAGTATCTAGCGTTGCTCGGGAGAAAACGAACTAATTGATACAGAAATGGTATGGAATAAATTCTAACCAAGAACCTTTCGAAGTAAGAATCGAATTCTTTCAAAACTGACCATTTTAGAAAATGCCCAAATTGACCCAAATTGGCCTTTAAAAGTCACAAGATACCTATGTCTCCTATCCAATGTTTGTACGAAGGTCAAGTTACAGATGTACACAAATTCAAAGCCAAGAGGGTGCAGACGTTTCCCCTATGTTTGAAAATACCTTCACCTGACCCTGGATTGACTTCCACCGTTCAATTGAGGTCAGTGCCACATATGTTCATACTGCGGTCAAGTTACCATCGTACAAAAATTTGCAGCCGGTCGGTCTGACAAAGCTAGAAGTAACTTTTCGAGAAATGGCTAAAATTGTCCCGATCTCGAATTGAGTTTCAGAGGTCATCAGAGTTCAGAAAAATCTGTCCAGCATCTGTTCTTGCAACTTGTAGAGTGCAGCAGTGTCCGTTACATTTGAAAATATCAAAATTGACACGAATTGACATTCACACAATATATGTTTGCCACCTATTCGATCTTTGTCATCGAGTCAAGTTACCATAAATTTGCATTAGTTGTTTGAAGCCTGATCCTTCATTAACATTTGGAAGTCAGTAGAAGTTGTTCAATTTGTAAATTCCTGCCAGCATTAACCTGACCATGAATTGACTGCTACAGGTCATCAATGACCAGCATCACCGACTCTGTTTTCATCCTGTGATGATGTCACTATTGTCCACAAATCTGCCGTCTTTGCGTTGCAGCCATCAACGTTTGAAAATGCCAAAACATGGGGGGCCATAATTCATTTATTAAAAACCTTTACCTGTGTGTCTTTATAGTTTGCATCACATTCTTTTACCTCTGAACATAATAGTTTCCTACTTCAAAATTGTTAATAATGCAAATATCTAGTTATGTTCGAACATCTGAGGGTTTTTTGTGGAAATAAGTGGAAGTGTTCAGTTATTTGAATAATGTGTAGTAGACATTCCTAATGAGGACTTTCGGTGTGAAGAATCCATCGTCGTGGAGAGAAAACTGGAAGGTCACACTTTTCATAATTATCTCAAATGTAAAAATATACGACCATTTTCCTGTACTTTTATTAGTGATAAAAATTTTCTCCTCCATTGATGGGATACGTAAGCACCTATTATTCTTGAAAGCCATTTTCTCATATGAACCGTGAGTCTAGCATTTTGATCCCCGGTGCAATCAACTGCACTAAATCCTCATCAAAGTTTTCAAGTGAACTGACCTTTTCATCGCAGTTAGCATCATTTCTTTTTATTTAATGCCAAGAAATATATATATATCTTTTAACCTGAACATTATTCGTACGCTATTAAGTTTTATATTCCTCGTCGAAAGTCTTAAGAAAGAAATGAACCTGATATTCAACCATATGTTGATCAGTTGAAAAAAGTGCAGCAAATAAATATTGAGGCATCTAGTCTTCCGCGAATATAAATCATATTTGAATCAAATTGTAGCTAATAAAGTCTTGCGTGTATTTTGAAGTGGCTTATGCTGCCCCAAATCATTGTAAGTATTACGATCATATCATTTGATCAAGTGTGACAGTATTAATAAGAAAAAGTGTATCTTATGGATTTGGGCATCATAGAAATTACATACACGTAATTATTATTACACTTTTTAAATTAGGTTGAATTGACTGGACACCTGTATCTATCGGTGTTCATCAGCTATTGCTCATGTACCTCAAGCAAAAGGGTGACTGGTATGGATAACAAAGTTTTTCGGGGCCAAAGACATACGAGTTCGAATCTCACTATCGGTTTTTCTTTCATTTCAAATCAATAATATTTGCTAGCGGTTCTTTTTTATCAAATTGCTATAGAGTGATAACTTACGTAATTGTAATGGAAAGTTATCAAGATGAAGGTGAAAGACACACCAGTCAAAAATCAAATTTAAGGATCAAAGCAATTAGTAAGAGAGGCTGCAATCTCCTATACAAAACGTTAGCATGTTATGTTTCTTTTAAGCAGAAAAAACTATTGATGAAAACATAATCTATTTTTCATACGTCTGCGTTCTCACATACAAGAACGTGCATCAGATTGGGAAGAACTAGAAGTATATATCAATTACTGAATTTATAATTAACAAATAAAGAGGAAAGAATATGTGTCTGATATTCGCTCTGTCTGTATGCAAATGCAATTTTTTTGAGTCTTCCTGTGAGAAAAAGATAAAAAATTGATAAGAATACAATGAGAGAGAGAGAGAGAGAGAGAGAGAGAGAGAGAGAGAGAGAGAGAGAGAGAGAGAGAGAGAGAGAGAGCAATTGTATACATTTCTTTTGGGAATTTTTTGATTCACTTTCTGCATTGGTTTATCATTTTTCTTTCTGCATTCTTCCCGTAAAAGCCTGCAAAACATACTGAATTATTTATCCACTTCCTTTTGTCTGGGAATATATAGGTTATTTTCCTTATACTACTTTGTATATTACATTTAGTATTGTAGATTTTTAGTCCTTTGCTTTGTTTTTTTCTCCTCGATATATCATTATTTTTCATTTTCTTTTAACGTTCTATTATTTTTCCCGTGAATATTATAGACTGTAAGCCGTGAAAGCTTAAGATCGTTTGAAACCAGTTACATTGTTTTTCTCTCACCGTAAATCAGATGCTTTTTTCACTAAAGCAAAAAAGGAAATAAAACAAATGTCTCTCTTTATCTTTTTTCCCTACCTGACTAATAGCGTACACAGCATTACGTATCTATCAAAAGCTTTTTATACACGTCAGAGCTCCAGAAGTACTGTCGACGTTTATTTCATTCAGTTGACTACTTTGCATTATCGAGTTGATACTTGGAGATTTTTATACTTTTATTATTTCAATAATTTAGAGTAAGCAAAAATAATCGTTAATTCCAATTTTATGGAGGGAAAAAAAAAGATTAAAGTTTCTCTATTGTTATTTGAACACGGTGAAAAGTAATTCTGCAACGGTTAAAAACAAAGTGTTTAAACACATTGAACCAGTTTTCCAATACGATAAATTCTTACTGACAAACTTTATTCAAACTGGTTTGTTCGAAGTGGCTAAGGTGACATAGCACTTCCTTAGAAAAAGAAAAGACTTTTACCTTGTAAGAAAACTGATGAAAATCATAATACATCTGTTTTCATTATATCATTTTAACAATACCGTTTAACAGATATAACACTGTTCTTCCCGAAACAAAGATGCTTTAGTATCTCTTTAGACTTTTAACACTCGTGCATGGAATATCCCTGAAGTTAGCTATCTTAAGGAGAGTTGTGACGTTGGTGTTACTGACACCAGTTTCTAAAGTGAGGGACGATATACCGTGGCCTACTGCAGTGGGGCGATTGGAGGAGGTTTCCTAGGTTTTTGGTTTCGTTGGAGTTTTCTTCTCGTAGACAGAGCTTGTCCGAGTCAACTGATTAGCTGAACATAAAACTGAACTAAATGATTGACCAACAATCTAAGAACCCAGCAGTGTACATACGGACAGATAAAATAGTGCAGTTTATCAGAGAAAAAAATGACAGGAGTCAGGGATATCATGGAGTCCGTAAGAGAAATCAAAAGACAATTGGCTGGTCACGTTGCAAAAATATCAAACAACTACTGGGCATCACGACTAACAACTTGGATCTTGAGTGATTATATGCAATACTGTTGCCGAAAAAATATAAGATGGCTCGACGAACTACACAAGTCAAGAAGGGGTTGGCCCTCCAACACCTATGATAGAGAGGTCTGGCGAATCTTTGTGAAGGTTGAGGTTCAGGGCCTTGATGCTCTGATATAAGCATATTCAAGAGAGCTGATCAAGTCCGTAACCTCATAATCGAAAACATTTATCGCATTCAACACATTTGATTTATTTGCTGTATATCCCTCTTCTAGTCAATTAACAGAACGCTCTTCAAAATATCACGGTCGTAACATCATGCAGCAGAAGTTTCGGATCAAAATTCATTTTGTTTTTTAGTGAGAAAAGTGTACGAGAGGATGGGTCAAAGTGGGTCTGTTATCTCTTTGTGGATGTTGGGCTTGTCTTAGATAAGATGGGTAGTAAAGAGAAGGGTCGGACATGACTCTCAGCCAAAAGGATATTAACACCTCATCCCATCCTACTAAACAAACCACAACACAGAAATATCCCCATTCACTTTCTAAACTTCAAACCTCTAACCAGCACACGGTTTTTTTTATACACCGATGCAAGATGAATCAAAATATGCTCAAGTGATGAAAAATATTTTCTGAGATGTAACACTTTTCCTTTTTTGTTATCTTCTTTACCTTCCAAATGCCATTTTCATCAACATACGTATAGAGAGAGAGAGAGAGAGAGAGGGGGGGAGAGAGAGAGGGGGGAGAGAGAGAGGGAGAGAGAGAGGGGGAGGAGATAGAGAGGTAGAAAGGAAAGGGAGAGGGGGAGATGCTACGATTTGCATCTGGTATCCTGGTGAATGTTCATAAAGAAGCTTAGCTGAAATTCATCTCGTGAGTCAAGAAAAGCTGAGAGGGATACCTTTCATTACAAAAACCTTTTACACAAAATGTTTAAACAGTTTTGAAATTCCAAACATAACAGAGAGTTTCAATCTGATATATCAACCTACCAGATGATGAAACGTTTGCAAAAGTCAGATATACACAACTCACAACCCTCAGTTCAATGAAATTTGTCGAGGGATATTTCTTTTCATTCACTTCATACACACGCATACTCAAATACACTTGCACACTATATCTCTATTCCCCCTTCTCTTTCTCTCACACACACACACACAACCACACACACAAACACACACACGCACATATACGTATATATATATTTATATATATATGTATATAAATATATATATATTTATATATATATACATATATATATGTATATATATATATATATATATATATATATATATATATATATATATATATACACGTGTACGTGTATGTATGAGAGAGAGAGAGAGTATGTGTAAGGAACAGGTGTAAAACTGTTCACTCTATATGTATGTACTTTTCTTGACTGCAAAGTTTTGTAGTAGAAAACGCCTTGAGTTTATGAAAGTTTCACAGGAAATAGATTATAAAATAAGCAGGTCCATCATTGAGAGCCTTTCAGGCAATGTCTGACTTTTGACATTCAACAAAAAATCATTGGCTCACAAGGCCAGTCTGAGTTTAAGCTTGTACAGCCCCTCAGCTACAAACGAAGCCGATTGTAGCAATTGGCTTTTGTTCACGTCGTACTTCCCTGTCGTTTGGTCTGCGGCAATAGTCCAACAGGTCGAATATTCAGCTGATTGATGATAACGTCTCCTTCGACTTGCCAAGATTGAATCAAATGTTATGCAAAACGGCATCTTCAAAATTTCATACTAAGTAGATTTTATACCAAAATTCGTTGGGTGTGCATAACTTTTAGATCAACTCGAATGCCTAACTCTTGAGTCTTCACTTTTGCTCAGAAAATCGATTACTTATTCTTTCAGGTGAATTTTTATATAATTTCATACAAGGCTGAGCAACTGTTGTAGTGTTGTCTGACAGTATTGGAACTCGCGTTTCATAGAATATTTCATTGAGAGGCCCATTTTTCCTTTGACATCAATACTACCCTCTCATGAATAAAATGTCCTCTTTTATAATTGACTTGTTTTTCTTATCTCATTTTTTCAAAGGAAACTAGATATTAAATTTCTCCTGTGCTCTATGATATTCGTGCATTTTGTTTATATTCAGAGAAAATGTTTTGAAACTGTCCACATAAAACTGACCTATATTTCTTCATTCAAGTATTTGATATCTCTTTTCATATGACTTGTTTAACCCTTCAATGAAATCAGTTGAAAAAGAATACGCTCTATCATCGACTGCAAATAAATAAATAGATAAATAAATAAATAAACAAACAAAAAAATCAGATCGACAACAATCATACGTATCTTCCAAATAACTGAAATTTAAGGTCTGACTTTTGTGATAGAAACAGATTAAAAGTGTAATTGAGTGATTAAAACAAAGTGCCCTCTCTTCTCCCCATGGTTCTATGGGTGGAGTGAAATATTCATTGATCTCCAAACAGTCAAAAAAGTACCCAAGAGGTCTACAACAAAGAGTATTTGTGACCTGAACATCGAACCATAAAAAATCAAGAAGCTTGAATACTTAAAAAAAAATTCTTTTTCTTCTCATTTTACATCATTGAAACCATTAGTTCACCAAGGTTTCAATTGATTGATCATAAATGTAAAAGAAATTAAAACATACCGGAACATCAGCATGTATTAATGCTGGATAACATTTTCTCATAAAACAGCTTTTTCTTTATTTTTCTTCAAAATTCAGTACATCACGTTCATTGAAAAACCTAAGATTTTTAGAAAGGGTAATTTTATCTCGATGATTCTATGGACTGTTTCATTGTTGACATCAGTTATCATAAATGAAACCTTGTTTTTTTTAAGAAAATGGCAAAACAGATATCATGTGCGAAAAAAAAAAGCAAAATTATTAAATGACTTATCTGTATTACGAATGATCTCACTTAACCTATCCATTCAACATACTGACATGCATAATTATAACATTTTAGGGTTCTATATTCTGGGAATGAAATGTACATTTTGAAAAAATTGAAATTGTCATTAAGTGCTCTATTGTAATTTTGAAAATTTGAAAACAAAATTTGAATTTCAGGGGGTCAACTGGTGGTCTACTCTCACGAATGGACAGCACCTGCAAAAAATCGATTGAGTCTGTTATCTGTACTGAGTCAGATAACAATGCTATGTAAATTCAAAGGTATGGCTTAACACAATAGATATTAGTGTTTGATATAAGACGATAATGAGAAAACGTATGCATGTCTTTGCTAATGCATGAGAGACTGAATGTGTGTGTGTCATGTGTGTTACTGAGAACAACGTGATTGATTGAATGAATTGTACACATGTCTAAAAGTTCACAAAGGTTGTATCTGCAGGAATATAGAGTTGGATTAAAGGCAATGACTTGAATGATTATATACATACAAAGACACTCACATATACTGCTCACACATCAGAGGGTTTGCTGCAAAGGGAGATGAATTGCTACTAAAGCAAAGCAACACATTTTATTGCAGACTGGTCTCAATCTCTTGAACTCTCACGATATGCTGAGATGGGGCATAATTGTTTTGATGAACTATTGTGACTCATGTGGTTGTTTTCGATATCTAAGTAATCAATAACCAATGGTCTCATGGCTTGTGACTTCTTTACGAGCGAATGAAAAGGCACCGTATGCAGAAAATGAGGGATGGAGGGTCGCAGTTTATGAAACAAACTAACCTAAAACTTGAATTACTCATAAACTGCATTATTGATGAATTGCATCGATAAAAAAGTTTTTATGGATCAATTCACTTTTTGAATAATTCACTTTTATTAGAAATAAAACCTTTTTTTCGGATTCCTTTCTCCTCTGGTAACCAATTTCTGTTTCCGATAGACCAATCTGAATTCCGAATGAAAAAAATCCAAAAAATCATAAAAGCTATTTGTTCTATCTATGAGACATCAAATCTATTGTTATTATTGAAGAAGATTTTTAACTAAATCAATCATTCTTTGAAAGCCATTTCAAATGCATATTCCATTTAGTATCCAAAAAATATATTTCCATGCACATTTCAAAATATTGATTTCTCTGTTTACTTTATTTCAGAAACCACGTTCTTGTGACAATTTGTGATTTTTCTTTTGCACAAAAGCAAAACATCAAATAAATATTTAAAGAATATCGTTCATTTTTATTGAGTTTGTTCTTAGTTTTACATCTTTTTCTCTCAGATGTCTGCAATAAATTCCATTCTTGCAAACATATTTCCTTTGTTTTATGGTTTTTCCCAATTTATATTTTCACTTTCTTTTGGTCAGCATTCGTTACTTTACTTTATCGATTGACTTTCTTTGAATTTTTTGATAGGCAATCGAAGTTCATCAAACATAAAATAAATGATTGATGATTGGAATCCAACCAACTATGAATTTATATTACTTCCCAAAGACGATGCACTAAGTGTCGTAGAGAATAAACTTGATCAACTCAGTAAATTTTTTTTGCATACATAATTTCCACACACACACACATATATATATATATATATATATATATATATATATATATATATATATATATATATATATATATATATATATATATATATATATATATATATATATATATATATATATAAGCTACGCATTTGCTTACATAAATATGTTTCACTTTTCCCTGACTTTTGACATTGTATTTTCAGCAAATGGTATTTCTAATTCCCCAAGCTTATTCTTTCGCAAGCAGACTTTTTGATGTTTGAAACTATGAAAACAAATTAGGGATTTTTGTTTCTGAAGGATAATTCTAGAATGACTTTTTTTCGACAATGCATTGTTCTCCTTTTGTTCTTTGTGCATTATTTTGCTTCTCATTCAACTCAGATTACAGCCAATCTTTCCTACTCCCACCGCGAGAATCCTTATACACCATCCCTTTTTTTTATCAGAAATTTTTCAGTTCCTTCTTCGTCATGTCTTTCCAATTAAGTAGCTGTGACAGGCTATCTATATGCAGGGTTTCAAGGTGACTGCGCCTTATCTTGCTGATAAATCTTCTTAAGATGTTACTATCATTTTGCTGGCGTTTGGAAAGGATTACTCTCTAACCTATCTTATATTTGGCCGAATATATTCGTTTACTTCATTTGTACCCAAACAAAAGAAAATAGAAAGTAGGATATTTGATCTTATCTCTAAATAGTATTTTTCAGTTAGATATACTTTTTGCAAGGGTATAAATTAAGTAAACTATAATATCAAAATAAGAAGTCACATAAGAGTCCTTTTCAGACACCAAAATCACTAGAAAATATCGTAAGTGTATTTATGGTCAAGATAAAGAGTGGTTGCTTGGAACCTCGCTAGATGGATAGCCATTCATAAAAATCGAAAAGATATTAGGATAATGAAATGAAAAAAGAGTGGTGTATGGAGATTCTCACAGTGGAAGTAAGAAAGATAGATAGTGAGTTCAGTAACTTGAGAAACAGAAGAAAGTTGGAAGGAAATAGAAGAGCAATGGGTAGATAGGCAATCAGTCCATATCAGGTAAACAGGTAAAAGAAAAGGATGAGTTTCTTCAGTATACTAATAAAAGAAAAGAGACTCTTGCTTTGAAAAATATACCAAAGGTTGGTCACCAGGCAGAGCAAGCAGCGTGGGAGATTTGGTTGACGGTAGGTTTATGGGCCCCTATCTGTTGGCAGTGGAAGGACTGATCAACCCCCCACTTTCTCTCCTCTTCCCCTTTCTCTTGACAAGCTTACTAACTCTTCACCCCCCTCTCTCTCTGAGTGATCATTTATTTGTCTTCAAACGAGGACAATCGACATATTTTCAGTCGGTCGAGGGAGAAAAATTAAGAATCAATTTTGAATCTGGACGAGCATCATTTGTATCCCTCCCTTGCTACAATCGCAGTGCTGCCAGAACGATATATCGTCAAAAGATGTCCCAACGTCATTATCTTACGAAATTTTGCTGGATTGCAGTTTCTTTGATTTTCAACTGAGGTTATTCGAAATACGTGTGAGAATTGAACAATTGTAAATTATATGATTGCGATACTATGTAAAGAACTTGGAGTTAATTCAGATTGTACTCATAGAAACTTTCTGATTCAGCGCACAGATTTACTAAAATATTATTTGTTCTCCCAGGTTGGTAGGAAAAAGATTATCAGCGTATGACTACCTCCTTACAACGGATTTAATCTCACTCAGAATTTTCCAATGGACAAGTTAGGTTCCAAAGATGCGGACAGCGGTAATCTTTCAACGATATAATACTTCTATATGCTGTAAAGCAAAATACGAACCTCAAGTCTATTGAAATAAATATATGGGGAGATCAGTTTGTAGAATTCATACGTATGGAATCATAGGAATTCTTTATTGGGAAGGACTGAATGTTGCAATGTTTTCAGGGCATACCATTTATCAAGATGATATTTTGGGTTGGGGTTTGCTTGTGTTTGAATTATGTGGGATTAAGCAAAATTCCGAATTAAAAACGAGATTACGATCGGAACACAAATTCCTGCAAAAATAATTGCGAGTTTAGTTGCATGAAAGACAGAATAAATAAAGGAGAAATAGAAAAAGGAAGGTTAATGATCATTTGGTTCTTGTATAAGGAAAGAAAAGGAAGAGAACAGACGGAGCAGAGTGGGCAGGCAGGGGGTACCAGAACTCTCACTACCTCTCCCTCTCTATCGACCAGCCTGCTCTCTCTCTTCCCCCAGCTCTCTCTCTCTCTCTGAGTTTTTCGGAGTGTAAGTGAGGACTTTGTTTAGTCTTCAGTCGAAGATTATGTGTTTTTGGTCAGCTGAAGAAGAGAAATAAAAGGTTTGATTTTGAATCCCAATATAAGTCTAACATCTCTCGTTCTGCCTGTGTTGTAGCTGCAGAAGCCATTACGCTTGATGGTCGAAATAGGTCCCGTTGCCATTATTGTACATGAGCAGTCTCCATCAGCCCTCATATTGTAACATGTATTCAGTCATAATGGTGTCCTATGGTAATCAATTGGAAAGACAGCCAGAACAATATGAAAACAAGAATTGAGCTAATCAAAGCCAGCTGCCCACCGCTCCCAAATGATCAAGTATCTTGTAAATGACTAAAAAGATAGGTAGGAGTGACCAGAAGAAGTGGAGTGTTAGTCATAGCATCTCATTGCCAACAACTCGTCTGATAAGAGCCCATTCAAAAAATATTTTTTATTCCCTCCCAACAATGAATTGTATTTTTGGTGAAGGGTATTGTTGGTAATATTACTAATCCCCGAAGCTTTTTTTCCACTGCCAGCAAGCTATATAATTTCATGTATGAAGGTATTAAAGATAAGATAAGCAGGACATATTGTTTGCTGGGAGAGGCAGTATAGAAGCAGCCCGTCTGGGTTCTTTGCTAAAAGTTGCAGAAGCTGTACTATTTGGTATATATATAATTGGTATATCTGTGCCTAAAAAAACATAAGGGTTTAAGGCGGATGGCAACCGTGCTGTCCCGATTACACTCCAGAAGATAAGTAAAACTCATCTACCAATTACAAACTGTTCCCGTATATATTAACACATATTTCTTTCAATCAAGGTGTGATATATTACAAACAGTTAAAATCTAACGAATGATATCACGGACTGATTCTATATACTAATCATTCAATTTCTTGAAATAGTTTTGCTAGTTTTCACTTCAAAGCTATTTGAAGTAATGTAATTTTACATAATCAACTGTGGGCCTATCAAATTTTTGCAAATAAGATGTAACTCCTAACAATTATTCTATTCTAGTCCATTTAACGGACGGGAAATCGCCGATGTTTATATCATGAATTATTCAGTTATCATTGATACAAGTGGATTATTGAATATGCAATGATGGGGGTGAAAAAGAGAGATAACTCCTTTGTTAAGACATCAAAATATCTCTTTGAAGTTGAGAAAAATACACACCTATTCTATTGTCAGACATTGATGATCAATGAATAGTACTGATATCAGAAGGATGTCTATTGATTTTTGCCAGGATCAATACGGCCTTCGCGCCTTAAATGTTAATGACTTGTGATAAAGTTGTCTGAATACCATTGTAGGACTGAGATGACTGACTAGAAATGTTCATATCTATTCTCTTTGCTACAAGCAAAAGTGAATTGCTTTTCAAGTAGAAGAATCAATTTACATCGGAAGAATCCATCATAGAATTTTGCACCAAATTCACATGACCATCAATTCAATGCCATCTTTTGTGCTTTTGTTAGTAACTGTTGTGTATGGCATCCTTATCCTTGCCTGATTCTAGCCATTTTTTTTCTCTTAAACGTATGTCAAAAAGTTTTTGCAAGTTTAAAATAATGGTAAAAAAAGTTAAATAAAAATAAAAATTGATTTATCGATAATATCCAATAGCTTTCATGTTCTGTTTTCCTTTGCATGTAAAGGCAAACTGAGGAAAAAAAAGCTTGTTTGAGGTTCTTTTATCCTCCCATTAGGAATAGACATCCATTCAAAGTATAATGAATTACTCAACTTCGAAACTGTACAAGCAACCAAATTCACAACCGTATCAATAGTCTGTAAGCTTGAATTCTAACCATTGCTCCAACGCCAAATCTATGTAATTATGCGGTTCTGCACAACACCAACGTATTGAGCTTGCTGACCAACCTGCCACAGTTATTTCCAACCCGAACACATGACGTTATATGGAGAAGGTATGAATCAAAAGCCCCATTTGAAAAATACTAATCATATACATTTTTTATTACATTTCAGTGTTATCAAATCAGCAACCATTATAATAGATAAAGCAATTGTTTTGGCATAAATACCCATGGATATTTCCTTGTTTCGTTCCTCCTGTTCTCAAAAGATGGATTAGTATTTTCCAATCGTAGGGTTGTGCTTAGCAAGGTAGTTTCATCAGAAATTAGTACAGAAGTAAGCTTGACCAACGCTGGGTTGCCTATATTGTCACCTAAGCTAATACCGATGATTGCAAAACTTAGATATTGACTAAATCTAATAAATTCATTGGTTAAGTCATAAGAAGTTAAAAGTATATTGTGACTACTAAAATATGGCTATTCATAGGACAGCATTTTATCGTTGGGAACATACTATTATGTGTAATATTTGGTTTTGTTATTTTTGATCATTCATACTCCTGCTTACCTTAAAAATAATTGACTTCATTCCCAAAGTTAACCGAAAACAAACATTATCAAGGTTAACTGAGGTGTCACTGCCTAGATATGACTGGATATTATTGAGTAGAGGTTTGATGAAGTGCTATCTGACCTGGTATATTCTTCAGCAAATACATTGACATAGTAAATAGATATATCCCTGAAAATAAGATCAATGCTTCTCCCAAAGCATGGAGTTTTCCCTTGAATACATTGTATCGAAAAAATATGGTCAAATATCAGATTACGTCGTAACAGTGATTTGCTTTATGCCTAGTTTATAAGTGTGATACGCCATCAACATTTTAAGTAAGAATTACTGCTTCATTTGTTTTTAGTTTAATAAAAGTATTTTTGCAATGAAAACTCTACTTTTTTATCATAAAATGATGACGAAAAACACAGATTAAGATCATGTAAAATGCACATGTACAAATCCAATTACCAAACAAGAAGGTGCCGTTTGTTTTTGATAAAGCTGCAAAATATTAATTTCTAAGTAGGTGACACTCCTTTACATAAACTCAATTTTGCAGCATGAGGTTATGAATGGTATTCGTGAGGGAAATATGATTGCTGAAAAGCAAGCAGACATCGATACACATTCAATTTATTTTTTTCTGCGGATGGGGAATTCATCATTCTTCCAATCCAATCCACAGTCAGTGAAGCCGTCACTGGAAATGTTTGCCAAGATATGGCAAGGAAAACATATCTATTTGGTAAATTTCCTGATATCTTTACGCCCACTAAAGATAATGTTCTCATCGTCGGTATGCAGAAGATTTGGTGCGATATTTTTTTGATAATTTGAGAGCTATCACTTGTTTAGTAATAAAAAAATCGATACAAGATGAGTCGATTATGTAGAGGAACATATCTCCGATGGATTTTAAGGAAATCGTCAAACTGGTTACTTATGTCTTGCGTATTTTGAGTATTCTGTTTGTTGCTTTAAAGTCCTGGTTTGGAAAAGCAGAATTTTTGGTATGATTCTTGGGTACATCCGACGATCCTGTCACTGTCCGTTGTCAGGTCACCATTTTCCTAATTATTTGTTTCCGTCCTGTAATGTGGGCTTGGTTTAAAGCTTTGAATCTCCAACTTATTTTAGAGTTTTTTCGATGATTGCAGCCGTGTATTTTCAATCCTTTCTTTTTTTCTTTTTGTTTGTTTCATTCAATTCTGTCATCGGAATTTTCTCTATTATTGTCGTTGGTGAATTGAAGTTTCTGTGTAATTCCATGATTTCTGGTTTCATCTGAGATTTTACTAACGGAACCTATACACCTTGGTTCAAATATAATGTCAACTTTCAATAAAAGGGCTATTATTTTTTTCGCCTACCTTGATAATGGTGGTGTCGTTCTCCTCATGTTCAGTAAGAATTAAATTCCAGTTTTTCAGTTCAATCTTGAAGGATGGAGTGTATTTCTTTGACATGTTCAGTGGTTGCGGATTGGTATGGAACATTTCGCTGATTTCTTCGTTGGTATTTATATTTGACACCTTACAAGTCTGTAGTTGCTTTTTTTTTTGACTTTATCTAGAACTAGAATGTCCCTGACAGTGTCGTTTTTGTCTACTGGGATATAATTTATTTCATGTTTGGTTTCGTGGCACGGGCTCTTTCAAATCAATTCTCTATTTGTTCACCTCTTGAAGGAAGTGTCCATGATTTGGAACCAGTTTGCAGTTGAAGAGTTTACAAGACCTTCCCTCATTCCATAATTCCTTCCTGGTCTTTCCTATGCAACGTTCATTCCCTTGTCCTACCTGTGCATTACAGTCTCTCACGATGCAATGAAGTAAATTCTGATACCTTGGAAAAAGGAATTCAAGTCATTATAGAAGTTTCCATTTCCTCCTGGGTTGATTGCTTAGTGGGAACGTAAACTTGAATGATTTTCAATTTTTTTTTGAGTTATATAGTGACGCTGACTATGCAGTTCAAGACAGCGTGGAAGCCCACTGCGTTTCCTCTAAGGTCCTTATTGATAAGAAAGCTTACTACACTTTGTTTTACTTTTTTTTTCCATTGTTTTTAAAAAATGTTCGCTATTTAGTTCGGTTGGTCTCTCTCGGGGCCTTCTAATTTCATTATATCCCATTTGCTTTTTTTATTATCTCATTTATATTTTCAGATCAGTTTGATGCACGTCAGTTGAGAGTGTTCTGGCATTGATGGTGCAAATGCGTAATTTAGTTTCTTTGGTGATGGTTTTTTCTCGATGCAGTGTTTGGGTAGTCGCTTTCAGAGCAAATCGACCCCACCCAAAGCAAGTGAAGTGGCTTGGCTTTTTAGAACCGATGACCCAGCAGGAACGACCGGTATAATTTTCATTGTGCAAGCAATGGGAATTTTTGGCCATGCCCTGACATGCCTGCCCATGACATGTTGACAGGGGTCTGGTGGATTGGTCACTGCCATTCAGTGACCTCAACGCTCCACAGGCTTACCATCCATTATATCGTCTCTACGTTGGTAGATATGGGTATTTGCAGCACTGTAGAGGATAAAAGATGTGGAATATGGTGCAGGAATGGATATTTTTTTGTATAGCTATGTTAACCACGCTATTGACTCGTATGTATTAGATTACTGAGACAAGAGTTAGGCAGGGCAGGTGGAACTTACCATAAATGTGTTCACATTGGAACCGAGCTTTTATTAAGTGAGTTATTTCTTACAGCTCTTATGAATCTATATTACGTGTAGCCAAATGGGTATCATATGTTTGATCATAGCTCTCCCTTATATTTTTAATTTTGTCAACAGGAGTTGCATTTTAAAAGCTGGAAATTCTTCTCTCAGTTTGGTTAAGGGGAGCTTTTTGAGATTGATAGTTTCCGAAGCACTAAAGTATTTAGTGTTTTGAAAAAAAAAAAACACAAACAAACAAAACGTTTAGCCACGTCCTTGTAACATTTGGAATCTTACTGATTTTATTACGTATCCCAATATCTATATCCCTTTGACCATGTGCCAATGATCGGAGAAAAAAAAAATATGCCACCACTGCATGACTCAGGATAGATTTGTCGGGGCCGAGGATAGTTTTTCTTCTCCAAATTTACAGGTTCGAGGCAATATCACAATCAAAATGAATATACATTTAGATATACAATCATAAATTAAAAGTTTCACCCTTGCAACTCCTTTGGTGGGTGTTTTAGAGAGGAAAGAGAGAGACAGCTGGACAGGCAGGCAAACAAATAGGAGGAGAAAGCTTCGAACATAATAGGATGGAATTTGAATAAAAAAATCTTCTTGTAGAGAGGCTGAACGACTAAACTATTTAGCAATTTCTGAGAAAAGCTTAGCCATGTCCTTTCTCTTATTTTCTCAAGGGGAGAGAGAGAGAGAGAGTGTGTGTGAGAGAGAGAGAGAGAGAGAGAGAGAGAGATGGAGAACGAGAGAGAGACGGATAGATGGATAGACAAACAGGAAGAGAGGGGGTTGCCACATAATATAGGGGAAAATTTAAAGAAAAATCTCTTCGTT
Organism: Thysanoteuthis rhombus; assembly: GCA_963457665.1. Taxonomy (NCBI): domain Eukaryota; kingdom Metazoa; phylum Mollusca; class Cephalopoda; order Oegopsida; family Thysanoteuthidae; genus Thysanoteuthis; species Thysanoteuthis major. The sequence continues at coordinate 46,144,496 of OY735223.1, forward strand.
AAAAGGCCAAAGGACTAAACTGTTTCTCAGAAAAGCTTAGCCACATCCCTTCACTGATTTTCTGAGAGAGAGAGAGAGAGAGAGAGAGAGAGAGAGAGAGAGAGAGAGAGAGAGAGAGAGAGACAGACAGACAGACAGACAGACAGACAGACAGACAGACAGACAGACAGACAGACAGACTGACAGACAGACGGACAGACAGACTTTAATCTTCGGTGGTAAAATGTAAGTTCAAGATATAAATGATTTCTTTCTTCAAGAATTGTTTGATGTGCTTGAAAGAGTGAAGATGTACAATTTACTACATTGGATCAGCAAACTAAGACAGCCTGAACAGTTTAGAGAATACCGTGCAATGTTATTGGATTCTACAGTGAGAACAATATCAAAGACATTGCTAGCCTCACACTTTTGATCTGTATTTTTTTAATTACTTTGCATACATTTCAACCATTCACTCCCGAACATAATCTAAGAATTAATTAGTGTAAGTGATAAAATGATAAGAATTATCCACTTGAGTTCATGCATTAGTACTTAATAACCATTAAGTTGTCTATTCACTCAAATACCCCTATTCAAATGATAAATAGAAAGAGACACAAACCGAGGCATCCCGTGTGCGAACAACATTATGCTCAAATTTTGTTTTAAAGAATTTTATGAATAGTTTCTACCATGTATTCAAGTATCAACCATCAACCTCTTCACTGATTTACGTCGGATTCTTTTTCATCTTCTTTGAGTGAATGACTCTTCAGGATATACTTGATATTCTGATTTGGTGCAGAGCATTGAAAATTAAACAATATTTCCATAGATCAATGTACGATAGAAATATTTTCATCCTTGAATTAGTGATAAAATCGATAGAACTAAATTAAAATTAATGCATCTTATGAATCAATAAGAAACTAATCATTATTAATTTTTGACGAGTTTTTCTTCAATCTTAACTTTTGCATTTATTTCTTGCAGAAATATTGAATTACTTTTAAGTTTCTTGTAAAGCATAGCTTTTTGTCTATTAACCTTTCACAATTAAGAAAAGTGGAACGTGATACTGTGGTCAGACTACAGATACTCTACGGTCTTTTTATTGGGTGTTATTAATATCCCCTTTTGATTAAGGGATGACTACAGACTCTACAGTGAAAAAATGAGGCAGATCACACTTGGAATAATCGTAGCATTGGATCATATGTGAAAGATATATTTTTGTAGTTGTTCAAAATCGTACAAATGTACTAATGCATTCTCATTGGAAGGAGCTGATCAGTTCTGAGCTGTTTTCAGAATGCCACATTTACTTGCTTTCCACAAGGACAAAATGTTACATAAGGTTGAGTTTAATGTGGTAATAAAGGTAGCACCCCCAAAATTGCTCCAGACCCTGCAACCGAAGTTGCAAAAGCGTCAAGACAAGCCTTACAGATCCCTCTTAGTGCAATTCTGAGGTGAACTGCCTCTCCTTGATTGATCCAAGCAATAATATGAGGACGTAAAGACGAGTCCGAAGGTCCTCGATGCGTTTAGCAATGCCAAGCTTCGGTATCCCCCATTGGCTACGTCATTGGGCTTTTGCTCTCGGTCTGAACACACTTCTAACAAATCCCCACAATTCAAATGTCTAAGGTCACACTATACCTTAATTATTGCCATGGTGCTTCAATAACAGCCATAGACCTGGAAGACTACAATGATTAATTCCTAAAGCCGGACATTTATACGATATCATGTTTTGAAACCAAACATTATTTTGTAGCATAAGGTCGTAGAGGCTTAGGAATATATACAACACAACATTCCAGATGAAACTATAAATCTATCCATCTGGAAAGTGATACTGTAGTCAGATTGCTTCTTTCCACTGTGTCTTTCTGTGTACGTTCCCTGTTTTTTCTGTAAATTTTGCTAGAGTGTACTTATACTACACTTTCCTTTTTATTTGCTTCCCCAAAGCAAGAGCAGGATGTAACCCAAGGCCATTTTAATGTGAGATTCAATGCAATGTTAGAAATAAATTCTGCAGTCCTTGCAACTAGCGTTCCAAAATCGTCAAGGCAAGTTTGACCTATACTTCTGAATGCGATTGGAAGGTGCTGCCCCGGGGCGTACTGCTCTACCGACACTAAGCCTAGTAATTCTTTGAGGTTACAGGACGAATCCAAAGCTTCTTGCAAATAGCTATACCAAGCCTCAGTAAACCATCATAAGCCTCGTTATTGCTCAAGTGCGAAGCTACCAGAGTGTGTATTTCACAATTTTTGGCCTACATTTAAAACCTCTTCTCATTTTTTCTTTCACTGTGACTCCGTCTCAGTATCATCAATTTCAGTAAATTATGAACCAATTCCTCTTATTTTTTTCCTCCCTATTAATCTTCTTGATGTCATTCTCTGATTATCGTTGCTCTTTTCAAGTAACAGACAATTTAAACCCGACCAATTGATCAATGGAAAATTTAAATTACAGTGTCTGCAACATTATTGTAGAGGTAGGATTAATGTAATGTTCTCACGCTCTTAGGTATTCAAAATCAAATCACGTTCGTCGTTACGCATTCATTTGAATTGACGAAGCGATAGGACAGGCGCTGTGATATCTGAGTTGATTGTCAATTTTTTAGTTATGAGTTCAATTTCAATCAATGTTAACGCTAAATTTTTATGTTTATTCTTCATTAACAGTCAATTAGTCGTTTAGGTATATGTTGTATTATTAGTGACTATTGGTTAAGTTTTTGTTATTTTTTGGTAAATTCTTGTGATCATTACCCATAACTGATTAGCTCCTTTGCGTAGATGTTTTATTTAATTTTGTACAAAGCCCTCGTTCCTTAGAGCCTTTATAACAATTACGTGGGGACAGGAGCACAAATCTTACAAGGTATATGTTTATCCTAAAAAAGGTTTGATTAAAGTAGGTAAAATCTAAATGCAAGGATAACTTCGTAAAGAATTCGCTACATATGGTATGTATTGTAGTATTTTGGTAATTCATTGCAAGAAATGAAATCTCTCTAAAAAAAAGGTTAAAGAATCATTGAAGAACAGGCTATGATATTAAAGTTACAACAATTTATTTGGAATCAATTAAATTCAAACTAACTTTATCCCGTAGTAATTATTCTGCATTAAATTTGAGTCTTTTTCTATAAGAATCGGTTTATAAAAATGATCATGTACCAATCAGATCTATCAACAACTGATGATATTGAATTTAAAGAAAAAGGAAGATATGTTGAAAAGTAAGTATTTTTCGTTAAAAATGTTATGCCAATCATAGCAATCGATGTACATTGGTATGTTAAGAGCTCAGTTTTGGAATTCTAACAAATATGATGATCTTTTGCGGTTTTCCATCGCACCATTAATTGTTTCACTTCAATAAAACCTTCTCATTGAACTAACTCGAATGTTTCACTCATCCGTGTTAATACAACTAAGACGGTAAAACAGTAAATGTTAAAATAAGAGTAGAAAAATAACCAATAAAGAGATACATAAGAATCTCATTTTTTTGAAATTATGGTTACCTCTTCAAGAGCAGATTTAGACCCTGTATTTAGACGATGATTATTCAAGACTGTCAGATCGAATAGATATGTAAAAATGAACGAATTAGTTTAAAAGACTAGATTTCATTTTGAGCAATAGTCATAAAGATATGATTCAAGATAGTTTTTTTCTCCTTATATTATCATTGTACAAAGATTCAAGCATATCAGGTCCACCGGTTTCACTGTCTTTTTCTTTACGTTACAATGACCGTTCTCAAATGTCCGTCGGCAACCTTCCAGGAATTCCAAAGCGAACCGTATGTTTGATCCACCATGGTATGGTAATATTATTCTTATAAATATATAGTCTGATTTCCTTCCCAAATAATTGCAATCGTCGACTCCCTCTACTGAACCGGTGTAAATTTCTGCGATAGCTGAGTTAAATATTACAGCACACAACTCTTACTGAACTTTCAAACGCTTTTTATCGACAAAACTCTGCACTGCAGGTTAGGTAGTGCAGAAATATCGATCAGCTCAGTAGAAAAAGTAGAATGGCGCCGGCAAAGGAGAATTGACGCTGCAGAGTTCTGAAATTCTCTAGGAAAGATAATGGAAGTGTCAGGTATATGGATGAAAATAGCCTACCACCATTAATAAAATAAAGTGTTCGTTTGATATTACCGTAATGTGACATTACTGAAGGCGATAGGCACCCGAGGAATGCTGGAGAGCACGTCAGCCGACTCGTTGTGATAAAGACAACAAAGCTGAGAGTACTGATTTGAATGGAGTGCAATACCTTTGGATGCTTTTTCTCTCAATGGACATACGTGTGACAAAAGATTGTGGGGTTTGACAACGTGGACTTATATCATTATCACGAAACTGCAGAAGTTATTCATGTATCTATGAATGGCCACTCTCAGAGGGAACATTAATTTGCAGGGTTTATAATGAGATTTCACTATACGAGGTGTGGTAGTCACATGCACATCTTACATTCAACTCAAAACCAATGTACAATAAATCTGAAATCTTTATCTAATTCCGTTGTAACAGAAGAATTGATATCACTCCGTGAAAGAAATCTTTTGTGAGTGAATCCCATTTAGTTTTATAACGATTAGTGTATTTTCTTTTATATATCTAGGTTTTTTTTGGGTGGTGGGGTTCCTCATTTCTGGGTATTCATCAATCCAAAAAGTGATGGTTTACTGACGAACATTTATCTTAACCACTAATTCAAATGATTGATTTTTCTACTGTAACGATTTGTGTTGTTTATTTTTGACAAAAAAACAACAAAACAGCCAATAGTCATTCAAATATACCCGATTTCTTTCCAGAAGTTATAATTGGAACTGATATAAAATCTGACTTTTCATTTTTTGAAAAGCGTTTTGCTTGCAAATGAGAAACAAAAGGCTCTAATTTCTCCGTCTGTTTTATTTTTCCGTTGTAAATACAAAAGTGTTCAAACTAGCGAAGAATTTCCCACCAGCACTAAATAACCTCGAGTGATTAATAACACGTCTTTTTTAAAAGCTTTTGTCAGTCTATAACGTGTAAACAGGTTTGATTGAAGTCAGCTAATGATTTCACATTGCTGTAAAAGAACTTGGATAGAAAAAAAAACATTCCTGGTAGTGTTACACATTATTCAAATGAATAAAAATGTTTGGTGAAATTTCATTTATTAGCTAGCGAAGAAATGCGTTTACCTACACTAAAAGACCTTTACTCAGAGACAAAAATGAAACGCCCTCTTTCAAAGCACCAGTCTGTTTATATCAAATAAACAGCATTGATGGATATCGGTTCATTAATTTTCATGGTTGACTTACGAATAAAACAAGTTTTTCCCCAGTCGGACTTTATATTGCTCGAATGTTTGAAGTGATTCCAGAGACAACAAAATAAGATAAAATGTATTAACTCTAACGTCACTTTATTTTTAAGTAAATGCTTCAAATTTCAGGATGATATTAGAATGATTTTCTCGATTCCCAACAAATTCTTTAGGCATATATATATATATATATATATATATATATATATATATATATATATATAGATCTATATCTATCTATCTATCTATCTATCTATCTATCTATCAATCTATTTATCTATCTATCCATCTATCCATCTATATATATGGTTGTGTTTCTGTAATTTTGTATGTGATAGCAGAGATATATGGCCTTGCCCTGAGGAAAATAATTTGAAACATTCCTAAACAGGGAAAATGTTTTGATTGATTTCCTCTTACCAGTCATCAAAGAAAAAAACATCGTATACACTATATTTACCTAAAACAAAAGCTGTATTTGAGTATACAAGGAGGAGCAAATGATATCGACCCACACTTTGACAGTGCTACCTGATACACTAGATGCACGTGTCTCCCAGTGGGTCCTAGTATAAAGAATTAACCAATATAGAAGAGTCCATAAGAAAGTCATTGAGAAATCAGGCAAAGGACGGCGATCCTGAGGAATTGTCTTTGTGTATCGTTAAATTGTTTAGTTTTAGAAATTATTTTAGGTTACCTCCAGTGACCTCCAGCATCAACCTCAAATTGATCTTTTGTTGTGTTAATATGTACCCTTACGCACCTTAGATGCAATATTGTGACACTTGAGATTAGAGAAATGACAGATTAAGACTTAGAATGACCCCGATGTTGAACAACTCTGACCGTTATAGAATCTACCCCTATCACAATTTTTTTTTCATAGGTGCAATTTTAGGACTAAAGACTTGGAAATTCTTTTAGAAATTGCCAAAAGTAACTCTAGTTTAAATCAATATTAATATCGATATGTTTATGACCTCAACCAACAAATGATTCACTCCTATGCAAAATCTCAATTACATCAAATTGGTGTATCAATAACAATTTTTGACGTTAAATGACTTCCAGAGTGAACGTAGTTAGGTCTGTCACCTTTGATGTGCGGAGATGTACCTAAAATCACGCTTGTTGCTCCGTTGTTATCCATAACTCTGAGGATTGGTTAGGAATGACCAGAAATAGCCCCCTGGTGACTTCAATCAACCTCGGAAGTGAACTCTACATGGCATATGACCTCTACCATGGACAGATTCACCTCTAACCTGAAATCCATTTCCTAAGGTTCGAAATTGTGGTCCTAAACTTGGGAAAATATTTTGAAATATCCAAAAATGACATTTTGCAACCGAGAAGTCAACATAGCATGGACTGGAATGCCACAAAACGATGCAACCATATACTTTCACTTCAGCATCTTCGATGCAGAATTAGGGCAAAAGATTGGTGGGAAATGAATAGTTGAGATTTGGAATGATTTTGGAGGTGGAAATCATATCACATATGTGATTGATCGATCATATTTTAGTCTGTATGATGAATTTTAGATCGATGGGACTCGTAGTCATAACAATAGACGAAAAAGGCTCAAACATCAGTACACACACACACATACACACACACACACACACACACATATATATATTCCTATATATATATGTGTGTGTGTGTATACTTTTAATATCTTTTCCTTTCTTTTTATGTATAGTTAGTATATATCAATATATCTATACATGTATCAATTTTATCTATCAACTTCTCTCTGTCCGTCTGTCTGTTTGTCTTTCTGTCTGTCTATCTGTCTCTGTCCGTCTGTCTCTGTCTCTGTCTCTCTCTTTCTACTCACACACACGCACACACACACACACACACACATATATATATATATATATATATGTATATATATATATATATATATATATATATATATATATATATATATATTGCAAATAATACCAATAAACTGCTTATTCCCAAACCTGTCTCCATTTCAACTGGCATTGTAATGATAATAACTTTCTACACGCTCCAGCACTTTATTTCTTATGTGACATTATTATTTCCCAAAAAATGTAAGCTTTACCTAGAAGAAACAATTGAACATCATTCAGTACAATCAACCGGGATATATGTTGAGTATTTCCCAAATGCCAACACGAAAAGACATTCATATCGAAATAAATAAATAAAGACAATTGTGAAGACTATACTTATATTCATAATTTAAAAAGATATTCGTCACAGGGCCATTATTTTTGACTCGGTCTAGATTTCCATCGAAAATCTCCCGAAAAAGAATTTTCATCTCAAAGAACAGAATGTAATTCATCTGTTCATTTTTATTCAAAGTAATTGAGAGTTTTAGTGTAAACTATCTGTTCCTTATTGAGTTGTGTTTGATATCTTCATTCATGCCGCTAAATATACGCTGGCCAATAAATAATTAAAAAATCACTGATCATATCTCTGATGCTAAGGAAAAATAATGATATTAGATGATGGCACAGGTAATTATTTATAAGATTCAAGTTCATGTCTGTGCACTCAATTGATGTACGGAGAAAATATTTTTCAAATAGCACAGCATATTTCTGAATCAATAAAATCTCACAATACTCTTTTGCATTCCCTAAAAGGCTTTGAACTATTCGTCTGAACTCGTGACGTTGTTTTCGATGAATTTCGGCTTGAAGTTTTCCATTACATTGGCCTGAGGCAAAATATAAAGGCACGGATAGAAGCCAACCGAAAATGTATTCAAGTTATATTTGAAAGATGCATAAGTGAAACATTTTTATTCCTATCTTTAAACTTTGCTGTTTGATATTGCAGAAGAAGGTAACTGTTCTTACAGCTGTTCTTGGCAGCTTCTATTGTATGCTCAAAGGTCAGTGACCTCTCCGCAGGAAGTGCAAATACATTTTGAATTTAGAATGCTTATTTTGCCTCCATATTTATATGAACAGGAAAACGTTTCCACATCAACACTTCTGATGAATTTTGAGGTCAGTATATTCCGTAACCTTTTGCTTTATTTCATTACGATTTGAAATTTGATTTCTCACATAATTATGTTAGCATGATGTTTTATTTAAATAATTTTACAAACGATAATTTTAATTCATCATTATATTATCCCTGGATGTTTGGTATTTCTTAACTTTTTCCTTCTGAAATCTAAAAAAGAATCATTAGAGCAAGCCCAACCCTCAAAAATAAGTCGATCGCAATAATCCTAAAAGCAAGAGCATACGACCAATGCATTTACCCGATAGTCACTTATGGAGCTGAAACATGGAACATAACAAAGAGACAGACTCACAAACTAAGAAGCATGCAACGTACGCATGAGAAAATCATATTCAACGTCGTACTGAGAAATCACAAAACAGCACTGTATATAAGGAACAAAACAGGAGTCAGAGACATCATAGAATCCATTCGAAAACTTGAAAAGCAATGGGCAGGCCATGTTGCAAGAATGACCGACCATAGAGGGACATCGCGACTCACAAATGGATCCCAAGAGATCACACGCGAAACAGAAGCCGACAGAATATAAGATGAAGAGATGAAGTGGACAAATATGAAAAATAATGACTCTGCAATGCCCACGATAGAGAAGTGTAGCAAATCATGGGGAAAGTCTATGTCCGACGACAAACGTTTAATGAATGATGATGATGACGATGATAATGATGATGTTGATGAATTACATGTGTAAATTTATGATTCTGTTGTCCAACTCGTAGTCATTGTGAATTGGTAAGGAAAGGGATGATGTTTGAAAAATCAATATCTGACATGTAAAATAAATCCAGCACTGAACCTTTAGTGGCTTGGATAACATTTAATTGATAATTCAGAGCATTCCCACCGTCCGATAAATGTATTTCTATTCTTTACGATGGTTTTACTAATAACACAGAAAGCTTACCCCATCTGATTCGTGTGTTTTGTTCAAGAGTAACGACCGTCTGTAATGGAATATACGATTAGAGAGAGAGTTTGAAATACAGTTCACAACATCTCACAAAGACCAGCGTAGGTGGATAGCAGTTTTGTTTTATCCAACAACTTATCAACAATGAAACGGGCAAACAAATGAAGAGTCGATGCATTTCATCTGGGAAAACTATCAGCAGATTGCCTTTCTATCGGTTAAACGTCTTGAATAATGTATGTTTCTTCGTCTGATCTTTTATTTTTCTATTCAAAAATAATTCTCACGATCCAAATCAATACTGACTTTTCATTAAATATAAAGTAGTACGTCCCACTAAAAAGAAAACTATATAAAAATATACATACTTATCAATAGCGTAAGCGGATTATTCAATATTCTGAAGGAAATATCAATTTGATGCGATAATTTAGTACTTTAATCCTCAAATACCATATCGTAGAAAACAAAATCTGCTCGCAACCTATCATCGCAGACATGATACAACTAGAAAGGCAGAAGATGGCTTAATCAAAAGAATTTCCATGCGACAAAATGCTGTGTGATTTGCCTCTTTTAATCTAGAGTATATTTTGCTTTGCAGCAATTACATGCTGTTCCTAACTTTGAATTTTGTTTGATATTAACGAAAGAATCACACTACATATTCTGTCTCAGTGTCTGTATAATCTGATGATAAACTAAAAGTTGCATCTTTGCATTGTTTCTTCAACAATTTATTGTTACAAAAGCCAAAAACTTCAAGTTATTCAAATAAGAAGACAAGATACAGGTTTATAAAAATATAGGGATATATTTTTATCTAGTGTAGTTCCAAATGGCATCCAGAGAACAGATACAGAGGATAGTCCTCAGGACGACGGATGGGCACACGGTAGCCGTCTTAGCATCTTGTGGTCCACAATCACCGGGAATCAGGTCCGCCCAAAATGGCAATTATCAACTTTTTATAAGGGATCTACGTCCACACATTCCTTATTTATTCTGTGCACGTCGACCTACACTTTTGGATTAATCCCCCCTATCCGGATGTCGCCTCTTCCGGGAAAAAAAACCAACCCCAAAACACCTGTTGTTTTTCTGGCTTTCCATTCAGGGAAACGGAAATAGTATGTCCTTTTGTCAACACACTTGTCAGGATATTTTTTCGTCAACACCTGTCAATGAGTTTGCCCGATGGATGCTTTCCTACATTTGTACATCCTGTTTATTGTTATCAGTGGGCACTTGATACAAGTTCAGTCCCTTGACCTTTGCTATTCAACTCTATCAATGAGATCTCTGCGCGTAAAAGCGGATCCTCAAACTCAACAACATAGTTTCGATAAAATTGACTATTTTTAATCGAAAAATGTTTCTTTTAAGTATGAAAAGCAAACAATGTGTAGAGCATGAACTGCAATTATATAGTATGGTATCATGTGGAAGTATTGTGATATTTGAAGAATTCGTAATTCTAAAACATTGTCAAAGAAATATACATTTGAAAAGTCATTTCCATATTGTAAATCCAGAACAATGTAAAAAGGTAACCTTTTTAGATATTTCTATGAAGACTCTCAAAGCTAATTTAAAATACACGTAAAGTTCCATCCATATATATAGTTTATATTAAATAGTTCAGAAATATTTAAAATACAAACATTTATTTCATGAATGTTTTCAAATCTTAATGAGCGTTGACATAGGCATTTATTGAAACCTTTTAACTGAATATTTCCTACATTCTGCCATAATCATTCACACAATTATCATTATTTGATGGATAATCAATGTTTCACATTCATCATAATCACTGATATTGCTATCAAGCACTCATTAATATCACAATCATTCGGTAACCAACAGTTTCTTCATCATAGAATAAAGAATCCTTGATCTTTACGTAATTATTTCAAACGCTAACGATAGCTTTGAGCTATTTCCTGGTGCTCTATTCACTGCGAGAAATGGGACAGCTATATGAGATGAGTAATGCAGAATAGCCATAGAATACACAAGAAACTTTTTGCTCATATTTGGTGATACTTGTCAGTCCCGAAGTGGGAGATATGAAGCATTCGAATGGAAGCATCTGTAGCTAAAATTAAATAATAACAATACTTTCTCTAACATTTTGATTTATATATTACTTTTATAATTTCAAGTAGCAATGGTGTATTGAGTGGTTGCACCAATAGCAGCTATTTCAGCTACTATGTTGGTAATATTAATAACAATCATACTGATAAGCCTGGTTGTTGCTTGGTCAAACTCCCGTTCAATATGTTATATTGTAAATATGATGAAAAATCGTACGTATAAGAATTGACTGTTCGGTGCAGTTAGATACCTGTTTTGCAATCGTTTCATCGTGATTTAAAATGACGGCAGACAGTAGTATTTTTATAGTTGTGGTTCATCAGTATAGATGAACAGTGAATGATTTGTTCTCCTGAATTTGGCGATAATTGTTCCTGTTCATGTTGATATTATCTATGGGGGTAAACATGGTCTATCCCAATTTTGATTGGAATTCGAAAAAAAAAACTGCTTTTTCCAAGTGATAGTTTATATATCAAACTTTCTTGAAGCAGAGCCATATTTTTTCATTATTTTATCCTTTTATATTATACATATTTATGAATTGTATATAAAATTATTGTTGCAGCCATCCGTCAGAGTACGGTAATCTCATTTAATATCCGTAATTAACTATTGAAAATATCCAAATATGTCAAGAAAGCATCTTGTTAGATAATGGATTTCTTTTAGGCATCAATGTCGAAGAAATACCAGGAAAATTCTTTTCAATCAGATTATTCAAAAGCAAACATATTCCACTTTGAAGTTTTGTAAGCCAAAAGTGATCTCACCTTAGAGGAACGTTATCTTCAATGACAAAAAGGTGGTCACATTGGGAATAGAGATTTAAAACAACACAAAATATGTAATAAAAGCTATCTTTCACTGATGGAAAACACGGTGAAATCAGAAAATATCACTGAGTTGTCTCAGGAATACTAATGTTTCTAAAATTCGAAAAAAAAAACGAAAAAGAATTTTGGTTGAATATGAGGAAAAAGGAATGTTAAAAATGAATTATACAATACTTGATTTGCTTAGTCCCCAATTGATGCCATTTTAGAGACAAGCCCACTCGTGATCCTTGTTGAACATATGTAATCAGATATGCCCACCCCCAAGAAGGATGTATTAGTTAGCTTCTGATAACCAACAATTATATCAAAATTCGATTCTTATAAAACTAAAAACAAACTGCAAGACTAAAGCTTTTTGGCATACGAATTGTTGTTATTTTTAGAATAGGACATTCCAAAATTAAAATTTCTCAAAATTATCAAATTTGCACAACTGTTGCTTATATAAAAATCTATTTTAATTATCATACTGGAAGACTGGATGGAAGTAAAACACATGTGTATCATTGATGGTAGAAATAAATATTTTCCTAATCTATAAGTATATTTATATGTATATGTATAATGATATTTTCTCTGTTTGTGGACAACTATGTATGTATGTTACTATAACAGAGCAAAAGAGGATACTCTTTTGCTCTTTGCAACAAAACGTTCCAACTCGAAGAGTGGAACAAACATGGGTGATTGTTAACTGTTAGATTATGTTTTACAAGCAGGGCTTGATTTATAATATAATTATGATTCTAAACTAGACCCTTATTATGTGTCCATCAGCTGTGACTTAGAAATAAAACGTCATGACCTCAATATATGAATGTTGTGATTTTAAAGAAGAACATTTATTCTAAAAATACATCCTTTCGGGAGATTTTTTCTGAGCTCATATCCGGATGATTCGCCTTCTCGAGTTGGAACCTTATCTGACATATTCTGATAACTTTTTTCTATCAGAAATGAGGATTGCAGTAAATATTTTCCCCTTTTTGTGTCGAATTAGAGGATCATAACTAGAAAAATGACGATGAGAAGATAGCTTTGCACTAATGTATCGAGTGAAATGAGTCAGTCATTTTATTTTAAAGGAACAGACCAAAAATATTACTCCTTTACTTCTGCTTTGTACGTACACCATTCTTGCTCTTCGAAAAAAACATCAATCTTAACCACTACATCGATTTCCTGTCTCATGCTTGAATCATGTTTTTCTTTGTTTAAAAAAAGAAACAATCAAAATGTGTACTTTTATTTTACTCAACCCTATTGCTTAAGAAAAAAAAAGCACATGGTCTGAACATTCTTTATGTAGATCCCTCATCTGTCATATACTAATGTGTGCACTATATAATAAAACGTTTTGATTGAACCAAAGACTCTCACAATATCTGTTGAATACTCAAAAGCGACTACAAACGATTTCATGAGATGCTCATTCACTTATTTATAGATAGTTTTTTTAAAAACGTTATTAAGGTATATACAGAGATACCTTTGATGAATATTGAATGTCAAACTTTGTATCATTTATATAATCATCAGTTCCTCCCTCAAGTAATCCAGTGAAATTAATACCATAATCAGATCAATCAAACCTGCAATTACAACACTGAACAAAGCAAATGCTAATTACCTATGAATAAAAGGGATGATTAAATTTTCTTGCATAGCATTGAATTACAAACAATGTTGTTTTAGTGAACAAAGGCTTATAAAGATCAATTTGAGTCAAAAAGCAGAGCCAAAGAGAAACAGTGGTTCCTAAACACCCAATCAGCTCTCTCAATGATAGAACAAAAGTTCGAAACAGATTACTATTAGTTCATGAATTGAATTTTCACTTGAAAATTTTGACTTGGCAAATATGTCGATTACTTATACCATATTGAAAATTAAACTATCGTTAGTCTCGATTAGAGTGTGAATATTTCTACCTAAAATTGTAAAGCGAATATTCCCTCTCCGAGTTGATAGCTGAAGATTACATGTCTGACGAGAAGAATAACGTAAGGGAGAGTTGTTGAAGAGATTGAAGAAATGGGTTTATCGAGTGATGGTTTTAAATACGGAACCAATGCACTTGATAGCAAGATAAGGGCTACAGAATAAACTCCGAATGAAATGGAAAGGAAGAGAAATAAATCAAGTTAAACATGGAAACAAAATCGAGATACAGGAAAAGGAACTTTTAGAATTACTTTAACTGAACACGCACACGTATGCAAACTCAATCGTAAAACAGACGTTTGTATTGAGTGAAATTTACGAACCTGATCGAAACATTTGAAAGAGAATCCTATTCGCAATCTAATCCCGGTTTACACATTGCTCTTCAAATGAGAGAAAACCTCTTAAAGAATGTAGAAACCGAAAAAGAAAGCGATACAAACAGTAAAGCAAAATTATTACATATGGACTCCCATATAACAATGTAATGTATGTACTTTGAAGTCCATTATTTGACATCCGGGCAATATGCCGCATTTTCTGAAATTCATCGTCTTTCTTCGCCATAAAACATATCATTTACACGCAGTTCCCTTGGAATCCTTGTTATAAAACGGACAACCATAAATTTCTCTTGGAATGGGGATATTTATTTTACCATCGATAAATATTGAGGCAACACTTCATTCGGGGAGTGATACATACGAGAGATGTTTGCTCAGAAAGTATCCATTCATTTATTATTCGCAATTTAGCCTACCCAGGGCAATAACACCTTAGTCCTCATCAAAAAACCTTTTATGGGATCTGACAAATTTATCTTATCATCTATTTCTCTTTTTGGAATAGTCACTGAATTCCTATTTCAGGATCCTCATCAATTGCCTAGTAGCGTTCCCCTTAATCCTCCAAGGTCAGAAATTACTTTTAGAGGAGTCAGATGTCGGAGGAAGCCAAATCCCAACTCGATGGGATAGTAAACCCGGTTGATGCGATGATTTGTTAAGAACTAGTGACTCATTCTGATGATATGAATATAAAAGCCACACAGCACATGTCAACTCAATGACATCTAATTCCTGACTGAGTAATCCCACAGGAGATTATCAGCTCATGTATTGGTAAGAAGCCACCTTCATTTGCCATCATCATCATCATCATCATCATCATCATCATCATCATCAGTCTTTTAACGTCCGTCGTTGGATATAAACCTTCCCCAGGATTCGCCACTCTTCTCTATCGTGGTTGTCGCGGGGCCAATACTTTCTGAATTTGTCATTTACTATATCAAGGTCAAATTACCGGTTTTCAGGATATTCAAATTGACATGATACTTTCTGGCCATTTAGTCAACATTGTGAATATATGCGTTGCAACTAATGAAATATAGGACACAGTTATTGCTTAACCAAAATATGGTAAATAAGCGATATTGGAAGGTCGGCCAGGTGTCCTCTTACTTCAAATTGCTGATAAATAATAATTACCTTGCACTAGAGATGGTCCGGTGGGAGTAAATTAGAACATGATTGTGAAATACGATAGTTTGTAGATTAAGGATTATATTGAGTAGAATACGACGTGATGCAGGCAATGGCCCTCAGCTTTGAATGTTGTAAAACTACTTATAAGTTTTATATAAAGTGTTATCCCGCTAAGTTGGTTTTGCTTTATTACGTTCTTCATCAATACACCGCCAGAGGGCGTTAAACTACTTCACTCGGTTATGAGATAATTTACTTATAATGAGATTTTTGGCATCGAATATCTGTTTTTATTTTAAACTTTGGTCATTCTGTAAGTGGGATTACATTTTTCGATCCGGCAACAAATGTTTGCACTGGTCCTTTCAACGTTTGAACTCACTTCCATATAACACGTATTCATAGCATATAGGATTAAAAACATCGAGGAATCCAGTTTTATGATTTTATGTATAAGGCTGTTTTGTTAAAAGAACAAAACTATCATGAGTCAAGTTTGAGACGGTTGATATGACAAGACCAAATTTGGAAATAGAGGTGCAGACGATAAAATCTTCAGTATAACTCTGCTCGTATGATATATAATAATGACACGAAGGGAAGGTTAGGTAGTTTAATAAATGGATGTGTGAAGAAAGAGATGAAAAATTAATTAAGTATCCTAATTAGAGAGTTGGGAAAGGTTAAGGAGGAAAGAAAGTTATGTAGGGTGATTGGGGGCAGATAAAACTAATCTATATTTGTATAACACTCCGATAGAAGCATGGACAGACAATGCTGATTGGAAGATATGAGGAAGAGATTGATAAGATACAGACAACAGGTGGAAAGCGAGCAAAAACACGAAATAGCTTTAGATTCCCACATTCGATGTTGAATTTTCACAGGTTGAACTTTTCTATTCCAATATATTAGACTCGATATAAAATACTTGCTGCATACAACGGATTCAGACAACTGTCATCAGAAAAAAGCTGTTGCACTGGCTGTAAAAAGATTGGAACAAAAATGGTTATGCTGGCCGTACTTAGAACTGTGAATGAAAATGACATAAAATCTTTCCCGGTTTGTGGTTGATCGCATTATACTTCACCTAAAGAAAATATCATTACAGGTCAATCTTTTAATATTTGGCTTGATAATTATATGCAAATACAAACAGACATCGGATAAAGTTCAATTAAAAATGATCGGTCATTGATCTACTGCAGTTATTCACAAACACAACAGCACTATTATGCATAGACTTGGCTCACGTTGAAAAACAACTGTGAGGATGAAATGAATTAGAAAACAAGATCCCAAAATATGATTGGCACCTTTGCATCAGCTTAATGATATACGTATTTATAACCTTTTTTGCACTATCAAGATAAAATGATCTGACTATTACATTAGAAACTTGATGTTGTGGGCAGGACAAACAAAATACTTGTGCTTATCACATACAAGGCTCGAATTAAACGTTTGCGTATTTTTTTAATAAACATTTTTACAACCATTGGATGATATTCATTACCATCATTTCAATTGACAAACTATTTCTTTTTGTTCACTGGCATGAACTTGTTAGTGGCGTGACATTGAAATTTGACAGAACACCTGATCATGTTTATTTGTTAGTAAGTTCGTTTCCAAAATTCTCTTAAATTATATTCGACTGAACACAACATCTTGAACAACGTGATCAAATGGTCAACTCTGGGTAGTTCAAAAATATTCTTCCATATTCATGAATGAATTAATTAGTACCTCATCATATAAAGTCACTTCTTTTCAAATCATATTTTGGGAAATGATTAGTTTTGATTATATGTACTAAAAATACATCAAAAACTTTTAAAAAAAGGAACCGAAGAATTATTCATCATTGTTTGCACTAATTAATTACCTTAAATAATTACTTCCAATTCTCGTTTTGAGCCTTCCCTCCCCAACAAAAAATTTCCAAATTAATTAGCAATATTTTCAATGTTAAAAATTATAAAACGAAAAAACATACCGTTCTAATTGATTGCCTGAAGAACAAAACATTTTTAAAATGATTTTTTTAAAATTTGAAAAGTTTCAACGATTTCTTTGACATATATATGTATATTGAATTTTTGTCAACAATCTGTTCAAAAGTATGAATACATATCTCCCTGTTCTCTCTCTCTCTCTCTGTCTTTGTTTCTGTCTGTTTGCCTGTCTATCTGTCCGTCTCTCTACGTCTCTCTTTGGTTCTGTCTTTCTGTCTGTCTGTCTGTCTTTCACTCTCTCTCTCTCTCACTCACTCTCTCACTCACTCTCTCTCTCTCTATCTCTCTCTTTCTCTCTCTCTCTCTCTCTATATATATATATATATATATATATATATATATATATATATCAATCATCAGGGAACGGTTACATGATCCGATAAAATGATTATAAATTGTGTTATACTATATACGAACTCTTATTTGAAATGATCTCTCGTCGTTACACGATGAATTATCATCTGGTCTAGATGACATAAATAGGATAAACAATTAAAAATTGGAGGCCATATGGTACATTACCATATCTATATCTACTGCATTGAAAAATCGACTGATGGAAAGAGCAACATTACCTTAAAGAGGCTGCCCAATCAGTTGCAGTTTCGATTCCTGCTGCAGCCCCATTTTCTTAGATTATTCGGTTGATCATTTTTCCTGCACCAAAACCCATGTGGAATACCATAATGGAATGTCTCTGTCATCCTCGTCGTTTTGAAGGTACAAAAAAATGGAAGCCTTATTCTTGTTCTCAAGGATGGTAGGGTATAAGAATACTGAATAGGGCTGAATAGGGCTCTGGTCCCTTGAGGTTTCAACCACAGGAAAATCATTGAAATGTATTCATATAGCCAATCTTTACTCCCTCCAACTGCAGGATACATCGCTTTCTTTCCAATTTCCATGCTCTTGTAGCGTTAATAATAATAATATATTTTTTTTCATACCCTGAAACGAAGCATAGCCAATCAGTACAAAGAATCGTTGACTTCTTCGAACTTTTTTGAATATTTGATATCAGTTGCTTTTAATGTAACTCCCAGACATTCATTATGCGTCAGTGAAGTTAAATTTAATTATTATTATCCATGTTGAAAAAATTGTTATATCCATCTCAACTACTAAACGCAATATCAAATTTGGGAGTCTTATCTTTCAATAGTTGTAGAATAGAGAAAAGTGTGATACAAAAATATTAGCACACACACAGTAAAGAAACTGCAATCAGTTTAAAAAGTTCTGTTTCTTAGAGATGTTTTGGAAAAAATCAACTAGGAAAAAATACTTTTTGACTGGATGTCTTTTACAACCTTTCGAATAATGAACATGAACTCAGCCAGGTGTCATTATTTAAATCACTTTTTTCGAGACGTTCTCTTCAATAGCTAATAACGTCCCTTGAGACTACGATCGCTTCCAAAGCCTATTATCCCCAAAACTCAGTAGCTTGGAAAAAAAAGAATGATGGAGAGTAATTTATGTTTTTGGAAACTAACTTTAGCATTTATCGTGAAATTCACAGATGAACCTCCCAAGAGGTTAGATGAGATCTTTAAAGCAACGTGCCCATTGGAAAAAAATGTTGCTTCATCTTGAACTGCCGTTATTACATGTAAAAAAAATAACAGGAGAAAAAATTGACAAGTATTTCGATTGAATGCATTTGAAACGTATATGTACTTGAGAATATTCATGCACACCTATTTAACTGTATATATAAGGAGCAGTACGCACAAAAACGCGTACACACGCATATATATATATATATATATATATATATATATATATATATATATATATATATATATATATATAAATATATGCTGCATGAAAAAAGTCTACTGGGATTTAAGGTATATCCTTGCGTATGTGTCCTGACATTATTTTCTTAGAATCATTTACAGAAATTACACTTCGTTACTTAGTTCCATCCAGGCTGGAGAAGCACGTTCGTGCACTTCAAATTTCATCACATGAATGGAGGCCATTTTGGATACTTATACTTGGATAATTTTCTCATGAATAGAATTCCTATATTATAACTTCTGAAAAGATACATGACTCCCAGGGGTCTCTTAATAACCGGGAACACTTAAAACCACCCATTATGTCCTAGCTGTCCCTGTTTTAAAACCCCTTGGAGAGAGGACAGAAAAAGTTGAGTGAAAGAAACAATTTCCATATAGTTATAAAGACAAAATGTATTTTCTCATCATAGATAATGAAAGGAAAACTATGTTTTTTATTCAATTTACAACACAAGACATCTGCACACATTTTGTAATGACTAAATTTGATAAAGAAGAGCGATCTTTAAGTTGTAAGTATATTAGTAGGAAACACAACTTGTTGTTCGTTAGTAAATAAGTGTCACTGCGTCCGGGTTGCTGTTGGCAGAAAGAGATTCTGAAGACGGGACAAAGTTTTCTTATTTCAAATCGTCACAACACTCCCAAAATTGTAGGTTACAGAGTCTCTTTGACGAAACGCTGGATATTTGGAAAACACATTCCCAAACTCAGTGCGAAAATGCTCATGGCGAAAAATCCTTCACCGAATGCTAGACTAATTGCATTTACATATATATCCCCTGCTCAAAAAAACACCATTCCTTATGATGTATACATAGTTGGTCACTTAATTCAACGATGTGTTGTCAATTACGAGTAACCTGTTGTGTTATCATTTGGTACCGTCTTTTTACTCAACATGCAAAATTCTTCAACCCCCCCCCCCTCCTGCCATTATAACTTTACTCACGGAACACAACTGAATGTAATATAATTCTGTGACACAATGTATGTATTTTGTCATGTATAACAGTACAAATATACTTCCATAGGTATGTAAAGTATAACTATCTCGACCATAATCCTATATTCATCTATTTTTGCGAAATGTAGTCTATGAATGACAGTACGAAAATCGATCATAAGCTAAGATTTCCAATACGACGGAGATACTCTTATCAACACCTCAATCTGAGCCTGATAATTTAATTTTGTCAATTATTCATTTCTGTCTCGGAAAATTATCCTGATTGAAGAGATTTGCAATCAATTTCTTCAACTAGATAAACTTTCCCTGTACAGACAATGTTCAGCCATTCTTTGTAATTGCTCATAATCAGTTTCACTCATTATGTTGTAACTCTTTTTTGAACCAAAATGTTCAATGATAAATAATAGCTTTGTTATAAGCAATCAGAACTTGATTCATTTATTGTATCTTTTATTATCCCCTTTGAATTCTCTGAAAATCTCAAGTACTCTCCTGCACACCTATTTTCTTTCCCTAAATTGAGATATTATTCTATGAATAATGTATATATAAAACCCTTTTCAAAATATTTCAAAACCCACCATTTATAAATAATGCATTCTCATGCACGATAAAACGTTTCTCTTCGGCAGATAGAATGTGACATATTCCATGAATCTCATTTCCATGTTTCTGCAACTGAAAATTTCGATGCATTTTAAAAACTGTTCGTTGGCATCGGCGCATTCTTTTCAATATTCATACACAGTTACTATTTTCTCTGTTGACATGTTCAACCGTCGTTTTCAACTTCGTAGTTGGAATTGGTATTTCCATGAATTTCATTCATTCCTCACCATTGGATGCATATGATCATTTTTGAACACATTTGGATTTCAAACTTTCGTATTCATTTTAAAAATATTCTAAACTTTAAAAGAAACTTTTTGAATAATTATTGTGTCGATTCATTTTTTTCAGAATGTATTGATTTAAAAAAAAAAAAGATTGATTCTTTGTAAGTATAAGAGGAAAGTAAACAATAAAAGTGATTCATGCATTTTAAAACAATTATGGGCCGACGGAGCATAGAATCCTATCCAGTTTCATGAAACTTTTGCAAGAAAATGTAATGTCAATCGGGAAAAAATTCAATATTTAGCCAAAACGAAATATTTTGCATTTATTCATGCTCTATAACTGATATTACAATTACTGATTATTCGGATATTTTAAAACTTCTTTCAGTAGGGTAGAGGCAAAGTTATGGACAGAAAATGTTCGAAAGAGAGAAAAACCAAACGAAGCGTAAATCATCATGTCAGCTGGGGCTATAAGTCAAACCATTGCAGAATTCAAATCGATATAGCTCCCGTTGCTGAACAGGGGCAAGGTACGGAAAAATCCTGGCCTAACAAGGAATAGAAAGAAAGTATTTGGATCGTACATATCAATAATAGTATTGTAAAAGTTTTGAAAACGATCAAAAAAAAAGGATACAGGTGTCATTACAATGTGGAAAGTTAAACTCTGTTTCACATTAAGTAGGATCTCTCATTTTTGATGGAAGAGTTAATTCGAGAAATTGTTTGCTTGATAATCATGCAAGTACCAAGTATAATTGAATGTTTGTATCCAACAATTGTCATTTGGTTTGAATTTGGGTAAAGGATATTTTACCTTAAAATCTGAATTACGAAAAAGAACAGGGTTTTTTTTCTACAATGTTCAAGCGAAATGCTTTGCTATGTTATCTGTTTCAATCATGTATCAAATATAGACATAAAAACCCTAATATATAGTTGGAACGATCTCATAAACTTCACCATGATTGGATTCATTTTTATTCATGGCGAAACATTTTCCTCATATCACATGCTGTTTTTCAGGCGTTATTTGTGTTCTTTTCCTATTCATCTCAAACTATTATCCGGGCCCTATCTATCAGAATCATATACCCTATTTTGTAAACCATCAATAAAATCGACATTTCTGCAAGAAATGCCAAATCAAAGTACTCTCCAATATCTTTTTTGATTTTTCCTCTTTGACATTTCTCTACAAAGGTTTCGAAAATTAGTTTAAAACAAGCGGAAAAGTCTTTTAAAAATTACGTTTTATCTCTTATTTCCTCCAAAATTTTGCAAATCACCTGCACCGGATGTTGTGAAAAATCCCCATGTTCTTTGGGCAAATACATAAGCACATCGTCAGCACTTTGCTTAATCATGGTCCACGATTCTCGGTTGGATAGTACTGAAGTGGATATATATATGTATATATATATATATATATATATATATATATATATATATATATATATATATATATATATATATATATATATGTACAGATTGATTGACAATCATTCGTCTGAAGAGGCCCAAAGAGGGCTGAAACATGAGCTAGTTTTTGTAGCGAATCGACAACCTACTAATCATATATATATATATATATATATATATATATATATATATATATATATATATATATATATATATATATATATATATATATATATATATATATATATGAAGATATTACTCAATTCACACATCAACAAGGTATGTGTATGTACGTGTGTGTTGATGCTGGATATTGTGCATCACATTTCTGCAAAATATTTCAGTCCAGATGAATTTTTCCGTAGGGTGTACAATTTCTTGCACTCTCTTTAATAAATGATGTATATAACCTACGCGATTATTTCCCCAAGGATATATCAGACTTGTTATTTGGCCTCAGCAGAAATAATGATTGTTCTTTCCCTTCAAGTGAATCATTGTTCTGCTTGGATCAACATCATCCCATCATCATCATCACCATTTCTTGTTATTCTCTCACAAACGTTATGTTTTGACTCCAAAGATATTCCAAAAGGGGGCAATGGGAAGAAAAAGAAGAAAAAAACATTACTCCTATACTTATTAGTAAAGTCAACCATGGCTTCAAAGGGGTCTCTCTTTATACGAAAATTTTAATGGAGCTGAAAGTCCCTGGTCACATTTTCATGGTGCTAAATATAAAGGCAAAATAAGATCTCGATCATCAGAAGATTTACCTCATCATCACAACAACAAAATTACCCCTCTTTCATTGACAATCGTTCACTGGGTTAAAAATGTTAAGTTTCAAATCTTTCCAGAGATTTGCAACAGAAATAGAAATTCGTTAGAACAATCACAGACAACCATTGTTATCTCTAATTTTATCGTCTCAGCTCCCATGATTTGGGAAAAAGAATGGAAGATTCAGCATGGCCACCAGTCAGTCTCTAATTGAACAAAAATATTTCCTAATGAAGGGAATATCTAGTGGGATGGACACAGCGTTTGAATTTTAAAATAGTTGATTTCAAAATCCAAACGCTGAGCTAGCCCATTGGATATCAGCAGACAGAGACGCCCATTTATACCAATCCAACAATGAACGCATTTCTGTTCTTTCTGATAAAAGATAACGGTTCTCTTTTCACTATTGATTTGTTTCTACCATAATTCGGAGTAAGATTAGATATCAATCTCAATGTGATATATAAAATAATGATTAATAATTGTGTCATCCACAGACAGCTGATCGTTGTATTACAACTCTTCAGTATGGCTATAGACTATCTAACTTCCAGTACCGCAAGGCAAGATCGAAACGTATGCTTCAGACATTTCATCTTTGCTTTAGGGGTATCTGACGCCTCTTCAAATGTTAGTCTACTACTGCACCCACGTGAACTGTGCCCCAATTTTATTTTACATGTATATATCATAATATATTGTTTTACAGGCAAGTAAGAATTGTTTGTGTGTAGTACTAGAAGGAAGAGAAAAATTCATTATCTTTATTGCATTCAAAACTTTCATTTGTTTGTTATTCGTAAACTTGTTTATTACAACAAACCGTAAAAACTCAGCATTTGAAAGTAACGTCTTTTTCAAAAGAAGGTTCAGAGGGACAAAAGTAGAAATTGATTATATGACAATAAACTAATGTGCGATTTCAGAGCAAAGGGTTAATGTAATCATTGCCTATCTAAGAACTGTTAATATCTACTTGATTTCCCTTTCAAAGTGTAATCGTTTTATGTTTTCGAAAAAAAAAAAACCCTGCATACCAAAATTTCTAAATTATAGAAGAGCTTACATTCCCTTAGGAACAATACTCTCTCTTCATTATTTTCTAATTATGTGTCTATCAAAGACGGGAAACATAAGCCATTGAAGCTAGGCAAGTATTTTTAACCTACACAAAGAAGAACTTGAGATGTTCTCGCAGTTTGAAATTAACACTAAACAGATCTTCAGTAAATCTATACTCCAAAATTATAGTATCTCACAAATATATACGGCATACTACGCAATTTGGGATATCAAATAGATTGATAAAACTGACTCTCTGTCAAGGTATTCATTGCCTGTCATTCAAAATCAATCCACCGTGAAATAAAGAACGATTCTCACAGTTATTTCTCTTTTTCTGGAGGTAATGACACGCTTCAAATTTCTAAATCCATCGAGCAGTATCTCCACTTTATGTATGTTAATCTCTCTATGTATACTCGTATCTATAATATCAATGAATGAACGTGTCAAGTATGTAATGAACGGTAAACTCTATTTTAACTCTAAAATCCAAACTACTTTTGTTGACGTTTCAAAAGACAATTCACTTT
The DNA here is from genome assembly GCA_963457665.1 of Thysanoteuthis rhombus. NCBI lineage: Eukaryota > Metazoa > Mollusca > Cephalopoda > Oegopsida > Thysanoteuthidae > Thysanoteuthis > Thysanoteuthis major. Next base: position 46,169,619 of record OY735223.1, read on the forward strand.
TTTCTGTCAAACAGATATAAAGCTTTTTATGGGTAGAATTGGTAGCATTGATGCATGATTAAAAAAACGGGTTTTGTTCCAATTTTTGTTCTTTTCCCTGTAAATGAAGAATGCCAAACATATAGCCTGCAGGCTTCTTGATTGTTAATTATTAAGACTGTCAGGTGTGCGTGAAAGTAAAACAATCCGATACTTCTTACGTAATAAAACCCACTTGATATATATTATGAATTTTCATGGCTATGCTATCTGGCAAGTATAGTTTGTGACCACATTATATTTGAGGTTCTAGAGTAAATGCGTTTGGCACACGTAATATAATCTCCCGTGCATAACTTCTTTTTTTTTAATAGATATCTTCATTGTGCTGTGACGATTGTCGGGAAGATCTGAAAAGAGTGCAAATCCAGTGAATAAATATAACATTCTATTTTATTTGAATTAACTCATCCTGACATATCACCAAGCCACGATCACAGAATACTTTTTGAGGATCGAACCCACGAAATACGAGTAATGGTTAACTAAAAAGACTCAAACTCAGTTTCCCTTGCGAGAACGGACTTTTTATGAATTTCTCAACATTTAAAGCTGTTTCACTGATTCTTTTTAATATGATTACGACCATGGATTGTTGATTACTTATCAAATTGGGAAGACTGTTTCTGGATAGAATGATTGATCATTAAGGTATCAAAGTTGAACATCCAGTTATAAGAATTGGTCTCAAAGGCACTCAGATGAAATGTTTTGGTTGAAAATTATCGAATTACACATATATTTGTTCTCAAGGAAACTATGCCCGTGTCCAAATTTGAGAAAGTATCAGAAATCTGCAAATGTTGATGATTATAATCGAATTCAGAATCACTTTTGCTAAATATTCTGAACATTGCAAAAGATTCATGATTTTTCTTTGAATGAGTCCCTTGGAAGCTGAACGTAAAGTCGTTAATTTGTTTTGCTCTGCTTGAAATTTTGAACTCTGCAGAAAGAAAAAGATCATTTGAAGTTCTATGTGAGAATAGAGATTTGAGATCTTAGACACATATCTAATGTTCGGCTAAACAATTTTCATTAATTCTCCCTTCAGCAGGAGATAGAGAGATTTGGGTAAGTGAGTAGCCAACATTTTTCACACATTTCTATCGGATGACCAAGTTAATGCAAACATGGTGTGAATGGAAAGTGAATAACCTGATAAATGCCATTTACTTCATAGATATTCAACAAGCTCAGCAAAATACATCTTAGGGTCGAAGGAAAGTAAGTTGCACCAATATCCCAGTAAAAAAAGCCCTCCGTACCTAGTATATCCAATTCAGAGGCCCTGACCCTTTCCTATCAGTACATCAACTACTGGTAGTAATGAAAATATGCACATGCCTGTTGTACCAAGCAGCCGATATATGAGAAATCCTCATTCTAGATTAAAACAACCAATGTCTAGACTGATAATTAGATCCTACTGATTGGTTTATTATATGTTAGAGCAGACTATTTCACACATTTGACTATCTCCACTTGGTGTCATGGTTTTTGTGATAATACTTTAAGTAAGTTCTTTGGTACTGTACTGTACCACGACATGGTTTTGCTACTTTATTTTCATACAGTGTTTTTTCTTCCCTCATTCAGTTAAAGTCCTTTTACCCTTTCATACATGTTTTGGAGGGAACCCTTTTCATCATTCATTAACATTTTGCTTTAATCTAGAAACAGCAATGTTGAATATTGTCTTAATTCTAAGGCTCTGTAAAACAAATATTCTGTAATTGAACATATCAACAGTTCAGAACCCCAATGCACGGAGAGATTATTTCCTCATTAATGAAACTACAATGTGACACTCTCCGGCACATCCATAAGTGGACTTCAAAGCATTTTTTTTTGACATTGATTGCTTTTTTCCGATTTTGTATTTGTTCCTATTACTTCTTTTATCATTATCATCATCAGTCTTCTAACTTCCATCGTTGGATATAGACTTTTCCCAGGATTCGCCACACCTCTCTATCATGGGTGTCGCAGAGCAAGTTTTCAGTCGTGATGTCCATCAGTTGTCTGTCTTTCTTGCAACATGGCCTGCCCATTGCCATTTAATTTTTGTAATAGATTCTATGATGTATTTGACTCCTGTTTTCTTCTTTATATACTGTGATGTCTCGTGATCTCTTCATGTGAGACCCAGCATAATTTTTTCATGTGCATGTTGCATGGTTCTCAAGTTGCTGGTCAATCTCTTGGTTAGGTTCCATGTTTCAGCTTCATAAGTGATTATCGGGAGAATGCATTGGTTGTATACTCTTTTTTTATGATTATGGGGATCGATTTGTTTTTGAAGGTTGAGCTTGCACTGCCAAACCTTGCCATTCCAGGGTGATTCTCCGCTTGATCTCATCCTCTTTCGCGGGTTTGTTCCTTTTTAATAGGTATTTTCTATTTTTTCCCCTTTTTTTCCTTAAGTTTATACGCTTTAGTCTTTTTCATGCTGAAAATATTTTCCCTCCTTTTTCTTTCTTTCCATGAATTTGTCATTGTACTTTTTTTCTCTTGATCAGATCTCTGTTCATATTTTTTCTTCCTCCATAGAATCGATTCTTATCATATTCTTCCTTTCTTTACTCCCCATTTTTCTTTGATTTCATTTTTTGCTCTATTGCTCCCCAAGGAGCAAATGTGATTTAGCTATTTTGCCACCTGGTGTAGAAATTCTCTTGCCTCTAATCTTCTGAGAGCAACGCATCCAAGGTTCTTTCACCAAAGCAAAATATTCTTGGGAATAAGTTTCGTTCCAGGAGGCACTTCTATCACCTAACATTTCAGCCTTAATATGATCACATTGATGCAATTTTCTCCTTTCTCATATGTCGCTAGGCTATTCCGATTTAATACATTTAAACTCTATGGAAGAGTTCCACTCCTTCTATCAGCTTCCAGCAAGCTAAAGACAGGAGTCCCAAACGGTAATTAGAAATAATCCGTCTATCTATCTATCTAGAATCAGATAACTTGTTGACTGATCTGAATAGGGAGAGTGGAAAAGGGTTTAACATGGAAGACATAAGTAATGTTCAACGATCAAAATCGAGACAATAGAGAGCAAAGCTATAAAAGAAGCTGACAAATATATATTTATTTAAGTCGTGTAATACAGTCAGAAAAAACAAACCAACTTGGAAGCAAAATAAAACGACACATAACAATTGGTTGGAAATCATTTGATGATAATTGTAAACGCAGTAAGAAAAGACCACATAAAAGTTGAAATGGTGGGAGAAAAAATTCAAACATTCGATGGAGCTTTCATGAGAACTATCATTCCTGAGTATAAAAATTTGCATTTCAAAGTTGGGTGTCATTTGAGCAGAGATAATTTGTTCAAATATGTATAGGGCCTTCAGACATCTTTGCCAAGTATAGATGATTTTGAATAATTGCCATAAACATAAGCAAATAGATAATTGAGGGACAAAAGAGACCGACGTACTAATATCCCGAACTTGAACAGCAAGGATAAAACAGACGAGTGGCTGGCTTGTTGTATGAGAGGAAGATGGTATAAGAAAATGATTTTCGCTAAGAAGGTACTAAACCATCGAGAATAGAAGAAATAAAAGATATCAAAATGTGAGGGAAAGATCTCGTTTTTTATTGACCATACCCGGGAGATTCGGTTGAAAGCCTGAGACTGTCGCTCCATGTGACCCCCATTAGTTTTTTTTTCTGACTAGATACAACTATCCTTTATATTTTTCAGAAATCACTGTCCTCAAAGCTCCAACTTTTAGGTCCACTGTTTCAAAGCATTGGGCATTTTACTTGTAAAATACTACGCAGACAAGCATATTCTGTTTCAGACAACTAAGCTCGACCAAGATACACACGCACACACACACACACACACATACACACACACACACACACACACACACACACATATATATATATATATATATATATATATATATATATATATATATATTTGGGGGGTATTCTGATGCAGTGCTTGATTTTCCAATTATTGCCCGGCAGCTGAACCATGTGACCATTGTGGCGTCAGTCAATTCCGAAAGTGCTTTTACTTTTTTTTTGATTACTTTATCTTGTCCAATTTGTTTGTCGTCTGTCATATTAGGAACATGCACTGAAAACTAATTCCGAAGACAACAATCAAGTGCAATTTTATTAATGTCTGGCTGCTATTTTTCCGCTTCATTTTTTTCCAAGTTCAATTAATCTGCTCCACAATTGACGTAACACGCCATTCAAACAAAATGTTTTCTGGGAATATTCGAATATCAGTATTCGTGCAGTGTGTCCCTCTTCCCGAACGGGCGGAAACTGTGATGCAGTCACTGCAATTACATAATGCACTCAGTAGTTGGACGTAATTCAAAATTACGACAAAATACGAAGAGTAATTATCTATCTGGTAATTTATTGAATGAAAAAAAAATGCAAACCTAATTGAATTCACATAGCCGTCCGGTTATGCAGCATATTCGATCTACAAAACTTCCTCATCATGAGATAGCAAAGTGAAAAAACTGACATTTATGAGGTGCATTCAAAAGTTACCAGCGTAAAACCGGTTTCAACTGTGTATTAAGTTTGTAGTTTCGGAAAAAAAGGCTCTGGGTCTTTCTCACGCACCCAATATGAATAATTCAGCTAGATAAATTTGCTAAACCTCTTAAAAGTATGTTTTATGAAATTTCCCTCTTGTTGTTTGATTCACTGATTGTAGAATGAGTGCATCTGTTCTGGTTCGTTATTCATTGAGTTTTGAGTTAAAGCTCAAAGTATTTCATTGTTTTACTTCTCAAGAGTTTCAACTCAGCAAAGATTAGTTTACGTTGCTTAGTCGGTATTCTGCTTCAATCACAAGACCACTTGCTGCTTTAGATTTTGCAGAATTGTGACAATTTGATTTTTAAGTGAACTGCATATAAAATGCAGGGAAATAAAGATTTTCAAAAATACTGTAGCTACGAAAGGGTATTTTGGGAAATACCAGTTTGCACTGTATGGATTCCTGGAGATCAACGATAACAAGTCCCTTATTGAATGATAAATGTTCTGTTCGGACTAAAAACTCAATTGGTGTTAGTCGCTGGAGAGCAGCCTGTGTTGTTTTAAACATATTTCAATGAAAATAGGCACTAAAGAAAATGATAGTCGGTTTTGCTGAACTGCGAAACATTCTCAAGCGGTGTTTGTCGCTAGGAACAAAATTCATTTAATTTCATGGCCTGATTACACACAACGTATGTTATCTACATCTTGATCAAGGGAACTTTTTCACCAAACTAACACGTTTTTCGTCTCTGCTACTTCTCACCTTTGCTGTAGACATGCAAAGCTCGTGTCCTATCTTTTAGCCTCCGTGTCATATCACTAGGTAGCTCACTACACAGTAAATTCTATCTTCTCTTTATATCTCATATGTGCCTGTGTTTTTTGGTGTGTTTTTCTGTTGGATCCTGCACGTTTGACCATAGCAATTTATTTACAAACTTTTAAATTGGCATCAGTACTCCACTGCAGCACCTTAAAAAATTGTTTTTGGATATATTTGGGGAAAAAAGTTTTTTTGACCTCTCATGGCCTTATTCTGACGTTGTACCCAATAACTTTTTTTTAGATGCCTTCTACTGGAGATTGCCTGCGATACCGAGAATTGGTTTCGGTCATACATGTGCTTTGATGTTATTCTTTTACATAAATTTTTATGCTACGGTTGTTCAATTATTGACTGTAATGTCGGAATTGTGTTGTTTCCACGGAGGAAAATCCCATGAAACAAACGTCATATATTTGACACACTGGTAACATAATTTTGTCGGTATTACAATAAATTTTGGTTATTCTAAAAAGATAGTGTAGCTCTGCTGATGTGTAATATTTTGACAAGTACAAAAACTGCTGAAAAGTGTAATGTTTTGTTAAATTTATCTATTCATCTTTATCACAACGTGTATTTGATCCGGACAAATCCTGCAAAATCTCCAACTAGCTCTTTCTTTGTCATTTGTGGACATTCTCTGTCGACTTCCAAGCATTTGGAAAATCTTGATAAAAAATTCAAAGAACAAATACAAATAGACAGACCTTGGAACTTCCCAGGGTATTTTGCTGAAAATTGAAAAAGAAAAAACTCACCGCACGGTAAGTGGTGTTAACAAAAGTTCGTTGTTAGATTGAAAAAGAACTCTCAGTCAGAAAATAGAAGAAGAAAGGAAAAAAGATTCTTTTTCTTGAAGAAACATTGCAAATATTTTCCATTCTTTTTTGTAAAGAAAATGTCTGTAGTTTTTCTTTCATTTTTTTTTGTTCAAAGATGTTCGTATTTTTATTGTGTTCACTCATTTTTTGACTTTATTCTTTGCAGAAACTTCCAGGAATTGAGGCTCGCTCATACATGGTTCCCAACTATGCCGCTTCCTGTGGTAACCTCTTCAATTTTTCTTGGACAATTGATCATTCGCCCTTCAACTAAGCCTCCATATTCATGAGGATTGTAATAACCAAGCCTCGAATCGATGTAAATCGTCGGTTTGTCCAGTTATTTGAACATCTAGAAATATGTATCCCTTATTCAAATACGATGATTTAATTACTCGCTAAAGACAGATATACATGTTATCGTTTAGCACAAAATGTAATTCAAAGATGTAACAATAGCATTATTCCTATATATTATTCCTCGTGAATCAATACACCAGTAATTGCAAGCAAGACAAGCCCACAATCGATTGTATAAGCATTTTGGGCATAGGTGACACTGAAGTAGTTATTCCAAAATCATTTCAAGTCGTATCAAATGTAGAGAAATTAAGTAGCATTTTGAAAGAGAAGTACTGTATTGATAGAGAAAGCATATATTATTTTTAAGATTGTTGCAACGTGAGTGCAGACTCTTATATAAGTATTTCAAGTGAAATATCTTGTCACAGATTATCTGGAAAATAATGAACACACGAGCAGAGAGTGTCCTTTTTGTTCGTCTACTCACATCCTTCCCACCATTTCTTCCTGTCGCCTATAGACAGATTTCCAATCTTCAATGTCGCAGATGGCGAGCAATTCTCAAAAGAAATTAATCAAAAGGAAATTGGGGAAACTATGTGGAAATCAATATAAAGCACAGTGAACTCGACGATGATGAAAGACTGTCGTCATAGAAACTTGATAACCCAGAGCAAAAATGGTTCTTTTCGCTGAAGAGACTCATGTGTCTCTTTATAGACCTTTTGATAATGTAGTTATCACATTGTACCACTTGATGTCTGGGATTATACAATTCCAGCAGTATCACGTTCGTCTAAGAAAATCCTCTAGTTCAATTGTAATTTATATCTCCATCGTTTCAACAATCAACACGTTCTTAAGGAGACATACATGATAAACAAGTGGAAGAATAAACTGGGATATTACTCCGCGGAGGATTCATTTGTCATGCATTCGAAGATTTCACATTATGAAAGTCCTATATATCTCCAAACGTTTCCACTCACAATATCTCAATCTTCTGCAGTCTATGCATTTTCATGTCTATATTATGATTGATGTTTTCTTTGATATGAAGAAAAATGGATTTTTTTTAGGATCTATAACTGTTATATCGGAACATATCATAATACTCGTCAATTGGAACTAACGAACTTTCTTTTAGAGTCGGATGGTATTTTTCATTTCTGTCTGTCATTGTCTATCAGCTCTGTCTAGCTCTCTCCCTTTTTCCCTCTCATCATCTATGGATAAATTAGTGTGTGTGCTGGCGTTTACGTTTGTGTCAATGTGTGTTGTTCTCTAAGTGTAGAATATATTCATTCCAAATATGTATTGATCGGAAGTACAGTTTTACAGTCTAATATAAACGAACGTTAGTAAATAGACTTTTTAATCTATGAACATTTCAATTGATGGCCGGGTAATGCATGGTGTTACATAAGATGAAGTAAAACTCAAATAAGTGTTGAAAGAGTATTCGTTGAATTGCAGTCAAATACCTAAAAGGCCGATTGTCCGTTTATTTATCCCTACATATAGACATATATCTATTTATCTATCTTTCTGTGTGTGTATGCTCATGTGCAAGTGCGTTGATTTATATCAAAAGCTTTACGCGTGGACGTAAGTACAACAGATCTCCAACCTAATGATGAAAACAATTACTTGACACATGAAATATATTTTGAACATTATTTTTCTATGTCAGTTCACTTGACTCAGCGACAAATACTATTCATATAGATTGAAAATGATACAGTGAGAAGTAATGGTCGAGTTCCGCAAAAAATTATATGTAAGGCTGCATACTTGCTGCTGCACTGTTGCCTTTGAGCCTTCTACATTATAATCATTAAAAAAATTGTCTACACCTCTGGTAACATATAAACTGGCTTGCGTATTTGATTAATATCAGCCCAGGTCAGCCAAACCAATTATTGATCAATTATGCCAATTCTTAACAGACAGACGAAAAATTGAAACTTTCTCTTATGGTAATCAATCAAAACAAAGGTCAGAGAGTGAACCAGTCTTTTGCAAAAATTAACATTTTTGAGTGAAAGTGATTGTTGCCTTTGTATATATTTTTAGTTATATCAAAGGCCATTCCAGTAGGAGAATTTTCAAGAAACTAATCGATCACTTAATATAAAAGTTTTAACGTCATGGAAGAAATTGAATTTTTTTACATCATATTGTATCAACGCTGCTTTGATACATGTAAACTATCCACACACTTTGAATCGCTATCAACTATATTCACCAGAATCGAAATGTATTTGCCTTTTAATAAGATCCCTCAACACAGTACATTTGATTATCTTCCTTTACGATATCTTCTTCGGGAAAAATGACGTAGCTTAACTCGATTTTCAGCATTAATTCCTCAATGTAAATGCTATTTCCTCTTGCCAAAACAATATCTTTTATCCCATAAAAGGTCGTGAGTTGTTGAGCATCTGTCTTCATTTTCCTCTCAAAGTAATTGTCAATGGTGACATGCGTATGCTATAATTCATCTCGACTTTACCCTGCAACAAGAAAATCAATTTCAGCGACTCCCCGGCTCAAAACGAGCTTTCTCTATGCATTAGATATTCTGATAGAACAGTTGTAAAGAACTTGTTTTTTTTTTTTATATCAGTTCTTGCTTTTTTCAACACTGCAAAATTTCAAGTCATATTATCTTTGATGCTCTGTCATCTATACTTATTTTCACAATGGATTTATTTTCTACGTACATTTTTGTCGTATCTAAATAGATATATAGACATAGTCCTCTTTCCTTTTTATCCCTCTGTAAATACATACATTCACAGATGCCCCCTCTTCCCTGCATCCGTATCAAGAGAGCTTGTTTCCATAAATGAATAAAAAAAAACATTGACAAGGACAGTGACATGTATTTACAAAAAACGTGAATCAGATAACATAAAATCACACACACACACACACACACAATATATATATATAAAATCGCAGGAAAATCAATCATTTCTTGTCTCTGAAAATGTTATGTATATTATTCACACGATCATTCATTGACGAGATTGCCTTCTCATTAATTAACGAAGATCAGGAATACTCTATCAGAAGAACTTTCTTTGTGAGTGGGGAATTGAAGTATTTTCAAATCTTAATTTCCAAAAGATATTCAATGATATTTTTCTTTGAACTTTATACCAAGAAAACTTATACAAAACCTACTTACGAAATTCGCTATAAACCTTTTGGTAGATGATTTAATTCCAGGTTTGTATTCTTGTATACAAATATGGAATTGAATCCGATGGTCAGCTCTGATCAATTGGTCAGAATCAACCGACACATACCAGCCCCAAAGTGAGATGAGCAGAGAATGAATGAATAACTCAATAAGTCTGTAGCTGGTCACATGGGTATTTACTGAATTTATAATATGAAGATTTCCCTGTATAATTGTCCATCAACGTAATCGATATTTACTAAGGGATTAAGAGTATTGGCAGAGGAAGAATTTATGTTGGGAAGTAAAACATTCTTATGTGAAAAAAAGGATGCATTTTCCCCCTTACTGATATATGTATATATATATATATATATATATATATATATATATATATATATATATATATATATATATATATATATATATATGTGCGTGTGTGTGTGTGTGTGTGTGTATGTGTGTATATATATATATATATATATATATATATATATATATATATATATATATATATATATATCAGAAAGAATCAAAACTCTAATAAAGTGCCCTTGATTAACTTTGAAGACAATAATTGAAATATTTCGTGGCCATGGGTAGGTGATACTTCTGGATCAGAAGCATTGTATTCAAGAACATCAGGACCCATGTAGATCTGACCGAAAACAGATGAGAAAATCCATTTCGTCCAAACAGTCTTATTGCTAGATCATGTGATCCCAAGTAGAAGGAACACATGCCATCAAAGACCACGCATCTACCAAGTTCAAGATAAATCTGGCTTGAAACAGTTGAGAGATTAGTTTTAAATCGATTTAAAAACGTACAGTCTAATCATTATCATTAATAACTGATCACCTCTCATATTTTTAAGTGAGACCATCTTATCGGGGGGTACTTATCAATCAGGTTTCATATAAATCTGACTTAAAACAGTTGAGGAATAATCCTGGGGTTGACCCACTGACGGACAAGTCCTTTCAAAGGGATTTGAGATTGTCTCTAATAAATATGTATATAAAAGTAAGTATAGTACCTTGAAATATGACATTGATAAGAATCAATTATAAAAAAGTTGCTCCTGATAGAAACAAACGGACAAATAGATAAAAAAAGATAAAAATAAAGGGACAGCTATACAGGTAAACAGAAGCAAGAAACAAACGATCAGTAAATAGATAGCTAGATGGAGAGATTCGAACAGACTGAGACAAACAGGCCAACTGATAGATAGATAGATAGATAGATAGATATGCCTGAAATTTTGTCAAGGAAATAAAACGTAAAAAAGCCAAGTGATGCAATTAATAACGAATAGCTCGAAATATACATACATATCAATGCAGTGAAGTTAATAGAATTTCTGACAATTCAATAAAGTCATGACTAGACACCCTGATCCCTTAAAAACTTACCAGCCCGACCGTAATCAAATATTATTGATAATTAAATATGTTAACGAGAGTTTAAAAATAGGATGAATGAATAATGTATATTACAATGAATAATTTTTTATTGATGTTAGGGGCATTGGGAGATTAAAAAGGATTGATCCACTTTTTGTTGGAGTGAAATATCATTGTACCAACTGGAGCCGGTGAACGGGGAAAACATTTAGCTCAGGTTTATTTTTCTCATGGATAAGGAGTTCGGGGATGGGAAATCAAACTTGGAATGCCAAGTAATAAATTTCTGAGTATATTAATGGGATAATCCATTGAGATGTCATTATCTGATAGAAAATGGTCTGCTTGTAAGGATACTTTATTGGATGACATGAAGGGGAAAATTGATGAAAGCAAGATGGTATACGGCTTGGAAAGATTATTTTGAGGCTAGTGGAGGGTATTATCAACATTTCCAGTGGAATATATTGGCGTAGGAGCAACTCAAGGAAGTTTTTCCTTTGAATTCAGTTTTCTTGAAGATAATATAAGTTGGTTTGTATGCATTCTGAGAATAAAACCGATACGATAGAATTGATATTGACATAGGTTAGCACTCAATAGAAGTAATATGAACAGTGAGTCACGTCCTTTGAATAAAATACTAATCCTTCATTGTTAAATACGTTTCTTTTTGGTAACCTACGTTACTAAATTATTTTCAATCCAAATTCCCATTTTCTTTGTTTTCAATCTGTATCAATTTCTAAGTAATGGATATATGACCCGACTGAATGATTGTTTTAAATTGTATGGAAACTATATATATATATATATATATATATATATATATATATATATATATATATATATATATATATATATATCATATACGTGTATATATATATATATATATATATGTATATATATATATATATATGTGTGTTTGTGTGTTTGTGTGTTTATATGTGTTTATGAATAAATACACGTGTATGTATGTATAAGCTGTTGTAAGAAACATTCAAGCATAATCTCCTATGTCTCGACGCATTTAAACTACTACCTCTCTCCATATATCACATAGATCTGATATATTGCAATAAAAATCAAAATCAAAACTCAGTATCGATTGTGTTTGACTAAAAGTTTATACATCAATTCCTGTATAGTTAAGAATAATTTGATTTTTGATTCAAATCTCTGACAAGCGGTACATGTTCATATAAGAGATTTATTTTCATTTCCTTGGGGAATGATTACAGCAATGAATAAATTGCAAACAGTTCTGAAGGTTTTTTTTATTCATCTTTATCATGGAACCTTTAATTAAGATTTAATGATTACATCTTGAGGCATGCTCTTATAATTGAGAACAACTTTCAATTTCAAGATATTCCAAATCGTATAATAATGAGGGCCTCAGCTTGCGTTATAAATTAGGAATTGGAACAAGGACGCAAATAAAAGAGCTCATTATTAGATAACAGAAGCAAGAAGTTTAGCTATCTCTCAGCAACAAACGATTTTTATTCAGAATTAATTACATAAACTTTATGAGGTCAAGAATAAAAATTTATTTTACTTTTATTCAAGAGAGGCTTTCCAAATGATTTAAATCAATTTGCTAATTTCATTTTTCGCTGTCCCTCTTTCAAGTTGTTGCTCTTTCAAGTTTTCTTTTTATACCCTTAGTAATAAGAGAGAATTTTCAATTCAGGATTTCTGTCGTATTAATGGAAATACTTATATTAGGAAGTGAAATACGCTGCACATGCTAACAAGTTTTTTTTTTTAATCATTGAATTTCTCCTTTTGGTCAGCTGATTTCTTGATTACTTACAGTTTTTTACTTGAAAAAAAAATGCAAAATAAAACAATACAAACAAACCTTAAAGTCTATAGTTACTTTCAGTTTTCAATCCTTCCAACTTCAATTAGAAACATGTCTAACAAAGGGAAGTCCAGGAGTATTATACATCTCAAGCCCCCTTCAAAGAACTTTGATTCGTTTGTGTTACTTTCCAAATCTTGTGCATAGTTTCAATACTTCAAAAGATGAAATCCCTTTGTATCCATAAGATTTAGGCATTTTTCGCAATCAAAAAAGCATATGGAAAAACACATGCACGGATATCTTCATAGTCCTTATATTAGCATCAATTTAAAATCTAATATCAAAGTGTTCATCTCTGTTCGAGAAATATAGAATCTATGACATAGTACACCTTATTTTGACAGTTTAATAAAAGTTGGTTGAACTGATATAATTAGATAAGCATTAATTGGAACCTAACTTAGTCATAAAAAGGAGAGAAAAAGTGGAATATCAACAGCAGTAGTCTCTCAACATCCGTCGTTCGACATAAACCTTCCCCAAGATTTGCCAGTACATTCTGAATTTGTCTAGCTCGTGTCTCAATCTAATACTCTGCCGGCCCCAGTTGCACATGTGATCTCTCGGGATCCACGTCCTGAGTCGTGATGTCAATCAATTATCTACTATCCTTGTGATATGGCCAACCCATCACCATTTAAGTTTTTTTCAATTGATTTTTTGATGTCTCTGACCCCTGTCTTCTCTTGTGCAGTCTTGTGGTCTCTCCATGTGAGGTTGAGCATTATTCTTCAATGTGCAAATGGCATGGTATATAAAAGAAACTGATTTAAATAGAAATTACAATAATGATTTGAACACACACACAGACGTACACATTCACATATATACGCGCACATACATACATGCACATACATACATGCACATACATACATGCACAGGCGCTAACGCTCTTGCAATCAAGATGTGAAACTAATTTCGGCGAATAACCATGAAAAATTACTTTACGTTTCTGCTGTTTCCTCTAGACTAATACGTTTAGTATTTACTTGCTGTGCAAATCTGTCTCAATCTCATCATCTGTACAACCTAACGGTCACATGATCAACGTCTTTTGATGGCATACTGTGTTTAGGATGATCAATCAAAAGAATTTGGAAGGGGTGATAAATAGATTAGGTACTTCACTCATCTCTCTGTTTGGGCCATGATTTCTGCATAAAAGTCCAAATTTTCAGGAAAATGAACCTGAATGCTGCTAAACAAACAACACGGATCAATTCACCTTATTCTCATATTGCAGATTGAAAATTCAACTGGATACGTACTCAGGGGTGGGAATTAAAACCCCAAAGTAACTGTTTCTTCTCTAGACCTGATTAGGCGAATGTTCAATTTTTCATCCCTCAAGCTCAAACTTGGCCTGATGTTGCGTTGATACATACATATACAGCCAATCAACCAGCTGCACGAACTCGGAACTTCAAGAAGTCAATGTTGACTGTTTTGTTGTCAGAAAGTGGAACAATGCCAACAATAAGCACATACATATACATTTACGTCCTAATTTTGGAGAGGTTTGTCAACTTAATTGCACAAATGATGACAGCATCTCCTCACCAATTGATTCAATCCTTATTCATGAGCATTATCTGAGTCTACTCATTAAAAGTATTTTGAAAGTTCATCATTCTTTCAGCTGATTTTTCATCTCTTGTGATTCCTTTGCATTCATTTCCATTTAAAAGTAAATGATAATTGCATATTAATACTTTAATAGATTTATGCAAGACTATTAGTTCTGTAGTAGAGATATTTAGACTGTCATGCAAGACAGTATGTATCTTTTCATTTGCTGGAAAAGGTGGTATATTAAATATCATACGAGCAACATTGAAAAGATCATGTCCATAACTGTATTTCATTATCTCTACAAATACAGAATATCCGTAGAAATCAACGTTTTTGAAGCTCAGTACTATTTCTGTGTGTACTATAAAAATAAATAGTATATGCATTGGTATTAGCTGAACTAATATCATTTCGTCACAAGACTACCATTGAAAGGGAAAACAAAGAATCGACTGAGCTCAAGACAAAAGTATGGTCCCACAGAGTTTTTTGCTAACCATTTCCCATCGGAATGAACCGATCGATATTTACTTAGCAGAGCAAGGTTTGGCAGGAAACAAAAAGTGTGATTCAATTAATAATAATACTTTGCAAGCCAGCCCTACTACCTAGTGATTAATGGCAAATCATTCGTTAGTTGAGTCCGTGCAAGATTACAAATGTTAATTTCCCAGCGAGGAATAAATTCATGACAATCATGATAGTTTGCAGAATAATTCTTTTAACTACTATCCTATGGTAATTTCACTGTACACACGTTTACACAGTATGAGGTTAGCAACCAATCTATAGGTTGTATATGATTATACACATACATAACTAGCTATTTCACTTATCACTTAAACTAATCTGTTTATCCTTAACTATATCGATTCTCATATGTAACATTTGTATTTATAGATCCATCTATCTGTGTGTTCCTGGGTAAAAAAAAAAAAAGAAAAAAACATGCAAAGGGAGAGCAATGCACAAATGAAGTTATGAATAACTTCTGACTCCTGGTTGCTGAAATACTGGAATAAATCATGACAACAGAATCTCGAAAGAGACGAATTATATTTGGCACAAGTATTCAGGGACGGGTTGGTGGTGAAAAACGATGAGGAAGACAAGAAAGAAGAGTCTTCAGATATCAACAAGAAGGCTCAACATCGTGGGGTGTTATGAGATAAAAAAATGAAGATAAAAAAAATGGATTCACCAAAAATATAAATGAAAAAGCAAAATGAATTCGAATATTTATAAAAAGATTAAACCCTATACGCAGTATAATCTGCCAAATGAATAAAACGAATACAAGCTGTTCACTTATCGGTAGGATATAAGCCTGGACTTGAGCTTGATATCATTTACCAGCATAATAGAAACGATATTCTCGAACGAAAAATTTCTCACATGTGCTTTTGCACTCAATAAACCTCTCTTTAGTGGATTGTGATTTCCAAACAATCGGAGATACGATTTCTGGTAATTTTTCACGTAATTCATTAAATATTGATTGCTGGTAGTTTGTTAGACTAAAGGAGCAAGTAAGTACTAAAAATCAGAAGTTATACTTTCATAGCTTAAACTAAAAGAAAATTGCATTTGAAGATTCTTGGAAACTTTACTATTTTCGTATTTCATGTATGCATGCATTTAGATTCGTATTTAGTTCAGTAGTTTCGTATTTAGTCACGTAATAATCTTAGGTTAATAAAAAAGAGTTGCAACAATTCTTTTTGAGATATAATATCAGCTTGAGGTTGGCTTTTCTATTATTTCTCCAACATCTTCTGGCAATATCAAATAATTCATATATTCCAAGACTTTTTTTTCAAATTTCCAAAACCCCTCAAACGATGTGAATTTTGAAGAAAAACTTTTCCTGTTCAATCTTCAATTTAAAAAAAAATAAAATCTTCAACCAAAATATGAATACATTCGCTCTGAAATATAGAACCATATACGTACGTACATTATGAATTGAATCAATCTTTAGCCTTTTTTAAAAATCATTGTTTGGACATTGTTCGTCAAGAATAATACTATACTTGTCAATATTCTACTTTTGTATCCAGTTTGGTATATTGGTATTATTAAAAAAAATTAGTTCCTATTTCTCCTTGGTTATGATTCCTTTGTTATCCAAACAAAACATTGTTCATAAAATTGTACTGTTTTTCTTTTCTCAATCTCAACAATGTAAACAATTTTGAACCATGACTTTTTTCTCATCCTCGTAAGAATATCAAAGGTGCCATTCTTTCTATTTCCCAGTTCAATGCGGTAAGCGTCATCCCAAACCCTGGTCTATGTTACTAGGGTAACCTACGGATCAACCTACTCTGTATTCACTCACTGTTAAGGGGGTGTGGTATGAGGGGCTACCCCATATCGGTCAGATTTCGATATGTTAGTTGATTAATTATGTACCTCAATTATGAATGGTAACTATTGCTCCTGATTAATGATAATCATGCATAGGAGCCCTTTCCCGTTTCAGTGACAACAAATCAGACTCATTGCTTCTAGGGTAATATATGGACTATTTTTCATTTGGTAAACTTCGATTTTTAAAACGAAATGTTCCATTCGTATGTGCATTATTTCGTTTTACTCTTTCAAGGCAAAACTCACCCGGAGATGATATTCAACAAAAATATGACATTAATAGCTTTCAAGACCAGAATTCTTGACATTTGCATTACCTATATTTATTTATATGTAAATATTATTTGTCTCTGAATCGAGTGTATTGAAAGAGGAAAGGAGCTTATGTAAATACAAATACATTTTGTGCAAAATTGATTCGATATTTAGTCTTTTTTTCAATCAATTGTTCCAAATTAACTGATGTCATCTTATCTTTTTTTTAAAAATCCATTTTTGTCAAAAATATCCATGGTTTCCCTTTCAGTGATATTTTTTTTCGTGTCATCAGAGAGGATTAATTTGATATTCTTTTAATCAATTCTCAGGATAGATATAAATCATGTCTTCAGTGTTTTCAAGCATTGGATTATAGATCTGAATTGTATATAACATCGCTCTTGAAGTTTGATGTATAATTCAGTACTTATCAATTAAAGTCCTTTTCTCAGTGTAAGATTACAAAATGTGCTGATGTACCCGCGTGAAAAAACATACTAAGTTTTACATGAGATTTCATCAACATTAACTTTTAGCGTCAGTTGTTGGATATACACCCCCTCCATGGGTGTTGCTGAGCCAATACTTTGGGAACTATTTTGTCACACTATCTCAGATTTTGCCAGCCAGAGTTTAGTATATAATAGCCTGGAATCAACACTGTGAGTCGGGATGTCCATTAGATGTCTAGAGACAGCTTGCAACCTGTCCTCCCATTGCCTTATCTGGGTTTTCTGATTGATTTTACGCTATTCTTGAGATTTATTTTATTATTATCTTTATATACTGCGCTGATTTTTCAAGTGACGTTGAGAATACTTCTTTCATGTGCTTGTCGTATGTTTCTGAGTTTGAGGGTCAGTCTTTTGTTTGGCTCAATGATCAAATTCTACTGGTGACTATCAGGGGGATGCATCGGTTGTGAACCTTTTTTTTTTTTAGAAAAAAAATTATTGGATATGTTGTTTTAAAAGGCTGTGCTTGCTTTACCCAAAATTTGTCATCTTAGAGTGATCCTTTGGTCGATTTTTTCTCCTTTTCAAGATTTCATAGAGATTCGTTGTCCGAGGCAGATGTGGTTGTCTACTTTTTCTCATGTCTGCCTTCCAATTAAGATTGTTTTGTCTTTGTCCTCAGCATTTTACATTAAATTTGTTCATCTGTAGGCAAATATTCTTGTTCTCTTCTTTTAGTTCGTCAAACATTACTTTGAGATCGTAAAGATTTCTATTGGAAAAGACAATTTTGCAAGCATAACTAATGTCACTTAGGTAATAGTCGTCCATTCTGTAGTATAGGTTCCAGAAGATAATCTCAATGCAAGACATCAGGGGTTTGGGTGAGCTTGTATCTCCTTTCAGAGGTGAAATATTTCTGAGTCCTTATCTACCCTTATAAATTAACTGTTGTGTCGGAATTTATGTTGTAAGACTCTGACATATGTAGGGTCCACGCCTTGTTGTATGATAGCATCAACGACTTTCTTGGGTTTTAACTGAGTTGGAAGATTTGTAAAGGTCGACAAATGCTCCTGCTAATGGCATCTTATATATTTCCATACTTTTTTTTGTAAATTATTTACTGAATTTAGAGGGTCAGTTACTGAGTAGTATTTCCTGAATCCAGCCTGATCACGTGATGGTGTCTCAACTTGCATTTTGCAGATCCGCTTGGTGATCATTTTGATAAAAAGTTTGATGGTGCAGTTGAGTGAGTTTCTTGGTCTGTAAATGTTTGTATCCTTCGGATTCCCTTCCTTCGTGGTATAAAACCCACGAAAATCGACGATATTATAAATAGTAATCACCTCTGACGCTATCCTCCATAATAATTGCGTCTTTCATTTGCATATTTATATTTGCTTTTTTGTCGTGATACTTAATATTTCCAACGTGTATTTTTATTCCTGATCGAAATTTCAGTTGCCTGCAATATAACTTATAAAGTTATTCAGCAAATCGATCGAAAAACAAAACATAGAAATTATCAACGTCAATGATACATCTCATGAACACCAGGATATCAGCCAAAAAACTTAACCGTTACAATTCAATCTGCCCTTATAATAACATGAATATCCAAACGCAAAAATGGCCAATAGAGTAACAACCTTTACTTCGATAACCATTCAGCAGTGCACTGCGTACACTATCTTATTACGCTTTCGAGCGCAATGTCATCAAAAGGGACAATCTAATCTTCTCCTTCGAAATTGATAATTTGATGGGCGTTCGTTCGATAGAACTCGTATCTATTTAATAAATCTATTTGAAAAGCGATGTTGAATCAATAAAAATGTCGAAAAGATTCCAGATTAAACATACACACACACACACACACACACACACACACATATATATATATATATATATATATATATATATATATATGTATAATTCTGTCCGTCGAAAAATTTGGTCAGGTACATCTGACAATTTGATTGAATTTCCCTTGATAAACATTAACTGTCTCTAGGAATTATTCCACGCCAACTTGAAATCTTTTAATTCATTTACTCAATCAGAAAGTTTGATCTAATTTGATCTTTCAATTAAATCTGTCATCTGTGTTTCCTGACTGTTCCATATAGGAATGACTGCATTTCGTTCAATCAGTGCATATTCAACACCAATTCTGGCTACAATATATACATTTGTAGAAACAAGGATGGCAGAATGCCGTATTTTAGGGATACTCGTCAATGTATAACGTTGACCATTCTCAAATATAGATATTATTTGAATAATCCCAGGGTCAACTGCTTCATCCAACAGTGATCGAATAACATTCCAACAAATTCAATTTTCCTGATGATGATATGTATATATATATATGGGGTTCTCCCTACACCCCTCCATAGGGAACCAGGATGCAGATTTCCTTAATCTATGGAACAACAAGATCCACACACTTTCTATGGATCTTTTAGATGACACCATCCAATTCTGCCAAAAAAACATCAAAGACACTCTAACAGATATCAGCGAATTGGAACAAAAATTACAGCAACACACATACACAGATGAATATAATGAAATACAGGAAGCGATCAACATCAACATAGGAGGAAGAAAAAAACAACTTAACCTCACCAAAACTAAAAAATACAACAAACTTTGACACAATATCACACACAGATCTGCGATTCCACAGAATATGAGAGAAATTAAGATACAACCCACCAAAAGAGCCACCAGGCCTCTGTTACCCACCCCCAACCTACCACGTACATACCCAAAAAAAACCAATTCCCCCACCAAACACAGATTTAACACTAGACACACAGACACAGGCTACCCAACAAGAATCACCAATACTGACAAAAACATCATCCATACCCACACGAACAACGATAGAAATAAACACACGCATACGAACAAACAAAACAAAAACACCTACACTGGCACTAACAATACTAACACCTATAACAGACACACACATATGAACAAACATAACAGAAACACCTACACAAATACTAATATTACTGACACCAATATTGTGAACAGACACTGCTATATGAACAAACACAACTACAAAAACCAGCATACAGATAATAGAAACAAGAACACTAGACCCCATAAGGGCCTCAGACCTACTACCCCTCATACCCTGCAAAAGGAAAGCCCTAACAGTAGCATCCTCCCTCAACCCATCACATTGACCCTTGGAAAGCATCCTGAAGACCCAAGCAAACACCCTGACCAGCAGGTAACCCCTACATCAACTCACACACACACTCTACCAAAAAATGAGGAAAGCCCCCTACCACTAAATATGGAAGGGGAGTTAGAAAACCTGATTCCAACACTAGTAAGCAGTTTAGAAAACTTACTAAAACACTACTACACACCATCAAAATACTAAACTGAACAACCCTCACCACACAGAACACTAATACACACCACTCCTACCATTAATATCCTCACACCCACATCTTAGAAACATTCAATAATGGAAGCTTCAAAGTCACCTAGACCCATAGGAAAAACTTCACCTTAGCCTGTTATAACCCCTGTTCAACTCATAGCCAAAACATTTTCAGTAACTTTTAAGGTTGATACCTATGTAGCTCCATAACCCCACCACCCCTCCTACACTACCCCAAACATACCAGAAAATCCACCTCTACAACACTACCCCCTACCTTGACACACTCTGCCCTCCCCAAGGCAAACTGCTGCTGCTTTACCAAAATCCCAATACCTGCTGGTCATTCTTACATTCAGCAGGAGGCATCTAGTAGCCCTGACAACAAAACTTACCCACAATGCATAGTCCCTGGCAGTGGACTCTGGTTCCACATGGTACATTTTAATCCACACTCACACAACATGCACCACTGATGATGGGAGAAATCCCGAAACATGTATGGACTATTGACATATAAGGATTAATAAACCTTACCACCAAAAACTTCACTCCCGAGTCTGTCTCACTCTCTAAAGTACACATTATATATATATATATATATATATATATATATATATATATATATATATATATATATATATATATATATATATATATATATATATATATATATATATATGTATATATATATATATATATATATGAATATATATATATATATATATATATATTACCTCGTGAAACAGATTCTATTGAATTAATTCTGAATCGGAAAAAAAAACATACCAGGAGAAATAAATGGATGATTTTCCGATTAAATTCTTCAGTAGTCTTTTTCTAACCAAATTCAATGTAAACTTTTTTTCTCAAATATGTAATTGAAGTACCTTTTGATGGTTTGAGAAAAAAAAAAAAAAAAAAACGATTGTTATTGAATTATTATCCATGCATATTGAACCTTCATGAATTCTAATGAAACATTAGTATAAGTAAGAACAGTGTTTTACTTATCGATAAATACGTTTATCAAATCTCAATGTGCTTTTAAATTCTTTTTTATTGTAAACAATATTACGTGCTGTCTTCCTACTCTCCTACAAGCCATATCAGCTTTGATATTACATCTATCTAATATGCATTTAAAGGGACCAACGAATCGCTTTGTAGGAATCGTACAGGTTTGATTAATTGTATAAGTTTTTAGGTCCTGATCTCGGCAGCCATTTTAAGCAGGTTTTGTAATTGTGGTCTTCACCGGTCCCACCTTGAAGATATGTTGTTTTTGAATTTCCGTATTTCTTTGTGTCCAACCAACAATTTAATCCTTTCAAAACACAAATGAATACTAAATCAATATACATATTGATCCTGTACGATGTACATCAGAATTAGACATTTCTGATTATAGATATTCCTTCATATCTATATTTGTTCAATACGCAAACGAACATATCCATCAATCTAATATCTTAGATATATTATTCCTTTATGTTATTTCTCAATAGTTTCCATCAGTAAGTTTTAAAGTCGTTCCTGCAATCTGATCGCACATTCTAAAATATCAAATAATTGCAAATCTATCATGATATTCTGAAATCATATACGACTTCATTAAATGAATTTGCAAAAATCTGCAGAAAAGTCGAATACGTTAATGAATATCCTAATGTTCGACTTTACATTAACTAAACAAGCCTAGGTGACACAATTTTTCGAAAAATGAATTGTAATTTCATTATAAAAAAAAGACGTTACTAAACTGTTTACTTTGGTGTGAAGTGAACATTGAATAAATACGATTGTTCAAACTCCTCTTGGCAAATATCTGATATTTCCTGGCAAATATCCCAATCCTCCTGTCAACTCAAAATTTACTAAATTCAAACTTGTAATAACTGATTTGGCACAAGAGAGATATGACTGACCAATTAGTTATATTTATGATTTCTGCTTAACATAATAGGATTTCTTGATATCAAACCACAGAAACATGAAAATAACGTTTTGTTATAATAACGAATTGCCAAAAATCGCCGATCCCACCAAAAATAATTTTCATTGTATCAATTTACAAAACTGTAAAATACAATGAAAATTTATTTTCTTTATTTCCATCAGAAGTTGATGTGCAACCTTATTCATGTAAACAACACATGTAGCCGGATTACATCTAATTTCAGCGAATTCAACTCTTTCAAAATTACTGCATTCACTTTACTTATGTAATGGTATTCGATTCTCTTCGATGACGCATTATCAATTACTTGAATACACCAGTCCAAAACGATGGTGCTATTTATGTAAAGCCAATTCTTCGAGATTTTTAATTAAAAAACGAACAAACAAAAACACATCACAATTTGATTTATTCGGCATGATTTATATTGTAATATCGTTATAAGATGGTAAATCAATCAATGAGATCACTTCATTTGAATGCAAATAAATACATGTGCAGAGTAGTCAGATGATTAGATTAGTAATCCTTGATGTATTTTACTCTGCAACTCATAGACCCTGATTCTGTAGTCATTGTTGACGATGAATCAGCTGGAAAAAATCTGAAACCATTTCATCCAAAGGAAATCGTGAGAAATATGAATTACTAGTGAACTTTCAGATCACTGAAGAACATGGATATAAGGTTGAATGCGAACGACTCCACCGCTAACTTATCACTTGAAAAGTGATTAATTACTGGCTGCATTGAAAAAACAACTCATTCAGATCAAGTAAGTCGCTCAATGCAAACTGTCATGTCACCAACTTTAGTATGTTGGGATGATCGATTGAATGAAAAAAAAGAAAAATTACATTTCTCGGTTCCCATTTGGCAGCGATCATCGAAAAGTCTGAATTCCTGAAGAAAAAACTGACTAATGTAGCACGAACATACATTATATATTGAGCTCCCTCCAAAAAGGTGTTTTATACGTGGAAAATACTGCATTGATAAGTTACTATAGAATCAGCATTAGTACTAAGTAGTGTGTGCAAAGCATCAATGGAGACCTTTGATATTTCACCGGATAAAGATCGTTTATAAAGCAATGTCTTTTATGCATTTTACAGGGAAGTAGATAGAAGTTAGGCTCTCAATCCACTTCTCGCTATGAGGGATCCCATACGATAAATAATATTTCACTAAAAAGAGATTATTTATTCATTCTATCCGTACAGCAAAACATGCAAGAAAAATATTTGTGTCAGTTATAATTCTCTCGACTGAAAGTGAAAGAAAAGCTTTTTGCCCTTTTAAGTTTTCTCTTGGTCAGCATTTACCAATTATTAAGGGAAATATAATCAGAAACACTCATCCATTAATGATTAATGATCCTTGATGCCTTCATCACTGACTATCAACATCAGCAAAATGAGCAGAGAATCTATTAAAAAACTTAAATAGCAATGGGCAGGCCTATTGCAAGAATAACAGACAACAGATGGACGACACAACTCACAACATGGATCTCCAGAGATCACATGCAAAACCGAGGCTGACAAAATACAAGATGGAGAGATGAACTCGACAAATTCAGATATACTGGCTCCACAACGTCCAAGATAGATAACTGTGGCTAATCCTGGGAAAGGTCTATGTCCAACTCTGGACGTTGAAAGATTGATGATGATGATGATAATGATGATTGTATATAATATTCCAGGTCTTTCTATAGCAAGCTCAGCGGCACTGATATCCTATTTTAATCATAACAAAATCTTATTTTCTTGTCAGCCATAGTTCTGTATAGACACTCCGGAAATTTATATTGTTACTCGTGACGTCCAGTGGTTTTCAGATACTATTTCAACACAGCTTACCTAATGCCAATAAGTATTTTCAATTGATTTTATCCCTGACTTTTGTTTTTCTCTAATACACTGCTGTGTCGTGATCCCTCCCAGTGATGTCAAGCATGATCCTTTTCTCTGCATTTTGTATGCTCCTCAGTTTGAAAGTGAATGTGTCGGTTCGGTTTCACGTTTCAGCTCAAGAGATTACTATCAGGAGGACTCATCGGTGAATTTCCTTCCTTTTCAAATCAGATGGGTTCTTTTTGTTCCTAAATATTGGCCTCGGTCCAGGGTGACCATTTTGAATATAAAATCAAAATTGTCTCACCTATCCATATTTTAATCATTTTGTGAGGTGAAACAGTTGGTGGCACAGAAAACAAACTTTGAGGATAAGGTTTCAGCCGAGACTGTTTACATTTGCCACCCAGTTGTGAGAGGGATGAATAACTTCCACTCCTAGTTATATGTAAATAGCAGGGAAGTTGAAGTATTTGGCTTCAGTAAGGAAGTCAATCTCGGAAAAGGTTACTGGTGCATAAAAATGACAATGGCCATTGCAAGTGCCAATCAGTGTGAAGGCAAAAGGTTGGCAGCTAGCAATTCCAACAATAGAAAAGCTGATTGTTACTGAAAATGCAGAAGTGAGGCTGAGCCACAGTGTTACACAAGGAATGCACATATGTAAACAATTTGCTATGATAATGTGCATTGTCTGCATATTGTGCAACGTTTAGATATTCAAAATGGAATACATGATAGATGACAACTGACGATTTTAGATATCTAGTCAAATTCTTTAATATTCAGAGTCACTTTCTCAATCTCCAAGGATACATTTCATGAGATTTCCTTTGTTTTGAATTCAACGGTATAAAAAAATGCCTCGGAAGTTCTAAGTGTAAATATGATCTATTTCAGAAATAACATCATAAATATATCAGGCAACGCTCATAATCAGAGAACGTAATGGAGTATTGAAAATTAATTCAAAATGAACAGTTCGTAAAGGTTCATCATTTTCAATTAGACCTTTCCTCTAAGTTTATTTTTTATAAATACTGATAATCATATCTCTATACTAATGATGTAGAATATAAGGTTACACAATCGTTTGTGTTTTTTTTCTTCAAATTTTTCCATATAATATGTGTTGGAAATATATCATTTAGCAGCGAATAGGTTTCAATAAACATTGCATATACCATTGGTTGAAGAACATTGCGAAATAAGAAGGGAAAATAGAGGACAAATTACCTGACAACTAATTGCAGATATCTTTACCTTCCTTCATGATATCATGCACCAAACAATTGGAAATCATTTGATCGCCTAACTAATCACGAAATCATTAATTGATATTATTTCCAGACTTGACCTATGCAGATATCTGATTACATGGTTTTAATTCATAACAGCATTTCAAAGTCACCGTGGTATTTATATCAATGCGTCGAAAATAGCGATGTAAATAAGGGTATATAATTGATTAATAAGCATATTTGGCACAAACAATGTCATTACTTTAATAGAACAGAAGAAATTTAATCTGACTTAAATATCTGTAACCAATACTCGGTATCATTTGCCCAAATTATACCAATTTGCTGTTAGCTATCTCCAATGTATGCATGAATATTAATTGCATTTATACATTGAGTGCCCATATAAAAAAGTTTGGAACGTCAAAAATGAAAAATAATCAATAATGCTTCATCAGAAAATCAAATATTTATTTGTGCAAGCGATATCTTTGAAAATATTAAACCTATCTGAATCAGATGTAAACTGATTAAAAGTGATATTCACATGAAAACCGTTGCAATGCTTCTACTGATGCAAATAACGAACGAATTCATACTTGATTGTGTCAAATAGAGTGTCTGATATTGGGATGTTATTTGTTTGGTAGATTAAGTTATCGGTGTATTAAGAATGTGATAATTAATACATTTGAGGAAACAGTACATCGTATTAATTGAAAGAGAAAAAAATCTTCCATACTAAAATGCACCAGACAACCTGCATTATTTGGATCCACGGATAGAACTTGATCGTACCCAGAAGAAAATTAAGAAAAAGAAATGATGGTTCCTAGATATCTATGTAAAAGGAGCTAAAGGGTAGTAAAGAGTAACCTTCCATCAAAGAGATATTTTCCATTCGGAGACGTATAATTATTTTGAACATTGGAAATTACTTTGAGCTAATTGTAGAAAATAACATCCCACCAATACTTACAATTGGTTTTGAATTTTTTTAACTTTAAATATAATGTTTCCCCTTCACATAATTATTGTTATTATTATTATTATTATTATTATCATCATTATTATCATTATTATTATTAGTAGTATAATAATAATAATAATAATAATAATAATAATAATAATAATAATAATAATAATAATAATAATAATAATATGTGTGTGTATGTGTGCATATGCGTTAACATACATTAATAAAACGAACAAGTCAAGTTTCTATTAATCATTTTCTTTTAGCAATGTCTCTTTTAATCTGACAGTCATAGGAAAAACATTTGCCGATTTTACACCACGGAATATGTTGTGCAGAGCATGTTTTAGTTTTGGGATAGCTTTTCCTTTGCTTTTATCCAGATAACTGGGCCGTTAAGGCAAGCCGTATGATTGTTTACGGTGTGTTGCCCCAACGTGTTTCCATTCACCTCAGATTACATCCCACAGCTGGTCAGTGTTCCCAAATTTTCTCCCGAGCAGTTTGACCTTGATACGTGTCCGTATGCTCTCTGTGGACCTGAGATCTTTTAGATAATGGAAAATGTTTGGCAAAGTGTTTGCTCAGGAATATAGAAAAAACAAAAGCTGAGGTAATCATCTTTCGTCAAAATAGGAGTGGAGTTTGACCCTGAAGCAGCCAAGCCTTTCTTATGTTGATGTATCCTAAATCCAAGAGAAGAATCCTTCCATAAAAACAAAAGTTGTTGAGAAATCCAGAATTTCATAAAGATGAGAAAAGCTGCAATGATTGAAACAGTGAATATTTATCAAGAAATAAATTCTGTTTTGTAAACAAATCATTCAAGGTGGTCATATTGTTTATTGGTTGTGAACTTCTAACTGTTGTCTGTTAACTAAACATTTCAGTCAATCCATTCACTTGCTTCTACAGGTGTACGATGCGAATATGACGATAGTAAACAGAAAAAAAGATCTCTTCAATTGTAGTGGCTCTTATAATGTAATATTCAAGTGTTTTCTCTCCCTGTCCTTGTTAGGTATGAATTCCCTTACCATGTCCCCGTTGAGTACTGGAAGCTGACTTAAAAATCTGCACTTATCTGACATACACTCAATCAACGTGTTGAAGTAAACTGCTTTTTCTCAGTTCCAAACTCCATTACTGTCAAGCTAGTGTAATATCAATACTACCTCTTCAAAACATGAACTTAAATACCTTTCTTTTCCTATGGCAATATTCTGAATTGAGAAATGACAAAAGAGGAAGGTATTCTAGTGTCGCCTTTGATAAGTGACAATGAATAATTATGTAAGGATTTCCTTACCAGAGCCGATCCTTAACAAATAAAATTACATACAGCTCCTCAATGATTGTTTCCAATAATTGATTCTTGAAATTCCTGACAAACAACTCACCGGGGCGCTTTCCTGACATCGTCAGGGCATGGACAGTTTTCACGAAGATCATACAAAAATTAATAAATGGACGTAAAGTTCTATCAACGTACATCTCATCCATCTTGAAGATAAGTTGGTGGAGGCCAATCGATTCTTCAAAGTTTAAACGGCAGCTGGTCTGTAGACCAGATTATTTGGTGTCAGTTCGATGCAAAGGGAATGAAAAACTGCAGTGGTGACAACTTTGACAGACGGGTGGCACCTAAATAGAAAACATGACCTGCACATATAAGCTGAATTTGTGCAAGAAATTTAAATGGCCCTGTCTTCAGTACTAAACTATGTGAAATATAGAAGAGGGAACATGGCCGCATTTGGATATATACTCTATACACAGTCTGTGCTAAGCGTAATTAGCAGTTTTGAATATCTTGAGAAACAGTTGTTTCTCGTAGATATAACCAGGCAACTGATCAGAAGGAACTTTTCAGCGGATGCATAAACGGAAGATCTTTCATAGGTTGGTAGTAAGATGTCAATGTGTCTGCTTGTTATTGCACAACCTATGATTGAATGGGTAGATTCTTCACATTGCATGCATGTTGTTTTTTTTGCAAAACATTGCATACATCCTGTTACTTGGCATCCCATCCTTAGGGACCAGTTTTGACTCACCAAGACGACGACCTTATTATTGTTTAAAGGGGGAAGAAATTAAATTGTGGACAAGATTAAGTAAAGTGCAACAAGGTAACCGATGATGGTCCGGGGAAAAACACATTGAAGACTGTTTTGAAAAATTGAAGAAATGCTGGGATAAATATCTGAGTATCGAAGAAGAGTTTACTCTGGGGGCCTGAGGCGTTATTGTCCTAGACCGGCTTTTCATTTAAGTTATTAATATTTTGCTATATACTGTCTGTGCTGACCTTTTGTACCATTCAGCAAATATTGTTTTCAATTTGTTGAACACTTTTCACTCGACGTAAATATTGGGGGACAAGTTAATACCCGTGAAAAAAATGAACGGATATATTCGAATGTCTATCTCATGATTGAAAAAAAAAATGCTGACTTAGTTCAAGTTGGAGAGCTAACTTTTTTACAAAAAATCCCAACTGGCAAAGCCTATTTCTACAGACAGAGAAACAGAAAAGTTAACCGTTCATAATATAGGTAGATGATGTCAGTCCGTTTAAAAACAATCAAATATTTGCTGCATTCTCCCAGACTCGTTAATCCAATGAATTAAAGTAGTATTCGAAAAAATTCTCGGAAACATTCTGGAGAGTCAAAGATGTAACGTCGTTTGTAGAGGAGTTGAAACCTGGTATAAAAATGAGCGAATCATGACGAGAATTATGCATTTTCTTTGCTGATTAATCAGTTCATGACGAGAAAAAAAGTCACAGTCAG
>OY735223.1:46204525-46222025 GCA_963457665.1 Thysanoteuthis rhombus
TATATACATATATACATGTGAGAAACTATTATAAATTAAAATTATAACACTTTTAGCTGCCTATGTGTTTGAACGTTTGTGTACGGGTGTGTAAAAATGTAAACAATCGTCTGCTTATAAAACTTTTTGATCTAAAAATACAGATTATAATGTAATTTAAAACACTGTTCGTATTGTTTATAGTTATGTTTTGTGTTTGTTGATTTACCTTTTTCAAAAATTCAGGAAAAAAAAAACAGATGAACTATGAATCGTGAAAAATAATCCTGATTTTTTTCTCGATATTTTGTCAGACAGTCTTTGGAGAAATGCATAGAAACGAAACGCACTTAGTTTTTCGCTCATTTAAAAAAAAAACTCCCTGTTCCTCACAATCTGTTTTCAGAAAAAGAAAATGTTTTAAGTTCTTGTTGTCTACGTAGATTTGTTCAAATGTAAATGAGAAAGTGAATCATGAATTTTTTTTCCTCTCAAAAGAAAGGATATATTATCACAATTTTAAAATTCATTTTGACGAAAATATTTTTCAATTATCTTTAAATAAATATACTGTATCGTTTTATGTCGTTGATTTAAAATGAAACATGTCTGAAAATGTTTCTGAAAGAAGTAACCGGGGGATTTAGTCGCTAAAAGCAAGTGTATTGATCATAGCAGCTGTAAGAGTAGTTGTCTTATTTACACTGTATACACATTTGTTTCGGCTAAATCTGACCTTCTTTCTTTCAGACATTTTGATTTTCAAGAAAAATCTAGTTTTAAAATGGAAGCGAATCATTCGGCTCCTAAGACGTATTTTTTTTTTTATACCTTTTCAAATAATCGTATTCATACATAGATTTGAAGACTGATATTTCTTGGAGAATTGATAGTATTTTTCAGGTCGATTAAGATTGCAAGGAGATAAATTTTGCACGCAGGCGTTATTTAGATTAAAGCCATTCACTAGGAAACTAAACGTACATGGTGTGTCGGATGGCCATCAGAACAAGAATGCATTTTTTTAAATATGTTCTTCTCATGAATTTATATTTATCAATTAGATATTATC
Organism: Thysanoteuthis rhombus; assembly: GCA_963457665.1. NCBI lineage: Eukaryota > Metazoa > Mollusca > Cephalopoda > Oegopsida > Thysanoteuthidae > Thysanoteuthis > Thysanoteuthis major. The sequence goes on from OY735223.1 coordinate 46,205,577, forward strand.
TGCTGTCCAGACCCTGATATATCCGAAATTCCAATTCTGAAACCTGGTCACCGGAAGATACTACATTTCTATGTCAGATCACTGGGAGATTTTTTTCCAGATCTTAGGCAATTAAAAATAGAGAATTTCAATGCCCAGGCGTCCTAAAACTTTGATTTTAACTATCAGGCACTGAAAGAGCTGAATTTCAACGGTCGGGCTCTGGAAGATGCTAGATTTCAACGCAAAGGAAATTACCTAGACGTTGGGTGATGATCCAACGCCTATGTAATCTCATTTAGCACCAACATTAGCCAAATTAATGGCGAAACAACGGAACTCCTCCTAAAATGTCACCAACAAACTTGATACTAGGTTTGATTTCTTTCCTAAATACTCTTACACACACATTTTCACATAACCCCTTGACAGATAACCCTCCAGAAAAAAAAAAAAAATAACATTTTCCCATCACCCGCCACATCCCCAAAACACTCTTTTTTCTTCACCTCCAAAATAACCTCATCTGATAAAAAGACATCCATTTGGATAGAGACCAAACTCACATATACCAGGAAACGAAGCGTTCCCCTCCAATACTGAGTTATAAGAACACTTATGTTCTCTACCTATCCCCAACCAACTCTTTATCCGAACCATCATTCGAGAATTTTTGAAATCTTCACCTTTGCTCTGAAAATAACTTTTTATATCCGTGTTTTGACGAAAATCAGGGTCCAAGCGTGAAACGTAAATAAGCTATGAATAAAAAATTCAAGTTATACTAAGTAGTCACAAGTTGTTTATCTTTTTCATTTTGAAAAAATATTCCACTATATAAATATATGTATATGTTTGTAAAAAATGCATTTATCATTATTCGGTTGGATTATATATCCATCGATCTATTATATAAATGTATGCTTCAGATTTAGGTTTGAAATAGTTATACCATACAAAATACCATCTGATTATTTAGGTCACTGGTAAGAGCTTCGACTCGCCTAGACAGTTCCAATTTTGAAAATTATATATATGTATATGTATATATATATATATATATATATATATATAGATATATACACACACACACCCACACACACATATATATATATATATATATATATATATATATATATATATATATATATATATATATATATATAGATATATAGATATATAGATATATATAGATATAGATAGATAGATAGATAGACAGATATATAGTTTTAAGAGAGAAAATACCGGACATATGTTTGTTGGTTGATCAAGTGTTGTTGATTACTTCAAGTTTGAATCTAATTACCTTTTAAATTTCCGTTAGGATGCAGTATATAAAATCAATTGTGAAATTATAATTAATCGTGGAAAACTGACGAAATTATATCGTCTGGAGAATAACGTATTCTCAACTCATCTTTCATCATTTTTCATCCTGGATATTTTGTCATTTTCGTGATGTAATTTTCAAATTCTCAAGCTTAGTATTCAATGTTTCATGAGGGATAAAACTGATATTATGATGAGTTGATTTTCAATTGGGAATTAGTTTAAATTAATAGAATTCACGAGATGTATGGATTAATTTCAACCCCACATTAGTTCTGAATAAAATTTCACAACGAAGAAGAAATATCATTATAGACGTGTTATTTACCAAAGTAATCAAAATATTTCTGGGACAAATACTATTCTCTGTATTTAGAATTTCCATAATTCTTAAATCTTTTTTATTCCTTATGCATGATTGGTCGTAATATTTTTCCTTGTCTATTGGTCGTGCAATCTGTGGCCTTCGTCGGGTATTGTTTGTTTTAGAATGTGGATCCGCTATCTAGAGTGTTTGATTAATCAAGCCAGACAAATTATGTCCTTTTTATATATCTCGATTCTGGTAATAAAGTACATCCGAGAGTTCTCCTCTTACATCGAGTAATCTGTTTGGCATTTTTTTTCAAGGAATCCTCCACGTTCAGCTCTTACATGCTATTGATATCAATGTTTGGCTCTCTAATGGAAGCGACTGAAGACATAATCCGGAGCCTACACGACCGAAATGTCGTTAGAAGATTAATAAATTGACGAGAAAAATAGTCTTGCCATATTATACATAACGATTAAAACGGACCAACTAACAAATTTCAGACGAGAAAAAAACATATTTCATCCATTAACCTTCATTATTGTAAACATATTTCTGTGAAGCTCAAGTTGAATACCGATTATACAGTGCTAGTGTAAGTGCATTGTCGATGTTAATGTGTTGTATGGTTGGAAAAATTGAGGCATAACCGAATTTTACTGCGTTGCAAATAATGAAACAATAGAAAAATGAATGGGAAATTTACTCGAATGTCAAAAGCTTCAAATATGTTTATATAAAAATTGTATTCAAGCCAGCCTTCCCAGAGAAGCATTTTTTTCACTGAATCTATCATTTCCAACCCTTCTCATAAAAGATGAATGATAAACTCTTACACCTTTGCACTGAATCATCAACCAAAATCCGAACAAATGAACTATAAAACTGCAGACATCTCGCTGTCATTCAAGTATATATTCAAATAAACAAACAGACGTTAACGTGGGTCAAGAATCTTTTCCTCCCTATTGGATAATATTCATGTCCGGAAGACAACTGACAGATGTAATATAGCAATTTAGCGTAATAACATGACCCTGGGTCACATATCCCCATGAGATCTCGTTACACCGAGCAACAGTTAGATGACAAATTAGATACGAACATGTAAACGTTAGTAGCAAGGGACATAGGACAGAAAAAGCATTCAACTACTAATGGACATCATTTTATCTATGGTGAGATCTGTGTCTGCAGTTCGGTTCGGACGGATTTTCCCCAATCAAAGCCTACGAAATATAATCCATAATTTAGTCGCGAAACAGCAGTACATAACAACGGTTTTTTTATACACGACTAATAGTCAGATTGACGAAAAAAGTAATGTGCATTCGTATGTAGAGGAGATGGTGTGTTTTTGAGCAAATATTCTATATACCTTACTCGTGTGAAACACCAATATACACACATTTGTTGTTTAATGAAGAATGGATATTACTCAGTTCGTAACAAATCACGCAGTTGCTCACACACACATACACACAATGATGATGATGATGATGATGATGATGATGATGATGATGATGATCATCATCATCATCATCATCATCATCATCATCATCATCATCATCATCATCATCATCATCATCATCATCATCATCAGTCTTTCAACGTCCGTTGTTGTAGATAGACCTTCCTAGGATTCGCCACTCATCTCTATCGTGGGCGTCTCTCCATCTGATAATCTACCGGCTTCAGTTGCGCATGTGATCTCAGGGGATCCATGTCGTGAGTCGTGTTGTGCATCAGTTGTCTGCCATTCCTATAATATGGCCAGCCCACTGCCATTTGAGTTTTTTGATTCATTCTATGATGTTCCTGATTCCTATCTTTTCCTGGATGTACTGTGCTCTCTTGTGGTCTCTCCATGTGGGTCCCAGCATAATTCTTTCATGTTCACGTTGCATGGTTCTCAACTTGCGGATCAGTCTCTTGGTTAAGTTCCATGTTTCAGCTACATAAGTGACTGTTTGGAAGATTCATTGGTTATACACCCTTTTTTAGGATTAATTGGATCGAATTCTAAACAGACACACACACACACACATCCACACACACACACACACACACACACACACACATATATATATATATATATATATATATATATATATATATATATATATTGAAATATTAGGATACGATGAACTAATTAATCCGTCTCTCACGATCTATAAAATTCTACATATTTATTTTCACACTAAAATAATTCATAAGTCTTAGACTTGTGATGAGTGGAAATATCAATCAAATTAGATGCTAGGACGGCTACGATACCAGTCAAAGTTCCAGGGATATATCGTTGCTCTGATTGAGGAGGTCATGAGAAACGGTGTCCTGTAGGATAGCTGGATGTAACTGACATTTTGAGATATCACGACATATCTGTGTGTATCAGTTAATTCAAACTGAATATTCAATAATTAAGGTCAGAAGTGATTTATCCCATCAAAGAAAGGCTAGCAACAGTACACGATGTGAGTACTGGACCGGAAAATGTTTGATGAATGTGTGGATTGATCAGAGCTGGATCCATGACCTGAAAAGACATATCAGGAAAGGTTATGTTATAGGTAGGACCAGTGTTGTAATGAGCTTCTAACCTTGTGTATTGGAGCAACCAAAGATCACAAATCACTGATAAATACACCGTTTTCTCTTACAACTCCACAAGTCTTGCAAAAAGCTGGCAAAGGTGAAAGATAGAGGTGAATGGAATCATTTGTTCAGTTGGCCCCAAGATAATGCCGTTTTGTGTCGTAGATTGACAACGATCCGTGCCGAAATACTGGATATATATATATATATATATATATATATATATATATATATATATATATATATATATATACATATACACACACACATACATACATACATATATATATGTATATATATATACACGCACACACACATACATACATACATATATATACACACACACACACACACACACACACACACATATATATATATATATATATATATATATATATATATATATATATATATATATATATATATATATATAAACCACTTCGAGGAATTATATGAATCTTTTGAGAAACCTCTCTTTTCTGTTATATCCGTTCACAAACATCCCAACTTGGCTAATGTCAGTAATATGTTTTTACTCATACACATTCATATTACCACAGGAGGAGTTCCAGTATCAGCCCTTCTTTTTTTTAAAAACTCGACAATGACTGGAATTTTTGACACCCATGAAATTTGAGTTTGAACCAAAATTAATCTATAAACGACCGAATGTGACCCCCTCTATTGAACATTGAAAAATTTTGAAGAGCTTAAGGAGGAACCTATGAGCCTCTTGAAGAGATGCACAAAACTGCTCAGAAATTATCATACCATAAAACAATAACTAAAACGTTTAGCTTTTCTTTTTTCTTAATTTTTCCTCTTATATATATATATATGTGTGTGTATGTGTGTGTGTGTGTGTGTGTGTGTGTGTTCGGCATGTATAAGAGTAAATGTATCCAACTTAGTTTCTCTTGAATAACGTTATTTAGTACTATAAAAACGTTGAATGTTGGTTTGTTTATGCTCTACTGATTAGTAATTGCACCACACGTGATGAAATTCACATATGTGTGGATTTGAGGTCGAGTCAATTTTTCAATTACCAAAGTTTGATGGAGGCATCTACACACTAAAGGCTGATAAACTGTGTACACGGATAAAAAGGGCAAAGGGAGAACATAAGATAGGTTATTCTGGCCTTTGGTCACCTTTGAATGTCAAGTCAATTTTGGCGGGGTCTGGCCAATTTTGGCATTTTTATATCCGTGCCCTATAAGCTGCGACTTAGTCCACTAGGTTAAATCAATCCCATCATGCATGTGCTACAATGTGCTGACCTCTGGTAACTTCCTAAAGTCAGGTCAATTTTAGCATTTTCAATAAATGGTCTATTATGGCATTTCCAAATCGAATGGAGACAACATCCAGCGGGCTCCGAATTCATGTACAAAGGTAACTAGAGCAAAGAGTGAAGATATAGTGGGGCATCTGTCCTCTGCTAAACCCCCGTGGCTAAACTAGCGGTAATACAAAAGTCCAAATAGCTGCTTTCAGCCCAAATTCTCATTTTGTTTTTTCAGGGTCTATTCATTTCTTTCAACAGAAGTTATGGATCTCTGACAGCCATTTTGCCCAATGGTAAGCGCATCACTACTTTGGAGCGACTACCCTACAGGTGTAAAGTTGAATTCCTGCAGCAGCCGTATTTTTTTCAATCGTTCACTCCATTTACGTAGTCTAAGCTAAGTCATACATTAAGCGTACAACGATAGGAAATCATTCCCAGTAAATCATCCTGTATAATATATAATAATGTGTGTGTGTGTGTGTGTGTGTGTGTGTGTGTGTGTGTAAACTCTTTGATAATATGTTGTAAGGAGCATTGCATTAGAAAAATCCTAAACAGTAACGAACAATTTTCAACGAGCATGTGTAAAGATAGCATTTTCCTTTGTTTCTTTTTTTTTCCTTTTTGCTTTTGGTCGATCGTATTAATCCATTTGAACTTGATGATTGTCGAGCGTATCTCTAATTGAATCATCGTTACCCCATCGAAATATTCTACGTTTTAATCAACGAAAGGTCTGTGTTTATCCTTAACCGCTGTTGACTTTTTTCTTTTACATCCAACCGCCTTCTTCACAGCTGTATTGATTTTCTCCAATTTTGACCACACCTCAACCATTGTTCCTTTGTTAACTTAAAGGAGTGATCGCCGGTTGATGTCAGTTCATTAGCGCCTTGAAAAGACACCAACGGCTTTGCTCGTCCTCCTGATCATCGCAATCACTGATTACAGTCAGGTGTTTACATTCATTGCTTTTATTCAAAAAGCTACCGGAGCATCGATTGGTCCAATTAAACAAACGATATATATATTTCCTTTGAAAGCAATTAGTGGATAGAGTGTAGTTGTAAATCAACATGGTAATTTTTTGTACTCTTTTATTGATTCAGTTTTAATTTAACTTATCAACGTGTCAACATTTTAGATAAGAACGAATCTTGACATTTCAGATTTGAAAAAAAGATCCAACTTTAATCCATCGGTGGGAAATATTATTAAATTATGCAAAATTATATTTTTCGATTATGTAAAGTATATTATTTTCAATATACGATTGGACCAACGAATCGACCACAAAATAAGTTTGATAAGTAGTTATCCAATTGAGTATAGGAAATATTGGAAATATGTTTTGCTGGTAAATGATTTAGATGCAGTGATAATTCCATTTAATGTGAAGCCCTTGTCTAGCAAAATCTAATTGAGTATCACACAATGATCGAAAGCACAGAAAGACAGAACTATTCTAGCATCCTCCATATGATATTGACAGAAGGCCGTTGAGTACAACGGCCCAAACGTTGTAAGGGAAACAACCAAGATGAGGATCGTCCGAACAATAATAGAGATAATGATAATACCTCATCTCAAAAATTCAGAGAAACACGATACCGACAGATTTCTTCATAGTCATTTGCTTGCATGGGTACTGAAAGTAGCAGGGCATTTTTCTATCTTTAGGATATCATTGATTACAATTCAGGGTGGAGGTAAGAAAAGTCATTTTATCTCCTCGAACTCATAAAACTGACAAGGATGAAAATGTTGTCTTAACAACTTCAACGATTGGAAGAAAAGGTTTGATTGTTAACAAAAATTGAAATGTTAATGATTCTTCTTGGAGTCTTCAATATTTATGTACGTCATCAAGTTTCCTCGATACGTGTCATGTTATATAGAACATTATGAACTGATGCCATTTTCTCAGAGAGTGCTTATTTCATGATAAACATCCTTAGTTCCATGAATTGTCTTCTTCAAGAATTACAGTGTCATTTAGTATGAGATAAAGTGAATTCACTTCAGCTTGTCGGTTATTATAATTATACTCAAATAAGTAACCTTTCCACTGAACTCCCGGATTTTGAACTCCTTGAGTCATTTGAATTTCTGCCTTATTATTGCCATAAAAGATTCCCGATTTTTCCAAAATTTAGAAAGATTTTTTTTTTAATATGTTTAAGATCTTTGCTGTAACTGCATATCCCGGCAAAGAATTTCTATGGTTCCTGATCAGATAATAAAAAATACGTTTTGTCCCATTGCAGTCCGTGCAAATACTGGATAGTGCCTACACGAGTATAGCTTAATGTCGGTATTTTGAATAACCATGGCTTTTCCGTGTATTTTTAATCTTTCATATTCGGTGGTTGCTTCATTACCTTTTTTTGAACGGACCAAACTTGATCTACATGTCCCATACACTGAAATTATAGTTGTACTCCATCTTACCTAGGGATGTGCAGTTGCAGAGAATTTCTCACATCCATGCACTAAAATGAACGTCGTTGAAAGGAAAAGATACGGTTTGCTTTTTTTGACATAGTCACCACAGTGACGATCAAAACAAGGCTCTTTATCAAAAGTAACGTCGATTGCCTCCTCCTGATCATATATTCAGACTGCTCTTTTCAACTCATTTGCATATATATTAGTGTTTTCTGGATGGAATCTGAACAGCAACTTATCAGCCAGAAGTATGTTTAAGTTTCTCTGGAAGGGTTGATGTATCAGATTGGTTTACCATAATTTTGAAAAATGAAACCGTCTAATCTGATTGTATTTTATTTTACTGCCTGGTCATTGATCGTAAATAAAGTTCTAAAAACGTTTGACTTTTTAGTACAATAACTTTCATATGATTCCCAGAACTCTTTAAAGAAACATAAAGAAGATGTTATATATTGCTGGTATACCTTCACTAAGAGAAGTGACGTCGATTATGACTGATTTACAACTTTTAACTCAACGCTAAGAAAAATAGGCGAGTGCTCTATCAGTATGTCATACTGCCAACTTTATTGCTTTCTTGCTCTCCCAATGTGTGCGTGTACCAATATATATAACAGCTTGTTCAACATCAATGCATATGTGTATATGTACATATAAAGATACATGTTAGCACTTCCATTAATAATTGGACATATAAGTTTGGTAAGATATATGAGAATACACGTATACTGCAACGTCTTCTAATGGTAGTATGGATATTTATAAGATTATATATGAATGCTTATTAACACACACACACACACACACACACATATATATATATGTGTGTGTACTTGTTACTTTTAACCGTTTTTGTGCATACACACAAATACGCACATGTGCTCTCTCTCCCTCCCCTCCCCCTCTCTCTCTCACACACACACTATATATATATATATATATATGCACGCAAGCGTTGGTGCTCTTACTTGACTCGACTTACTTGGCTAAAGTTTACCAGATCATTCTTGAAGAACGTGAAAATAACGCAATTTATGTACGTATATCTTTATACAACAATGTTCATATCCAATATACATATTCATCTATTTCCTATGCCCTTGTTCGTGTCTCAAAATGACCTTTCTTCACAGTGTATGCCAAAGTCTTGAGCTGATAGTAGCCAAATGGTTGAGATGTCCGATGTGATCTGTGCGAAAGTAGCCGAACTAACATTTCTGAGAGGTTATCAAAAACAAAGCAAACACTGAAGTGCACGATTGATGAAAGTTGGATATAAATCAGTCAAAAGCCAAAGGCATAAAAGCAAATTCCATGTACATAAATCAAGAAATTTACATCCCCGAAGCGTGAACTCTGTTGTATCGATGCACATTGGAATATATTTTATATGTTTCTTTTCACCTCTCTCTGGTACGTTTTCTGATTTAGAGAAAGAGAGAAAAACGTTCGTCTTCTTGATTGTTTACTCAGGTTGTTCCGTACAGGGGAAACATATAAAAACAATAGAAAAATTTGGATTTAGATTTGCAGCAGAAAATGGAAAAAAAAGTTAGATTTTTCTTTCTATTTCTGACTTTCTGGGAATCATTAATATGTCTTTTTGCTGTGTTATGATTATGGATTCGCAGCACTTGTGTTAAACCAGTGGTTTGCCACCTATTTCACACATACACTCATTCATGTGTATTTTAAAACATTGGTACCTGATTCCTGGAGTTCAAATCTTGAAGTTGCATTCCCGAAATATATTTTACCGAAAGATCAGTATTTTCACGATTGATATTTACCATTCAATGGTCTCAATCTCTCATGGAATTCTTGAATTCCTAAACGGTGGTTATTTCTCCATGGTTGATAATCCATGTGTTCGACCATTTGAAGATATAACTACATGATTATGTTGTTACAAAAAATAGCTGCAAATACTTTCCAGGATGTAAGTGGCTTTTAAAGAATACAATGAATGAAAACAGATTCTATGGGTGACAGTTTGATTTCACTTGATGCAGTGATATAAAAATGCAATGTTGATTGAGATATCAGTGTTCCAACATTTTGAACCAAAGTTTTTATGATCAAGATCTCAAAGAAAATACATGCGGACGCTGCAGATAAACAAATTGCAATATTTCATACTCACGTATTTTTCTTTTTGATTATGCACAGCAAAAGAGTGAAATGCAAAATGAAAAAACATGGTATCATCCATTAAGGAAAACAATTTGGATTTTCTTCATCGTAACTGAATCGTATTTTAATTCAAGCATTGCCTTGCATATCAAATACTTATCATCATTTTTATCAATTATAAAATTTCTTTCCAAGACAACCATCGACCAGGAAATATAATCAAACTGGCTTGTGGGAAGAAAGCTTGACCTACGAAGGGGCAGCAGGAAAAAAGAAAGGATTTTTTTCTAAATTTTATCTGGGAAAAAAAAGGCACCTACGTTGATTAAGTTCAGTTTATTACACGATCCATCCGTTATTTTAACTTCCTCTCTGACACAAAAAAGGTTTTCAATTTATATGACATGTTCTGCTTCCGGAAGTCACTCTTGAAACAAAACAAAAAACAAACAAACAAAAAAAAAAAACCAAGAAACATTTGAATTTGCAACACTGGACTTTGGAACATTAACAGTTTGAAATAAATCTAAGAATTCTCAACAATGGATTCACGAAATGGAAAAAACAAAAACAAAACAAAACAAATAAAATAAGATTTAATTTGGTAAGCCTGGTCCCAAACCTGTAATTAATGTTGATGAATGAAACCTACAGTGTTAAACCCTGAAAATAATACATCTTTCTTCCATTTTATTTCTGATATTAGACACCAGTGCATAAGTAAACTTCCGTTGCGAATCTAACCTCAGCGCATATTACGCCTGGCAAATAATATATAGAGAGTTAACTAATTTGAGTAGAAAGTAATTGATCATTCCATATATATGAGTTTAGTATTGAACAAGCTGATTGTGACATTGTAAAACGCTGTTCTGTAGTGTATGAATACGTCATTAAGCTAAAAGAAATTGCATTGTGTAGTTTTTAGAACAACTAAAGGCTCTGTTGGCCATGCTGAACGCAAATCAAATGAAATTGAATTGTGTTAAAACGAGAAACACGATACGTGAAGCTCGGTGCCTTTGGGATTTAGCTGGAGGGAAGAACTGGGTTGAGGAATAAGAAAGATATTTATGTAAAATTGAGCTTTGAGAAAAAAAAAAGGTTGGTGAAAGAGTTAAAAAGAAGAAAAGGTAGAACTGGTAATATTTGGCGGCTCCCCGACATTCATTAAGCGATAAGGCGCACTTTGAGTCATCTAATTAAAAAAGGCAATCGTTTTAGGATCATTAGCCTTAAGTACTTGAATTTTGGATCGTCAGTATGAAATAAATTAAGATGATTTTTAATGGAATCAAACAATCAGTTTTGGAGCTGTTGTAGATTAACAAAAAATATAAATAATATACATGTCATTCAGTGTGATATAGAACTATTATCCCTAAATATTCCACCTGAAACGTATTGGTATAAACTTTAAACAAAACCGGGGAAATTCAAATGCTGAATAGAATATCCAGACATGCTCTCTGCCTCTGTCTGTTTTTCTGTCTTTCTCTCTGTCTCTCTGTCTTTCTCTCTGTCTCTCTGTCTTTCTCTCTGTCTCTCTGTCTTCCTCTGTCTCTAACACACACTCACACACTAACAAGCACACTACTGTGGCTGTATCTTGTACGGTGAAAGGGCAAAATGTAAACTGAAACTTGGTCTTGCACTTCAGTGTATTTCTTTGCAAACACGACTGAGATTTTGAGATACATGCCGGTCTTATGGACGTTTCAGCTGAAAACAGTCCGGGAACCAATCGATTGATCCAGAAGTTTCTATCCGAGAGCCACGACCTCTCCTATTAACAAATGAATTGATGGAGAAGTAAAACCGAGATATGATCAAACTGATGAGACATAGAACACAACTGAAATTCAAACAAATAGTTCAACGAAGAGAAAAATAAAGTAACCGAGCGAGAACGGAGCAATTGACCCAACAAGTGTAAAAACAAAATGGAGCAAGTATGAGTATTTGCTTTTCCGAAAATAGCAAATAACTCGATGAATCTTGAAGATGTCCCCATCAATACTGATCATTGTAAACGCACGGATGAAAAGAATTGTATCACAACAAATCCATTCATCAATGCGGAAAAAAAGCATGATTCTAGTTTTGAGCAAATATGAACGGTGAGGATATTATTTATTTTGCTGAGCTATTTCGTGATAGCGTTCCACGCAAACAAATAAATATAAGTGAAAATACGTCTGTCTGCTACTGTGTCAAACTCACTCATACTTCTATTCCGATCGAAGTTGATTACTGCAAACCTTTTCATTATTGTATATATATATATATATATATATTAAATATATTTATACGTGTATAACATACGCCAAGTTAGCTAAGTTGGTAAGAGAGCTGCCGTTCAATCATGTGGTTCTGTTGTCATATCACGGCGAGGAAATTTTATGCATGAGTTTATTTTAACGTGATGTGATGGAAAAACAATGGAGGCTTGACCGTCCTAAATGAAGAAAAATCGGTGTTGTTTTTGTTCTTGTCACAGGGGGAAAACCAAGTCAAACCCAATTTGACAATATGTCATTAGAAGCGTTGACTTTTAAAGCAAGGGAGAAAGAAAGAAAGAAAAATGTTTGATGCTCAGATTTATCAAAGTCAAGCTGAACGCCTTAAAGCAATCAGCCACGGAAACAGCGATGAAATGATAATTTTTTTGGTGATTATAAACCCAAGTTAATATAATATGACGTTATCACCCATTCTGTTACTCCCTTCTCTGCCTTGTACTCCAAAGATTCGGGATAAAAAGTTTAACAAACTTGGGATGATGAAGTCAAATCTACGATTTTTACAATAATTGATAATACCCCTTACCTGATATTAGAACAATATTACCCCCAAAACCACTTGTGCAAAAAACAATGGTATAGTGACGGCGTAGTCGTGATTGCAGGAGAAGAGAATATACCTTTAATGTTTATTTCATCGACGTATAATGTTGATGGTTTAATTGCTAACAACGTATGGTAGGCTAATTTCAAATCTTACCGAGGGCTCATTCATCATTTTCGATTCCCCTTTTTGAAAGCAGTCGGAGAAAAAAGGTTTGAAAGTTGCAATACAGAGCAAACAAAATAAACTGAATGAAATACAAGTCAATTTTAGTAATAATTGGCATTGTTACATTAAAGAAATGATCAGAATAAACTATCTATATGAACGTATCACTTCACATAAGTATAAATAATTATGTTTGTACCGATATTTGGATACATATAAATTCGGAGGTAGTTTCATCTTATTTCTATCAATATTAGGACCATCCTCATCTTGGTTTTTTTTCATACAATGTTTCGGCTGTTGCACTCTACGGCCTTCATAAGGTATCATCTGGTAGGTGTGGGTAAGTAACGAACCGAACCCTTTATCTATCCAACGGGGGTATATTGACCGTACTCCCCTCTTGGCATTAGTAGTATTATTATATTGTCTATTATATAATACTACTAATGCTAAGAAGGGAGTGTGGTCAATATACCCCCGTCGGATAGATAAAGGGTTTGGTTCGTTATTTACCCACACCTACCAGATGATACCTTATGAAGGCCGTAGAGTGCAACAGCCGAAACGTTGTATGAAAAACAACCAAGATGAGGATGGTCCGAATATTAATAGAAATGATAATAATGATACCTCATCACAAAAATTCAGAGATATACTAGTTTCATCTCGGTACTTCTGAATATTCGTTTGGCAGAAATATACTCCCGTTCTGCTCAAACAATACCCCTCGATAGATTCCTCTTATTTACTTGTTCATCCCATCTCTCATCACTCCAATTTAATCATGTATTTAGCTTTTACCACCCAATGTATCAATGTCTTTCTCACACAAATCTTCTTCTACCTCTGAATATAACCAAACATTCAGAGAATACGTTGTACACAGAGTTTAGATTCTACATGAAAATAAATCTTTTTTTTTTTATTGATCGAAGCCCATGTTTGGTCTCACCAATCTTCTTACTGCTGTGACAAACAGACAGCCAGCCAGCAGGATGACCTGTTCCTCGGAGTTTGCCCTTCTATAGACACATTCCATAAATTCTTGTTTCGGTCTCCCCTCAACAAACCGATCGCTTCGTGAGGCGATGAGGTCCCAGCCCTCACATCAATTTTGTCAGAACGTGACGATTACTCCGACCGAGCAATAACCACTCCAGCTATTTTAGGCTAAAATAAAAACCATTGCAGATTTAATACCAAAGGAAAAAAAAATACAAATTTTCTTTTCCCGACAGTGATTGGTTGGGAAATCAGTTGTCTAGGGAGGAATTATCAGAAAGCCGTATGCCATTTTTTTGCATTGGGAGCGTGTTCTTATATTTTCCAATTCTTGAACATGAAAGTGATTGAGTATTGGATGGAACCAAAAAAGATTGTACTGTATTTATAGGCCATGATGATAATGATGGTAGAATAGTGAAATCCACATAAAAACGAAAATGGGATTTGACTGCTTCAATCGATCTTACTTAAAAGTTCGCTTGGGGAAGACGAATTTATGTTTTGGATGAAAAAGAACAAATAAATAAATCGAAAAAAAAAATTCAATGCCTGGTTTTGGAATGGTGGAATATTGTTTGATACAAACTATTTCAAATCATATGCTCTCTATTTTGTACACGAGAGGGATTATGATCCATAATATTTGCATCTATCAATTACGTAAATGTCCTTCAAATACTCAAAATGTAAAACGTATCAATATTGATACTGTACGAATATATATATATATATATATATATATATATATATATATATATATATATATATATATGTGTATTTATACTGTACGAATATATATATATATATATATATATATATATATATATATATATATATATTTATACTGTACGAATATATATGTATATATATATATGTGTGTGTGTGTGTGTGCGCATGTATATACGTATACACACACAGACACAGATATATATATACATATATATATATATATATATATATATATATATATATATATATATATATATATATATATATATATATATTTATATATATATATACATGAACTCAGAGATACATATGTATGTATAGTACCTGAAATACTGGGTCCATTGCTGGACTAAGGCCTTTTTCACTTCTTTCCGTATCGACTATGATTGTTGTGATCTCTGTCCTGTTTTACAAGTAAAAACTTACTATTTCACTTCAAAGTTATGTTTTGTCTGCGTTTACTTGACCATAGGGATAAATCCTTCACTCTTTTTGATGTTTTGTTGCTGAGTGTTCAGCCATCTTTGTTTTGTTGCCTATCCATTTGTCGAGAGTCACGGGAAGATCAATAATAGGGATAAGTTAAAGAGAAAACTCAACAAGATCCGTAGGCAATGCAGGGAGTATGATATCATGTGTTCATCTGTGTGTGTCTGTGTGTGTGATTTGCATGTGTATGTGTGTGCATTTATTCAAAATATACACGGACACATACAGTATTTCATACATGTGTGCGTTTATATGCGTGTGTGGCTGAGAACCATGCAACGTGCACATGAAAAAATAATGCTGGGCCTCATGGAGAGACCACAAAACAGCACAGTACATCCGGGAAAAGACAAGAGTTAGAGACATCATAGAATCCATAAAAAATCGCAAATGGCGGTGGGCTGGCCATGTTGCAAGAATGGCGGACAATCGATGGACTCACAACATGGATTCCCCGAGACCACATGCGCAACCGAGGCCGGCAAATGTTAGATGGAGAGACGAGCTAGACAAGTTCAGGAAGTACTTGCTCCGTGACGCCCATGATAGAGAAGTGTGACAAATTCTGCGGAAGTTCTATGTCAAACGACGGACGCTAAAAGACTGATGATGATGATGATGATGATGATGTATGTATGTATTTATGTATCTATGTATGTGCATGAATGTGTGTGTGTGTGTGTGTGTGAATGCATAGATGTATTTGCGTTTATTGATAGATAAATATACACATAAATTGATTATAATGTATCACTGCCTTGTACGATCTTTTTTTTACTTACTCATGAAATAGTCCCTTTTCAATCCACTTATACCATACAGCATCGGAAATAATTGATTTTGAAACCACTGATGCGTTAAAAGACATTAACATTATTGTTTATCTTCAAGCAATCATCTTAAGGAATCTGTTTTCCATTACTTTCGTTTAAATAGAATAATCTTCAATATTTCAAATGATTTTTCTGCTAGAATCAAAGTCAGAAGTCGTGTTTTAACGGTAGCGAGCAACACATGGCTTATTGCTTTTCAAAGTCTGTCCCACGAGTATTATACCCTTATTTCATCATGTATAAATCATATTTTCCTACTTTATTGCAATAGAATATTT
>OY735223.1:46227025-46294525 GCA_963457665.1 Thysanoteuthis rhombus
CCTCCCATATTTATGTATCGATTCCAACTCGATTGTTTGGAAATTGCCATGCAGATAAAATGACACAGATAGGATAAAATTCGAGGAAGTGTCAGATGATGTTTCCCACGAAAACTAAAAGTAAAAACAATTCTATAGGTATGGATGTATTACATGGACATAAGACAACAAAGAAAAGACGATTATTTTCCATCGTCATCGCTTGTTTGGATAGCTATTTCGGTTGAACATGTGTCATATTGTCGGTAGGGTATCGATCACGTCATTCGTTTTGTCTTTCACGGAAGACGGTTGGAGGCAAGTTTGAACTGTGCGGAAATGAATAATATTCTGTCGTGACATCCGCAATCTTTTGTCACTTGTGAAAAGTACACTGATGGTATTTGTGTCACGGCAAGATATGAACATTAACTTACAAGTATGCACTCGGATGCATAAATGTGTGGGCACACCTACGCAAATACAGGCAGAGACACATAAACACGAACAAACACACGCACACTCACTTACAACTACACATACACACACACACACATACACACACACATATATGTATAAGCTTTTGTCGGCATTTACATGTATTGTATTTAGGAAGGTTTTTTTTTCTCATTGCATGATTTCGAGTGTATGAATTACCGTCTGCTGTCTGTTTATTTAGCCACTACTTTTCTTCTTTATTTACCGATCAACATATATATATATATACATATATATATATATATATATATATATATATATATATATATATATATATATATATATATATGTGTGTGTGTGTGTGTGTGTGTGTGTGTGTGTGTTTTCTGTTTGCCTGGAAGAATGAAAACAGTGACAGTGTTCTTAATATGCTGATCGGCTAAAATCATCATTTCCAAAAGAGGTTTTCTCCTCTTCATATAAAATTGACATCAGATTTCCTAACTCTCGGTATATATCGAACATTCGCGTAATTATGTTCATTCGGAAGTCACTTTCCCTGAAGTTACATTGGAACAAATGGATTCTACCATCTTAGAACACTGTGGTAGTTTCTTCCCTTCCCCCAACGAAAAGTGACTGGGTGGAAAAAAATGTGATTTGAACATCCATAAACAACTGATATTAAATCTATCCGCTAATAAGTCACATCCCATCTGGATATCTGATATTATAATGAATGCCTTAAGAAACCACCTTTTTGTTAAGGTTGTTGAACCCTTTGATATAGCCAATGTAAAAAGAATTGCTAATCTAAAACAAAAAAGGCAGCCAGAATTAATGCAGATATTGGGAACGATAAGGATTGTTTTGAAACTCTAAATGCTCTGTCAAATACTTCATACCACGCCAAGACCCCCAAGCATTGCACGGACAGGTTTATTTTGCACACCAATGAAGACTCTCCCTTAAACTGCGCATCCAAATAAAAACCGCTGTTTTATCCAGCTGAGCAAGATCACATTCCCAAGTGGAGTTGACGATCAATCAATCAATGCATAACCATTTAGTACAATTTCTAGAAAGCCATGATGGATCATGCAGACTGCTAAAATGTCTAGTAAGATGGTTATTTGATAGATCACCTCTACAGCAAGAGCTACATCCGGGAAAATGGCAGCCTATATTTGCAATAGACAAAGCAGTGCGTGAAACAGAGAGTCCAGACATGACTTCGATGATTGATCGATTGCATTGGTTAGGTGTTCTAGTCTACGTCCACGCAAATCATTCCCTGGGGGGGGGGAGACAACGATGGGGAATAGCTTTTTACACCGTCTTTTTACGGAATTTTTCATTCTGTCTATGTAGCTATTATTTGATCTATATCATAATGAGCAACATGTCCGTGCACTCCCGTTTATCACACTTAGAGAAAAACCAATTACGTTTGAAAGAATGAGGTAGAAGATTAGTTTTGGACAACGAAATCTTGGCGCAACGACTGCAAAATGAACGAGGCGAGGAAAAGTGAAGCAGGGTAAGGTAACGCAAAAGGAAAGATGATGAAACACAAAGATATTTGCAAAAAGACAACGACTGGGCATTGCCGGGCCACTGGAACAAAACATAAAATCAGGTTGAATTGAACAAGGTTTTTAAGTCTCTGTGAACTGAATATTTTGTCCAAGTATCGGAAATGGTCGCTTCAGGCAACCCCAACAATTTTTTTCCTCTAGATACTATAATGCTTAACGTATCCCCCCCCATGTGCAGTGAACAAAGCAGGTAACGCACTATTAGTTGTTTAGACTTTCCGTGCAGTAAAGCCTTAAAAAAATCTTGAGCCGTGTTATTTTCATTGCTGAAACTTCTTCCTTGAGGGTGGGAATTAATACTAATTCTTTTGGAAAGGCCTTTTTCAACTATTTAAAAACAAAAAGTCAAAAACTTATTTTGATATGCATTATCTCTGATGAAACACTCCCGATATTTCATGTACTAATTAATAACCGGTAAAAAAAATCATGGATATATTTGGATTTTTTTTAGAAAAGAAATTACTGAACTTGTTTCATTGGGAAAGTCTCTTGCTTCAAATAGTGGGTTGGAGATTTTTCATCAGTATGTTTATTCCAGTTAAGTCAAAGAGCCCATCGTAACAAATAAGAAAGTAAAACGATATTTAATACATAAGCCGATGATTGAAGCAGTCAGTCTACCTTATTATTCAATACATCATGTGCTTATATTCCCTGTATAAATGTAGCCTTCTGTTAGACATCGAATAATCTGAGTTAATTTAAACTTCACCTGCTTCATCCTTATTGTTATAATTTCGATATTTTCTCGCAGAATAAGTCCAACTTTGTCCTGAATCCACATTTTGGAGAACCACTCGTGGAGACACACTTCACATCCACCTTCAAGACCAATATTGTAACCACTGTAGTATTACAAAAAGTATTTTCGAAAAATGTTTTCTTTTCCCCAGTTATTTATCGTCTTATCTTTTCTCATCTCCTGACTGCAACCAATATCGCTTTTTTAAAAGCTATTTCTATCGGGTTGTTGCTATCATTTTGATCTCGTTATGTTCCCCAGGGCATCATTCACTTTGAAATAGCCTTTGGCAGCACGTTCATTGTTGAGTGAGTAGAACAACAAAGAGACTTTATACGTACAGATATCTGAAGCGATTTCTGCAAGATGTTGCGAATGACATAAAAAGATCTGAGGATACAATTTGGAAATGGGAATCCGCCCTGGAAAAAGAGAACAAACACCCATAAGAAAGAAAAAAAGAAAGAAATCACAAAGGATGTGCTTTCAGCTCCCCTGTGTTTAAAACGGCCTCACATACAACGAATTATATTAGCTGGAGTTATAGGGCAAAAGGAAGAACAAGATTCTGAAAGTGGGAAAATGAACGAAAATACTTTATTTTTTTCATTTATTTATCTGTTTCTGGGCCTAAATGAAAGAAGACGATGGATAACGAGCAGTTTTTGAAAGATGTATATAAGAGAGGATGTTGCAAAAGCAGAATAAAGCATAATATCCATTCTTTACACTTTTAGTAATGATAGATTCAGAGACATTCCACGGGAACTATTTCTTTGAGCGTTCTTTGAATGGAAAAAAATGCTTGACATCTTTCATACTGTGTAATGTTCTAAGCTTTGACAAAAAACGAAGGGTAGGCGTATATGATATTTCGGAAAAATAAAAATTTAATCATAGGAATGGAGTAGTCAAATTAACGAACACACAGGTCTTCATTATCAAGCCTTTGGGTATTTTTGATAGCATCCCGTCAATTTATTGAATTCTTTATTTCTACTCAGATATATTCCTTTGAAGAAGATAATTTTTTTCTTTTTTTCTTTTCAGTTTAAAAACAGCTAGGATTTGTAATGTTGTATAGGCATAAGTTGAGAGGAAGATTATTTTTATAAATACAATAAGAAACACATAATTTGATTCTGGAATCACCAGGTTTTGTGTCACATACGTCTTCTATATTCGATGATGAATCATTCATACCACATCACACATACATAGTGACGTAGACTTCCCGAATTCAGGAACTGCAATAAATAGAAAATTACTCTCAAGGTGTAGATGTAAAAAAAACTATTAAAACCCTAAGATGTTTTCTAGCAACCCCAATGATTTTAATGCCTGTGCGATTGACGTTGTAAATGTTCCCTTAAAATAAAAATATCAAATTGTACCATTCATCCCTTCTGAAATTGAAAGAAATGTATTGAAATAAATGTCAGAAAATCCCGTGTAAATTCTCTGTTGATATATTTGTCACATGAGGTTTGAATCTCTAGACTTGTGTACTTGACATGCAACATGTAAGCGTTGTTTGGTTTTGATCAATATTAATCCAATAATACAAAAGGTTATCTCATCGGTAATATATTCAGTGTCTAATGTTTATCAAGAGGGATAACTATCAAAATCTAATGATCGATGTTTTGAGTTGGTGCTCAAAGACGGTTGATCATATCAGACAAATATTTCAGTTCCAAGATGCGTAGAGACGTTCAACAATACGATTCGAATGGTGGAAGGATAACACCCACAAATGGCCAAACATGATTGTGAAAAATAGTAGTTCCTAAAGACTGTGGATTTCAGTTTTTCAGGATTCCAAGCAGAGATCATATTCACAATTCCATTGCATCTCGCAGTAATTTCCCCCAAATATCATTGAAAGAGACATAAGAATAAATCGAAGCTAATAATTTCAGGATGGGAACAAAACATTGGTATTATGGCATAGAACGTTTCGACAGGAGAGAATGCAGGGATTTAAAGGAGTGCTTAGAAAACAAAATAAATGAAAGCTTAGAATTTGCCAGTGATGCCGCAGAAAAAAAAACAACTGTGGATTTCCAAATACCAAAATGCCGTATTCAAAGGCTTAGTTCACTATCAAAACAGAAAACATTATTTCCAAGATTTCAACAAAAGGATGTTCATTCCAGAGAGGTATCAAAAAGAAATACTCGATATCTGGAAGTGCTTCGAGAGAAAAACTACTCTTTGTTACACGAGAAGAAACAACCTTTTAAACTCGTTGACATTTGTCGCGTATTTGGTCCCCTCAGAGCTTCCGTTAATGTGACTCTCGTGTAGTTACTGCTTTCAAGTCATCTCAGCAAAATTGGCTGTTTAGGGCTTTAACGTATTAGGAAACAATAACATCTAAACAAAGATATCCTTTTAGATCAAATTTGGTTTCGGTCACGACAGGCAAATTTACTGGAAGGTTGAAAATGACTTGTATTCATGAAAGCTGCGGTTTTCTTTTCAATCGTAATCACTTGCTGCGTAAACACATAGCCTATTGATATAAATCAGAGATTGTTGCTGGCAAAATATTGTTGTTTTTGCATAAACGGGAAGAAAAGAAATAAAGTGAACACATGTTAAAAGATCATTGATATCCATTGAAATTTTGAGGGAAGAGCAGTTCATTCCCTGTCGCCCGTTACTTGATTATTTCCAGCTTTATTCAATATTGATATAAGATTTAACTCATTTCAGTCGAACCTTATTTCCAAAAGACGATTTGTACGTTGTACGTGTTTACCCGTACAATTGTAATCCCCTTTCTTATAAATCAGTGTAAAGCTCGGAAGCTAACTCCCTATTAATCTTACTACATTCCCCTCGAATTTTGCAAATATCCGTGGCATTTTTTACCATTATTTGTCCATACGTATTTCTCAAATATAGAGTCTTATCTATTTACTACTACCCTCAATGTTAGACCAAATAACAAAATATACGCCAATTATCAGAAAGATGGAGTCTAATACAATGCCGGTCACAGTACTGAGAGAAAGTATCTTTCAATGGAGTTTAGTAAAAACTAAACGCTCATATTGCTATTCAAAATAAAAACAATTGAGCTTTTCTTGCAGATCTGATCACAATTCAGATTACTGACTTATCAATCCAATCTCGTACTTGGGAAATGCATATATTCATTTCTATACATGTTAACTGGCATTTATCAATATACATATACACATCTGCCAATATGAATATACATGCATCTTGTGTAAATATTTGATATATGACTGTGTATATATATATTTTATAGAAACAGATGTTAAGGATATATACGATACATACTATGGAGATAAGTATTTAAAAGGAGACGTTTATTGACAAAACGATGTAATTTCAATCTTGAGTAACTGAGCCAAAAATCTGAACCTGACACTAGAATTCATCTGAACATGAAGGAAACTCGTTTGTTTCTATCTGTATTTGCCATTAGCGTCACTGTCTCGGACAGACTCTTTTTAATGGACTTTATTGAATTGAATCGGTTAAGTGGTTCTGTTCTTTTCAAGTGAGTAACTTTTCAATATATATCGAATAAAGATGATTCATTTCAAAGACAGTTACTTCCCTAGATATCTAATAAAACTTTACAAATCTAATCATAATAGAAATCGGACGATTTCAAGGTTTATTCCGTGTCAATATAATTTTCAAGAGCCGATGAATTAGTCATGTTGCATAGATGTTTAGTGATTGTTGGAAATTATAACACAAAACCTTGATTCTCAGAGATCATATTCGAAGCTGTTGCACGCAGAGAGATGGTGTAACGCACGAGATAATTTCAGGTAATAATGGTTCGTTAATACCAAAGATAGACGGATGTGACGGATTTTGGGGAAGATCTATGCGCACTAATTCGTGCTAGAAAGCGGATAGTGATGATGGTTATAGTTTTAGATATGCGTTTGATTGAAAAAAAAATTGATGAGAGAATAATCTGGATTTGGAATCAAACCTTTAGAACGTGTCTTTTTCGAAAAATCTTCTAATTTAAATTTGTTAATATGAGCATTCCTCGACATATTCTATCATGATGATGATGATGATCATGACCATGATTATCATCAGTCATTCAGCATCCGTCGTTGGACATAGAACTTTCCCAAGATTCACCACACTTCTCTTTCATGGGCGTTACAGAGCCAGTACTTTCTGAATTTGTCTAGCTCATCCCTCCATCTAATATTCTGCCAGCCTCGATTGCGCATGTAATCTCAGGTGACTCATGCCGTGAGTCACAATGTCCATCAGTTGTCCGCCATTCTTGCAACATGGCCAGCCAACTGCCATTTGAGCTTTTTAATAGATTCTATGATGTCCCTGACTCCTGTCTTTTCCTGGACGTACTGTGTTGTATTGTGATATTCCATGTGAGGCCTAGCATAATTTTCTCATGTGCACGTTGCATAGTTCTCAATTTGCAGATCTGTTTCTTGATTAAGTTCCATGTTTTAGCTCCATAAGTGACCATTGGGGGGATGGATAGGTTATACACCCTTCTTTTTAGGAATAATGAGATCTTCTTATTTTTGAAGGTTGAGCTTGCTCTGCCTAAGGCTTGCCATTCTATACTTAGATACAAATAATGAAAAGATTGAAATCCTTCCAGTTGGTCCTTTTATGAGTGTTCACATATTCACAAAAATGTTTTTTTTGTGATGAGAAAAATCACAAAAGCCAAGATATGGGCTGATGATGTAACTCTGTTCGTTTTTTGATTATTCGAAATTGCTCAGTTGTAAATTGATTTCTGATGGATAGAAAAAATTGAATCTACGCCTGGCATTTAGAATGGCAGACAAACGAAACTTGCGAAAGAGTCATCATAAACACCTGTCTATAATCTGTTGACAGACTACCGGTGATTATGTGCTAAAAACATTGGATGAGGAATGACAAGGTCCCAATTAAGAAGAAGTCATAGGAATACAGACATTCAGTTTGATATTTTATGAACTTATATTTCAAATATATGAAATAATACTTTCATTTCACTCCAATTCCATTCAAAACAAGACACAACCAAGTCGTTTCTCCCTCGAAGAATAAAAAATTTAAGTGAAATCAAATCTGTTTGAGAGTAACTGTCAGCCAAAATATACTTAGATCAAGCAAATGATAAAAAATCAATAAAGTATTGAGAGTATATTGATTGGGTATATCTTTCTAAAGATGCCTGTTTATGTGATCCATTTCACTGTAAAGTGACTATTCTCTCCAGTGTTCCAAGAGTAACTATATACTCTATTTCAGATTAAATATCGTGTTCGAAAGTGCTCAGGACCAATTAACACATGGAAAACCGATTAAATATCTCAACAATAACAAACATTTATTTCTACCGGCCCATTCTGTTATAAAACCACGCCCCCTGGAAATTGAATAAAACACTATTGAGTTGAACAAATTTTTCTTCTAGCAGAAGCATCACGTGAACCAATGTTTGATTATGCTGTTTTGTAGGGTCAGACGCAAAGGTTTCATTCTATGTAGAATTACATTTTATTAGAACACCTGGTGACTGAGGTTTCAACGGCCGCCTAAAATCAAAACATGCCTATCTTTTATAAGAGTGGCCCCAAAACCATGAGGGTATTTACAAAAATTTCCTTCCTAATGAATATAGAAATCAGATTTCGTTACTCCATTATTCCTGTACAGCCAATGAAATTTTTGGCATGCCCACACATATGTTTTTACTCTTTTTTGCCACTATCATTTAATGTGTGAATGGAGTTTGGTGTTGTCATACATTCATCGATAATTGCTCAGTGGTATTTTATAATTATGGGTAGGGTCCACTGGAAGAATATCACGCCTAACATGGAGACCTGAAAAAAGTAATCAGAAATTTGAGATTTTCAAATCTTGTAACTTCACTCCGTCATGTCGTAAGCTTATAAAAGAGCTTCCATTCCCCTCTCTCTCCCGCCCCGCTCTCTCTCTCTTTCTCTGTCTCTCTGTCTCTCTCTCTCTGACCCACCAGTGGTCAGTTGTCTATTCCAGGTGTGTAGCATCAAATGTGGTAGCAATAGTTCATTTGAGCACCTGTAAATGTTTTACCACCCGGAAACGACGCTAAAACATTATAAAGACACGTAAAAAAATATTTTCACTGACATTCTACTTTTTGTTCTGTTTGAATGAATATAGATCACTCTGAAGATCTTTATGAACGTTAATTCAATATGTCTGACGTAACCTACACCGGGATGTTAAAATTCACTCACCTGCATGGGAAGGGTATTGGCCCTTTTTAACATAATCATCATCATCAACCTCATCAGCTTTTTATCGTCTATCGTTGGACATAAAATTCCCCCCTGGGTTTGACTGACCACTCTCTCATGGATACCACGGAGCTGATACTCCCAGATCTTGCCCTTTTGTCCTTTCATCTTAAACTTTGCCTGCATGTGATCTCTGTGGATCCATTTTGTGACTCGTGATGTTCATAGGTTGTCTAGCATCTCATAGCATGACTAGCCCATTGCAATTCGAGTTAGTTCCCTAGATTCTATGATGCTTCAGACTTCTTTCCCCCTTGATATATGTTGTCTTGTGATGTCACTTGTGATATGAGGTTTTACATGATTCTCCCATGTGCACGTTACTTGATCCCCAGTTTGAAAGCCAGCCTCTATGTTAAACTCCATGTTTCAACTGCATAGCTGACCATCGAGAGGATGCATTGATTATATACACTTTTTCAAAGACAAATGGTATCTTCCTTCGTCAACGCTATTCTAATCACTATAACCTCCAAACCAAGAAAAATTATTCAATTCTAACGATCACATTCTCTGAAGTCAAATTAAGTTTAGTCCAAACAATAGTGGTTATCAAGTTCAATACCGAGGGACACCAATGTACGCTCCACTATTTTAACTGGTTAGTATTCCATTCCATAAAAAAGTTCAGCAATGAATGTCACTATCTTTCCTTGCATCCTAACAAATTTGTTGTCTAATTATGGATTAACGCAGCAAGTTCAGCAACAAAGGTAATGAACACCCAACCAGAAATACAGTATTCTTCCTGTGAAAAGATGTAAATGTATGCTCATCATCAAAACACAAACTGAATGCCAATATACTATCTTTTGATTGCAATGATACAGTTCAAAATTTTGCGGAATATTTTGTAAGGGGTTTCATGCAGTTTTCTATGAATATTCATATAATGAAAAGCAAGACGACAAAAGCAGCAAAGCAATAAAAAAATACTGTTTACATCCTTTATCTTAATCTTTTTCTTTGCAGGAATTTGCCATGTTTTCCGTTTTTATTCCAAGTTTTTTTCTTGTTCTGAGATGATTTTTCAGTCTTCATTATTGCTCCTTCTTTTCCCTATAATACGGTCTCTGCTTCTATCAGCCGCAGGGTGCAATGATATCTTGTTCTCAAAGAGTATAAGCTACACAAGGGGCCGTGTGTATTTTTTTTCATCTTTGCTATCGTTGTTTGTCTATTATTCATTATTGCATAAACAAGAAAACCGATATCCTGTATTGACCTTTACATAACAGAGTGATGAAGCCCTCCGATTGATTTACAAGTTCACGTGCGTTATTATCGATATGAAAACATATCTATACATGTGAAAAACCAAAAGGAAAAGCAAAGCAACGGTTGATCAAAATTTGTGTATGCATTACCATAAACGTATATATATATATACATATATATATATATATATATATAGAGAGAGAGAGAGAGATACATATATTTATATATATATATATATATATATATATATAGAGAGAGAGAGAGAGAGAGAGAGAGAGAAAGAGAGAGAGAGAGAGAGAGAGAGGGAGAGGGGGGAGAGGAGGAAATATCCGTTTTTGTAGTAAATCTCATTTATTTGCAGATATACAGCAAGTGGAGAATGTATCTGATGCTTTCAAGAGAGTTACTTTCCACATCCTCATGCAGATTGAAAGTTGACAGAATTAGCATCAAATTTAAAAATCCAGACACCTTTAAAAAAATCGAAACAAGAGAGTGCAAAAATCATGGAATATTTAGACCTGATCCTTTTAATTTCGAAGATGCATGAGTTGGTCAAATTAAACATTCCTTCGCTGCAGTGGTTACTTTTCTTTCTCACTGTATAGAAATTTCAAGTATTTGTATATACATAGTAATGATTATTAGAATATGTTTTTTTTTCAGTAACTAAAAAATTAACATGTTCTACGTATGTCCTTTCCATATTCCTGTTGTTTTTTTTCCTGTTCAAAGGTGTGTCTGCATGAGGGTAGTTTTCATTGTGTGTGTATTGGCAAATATAGTCTTATATTTATTTTTTGTCTTGCCTAAAACGTGATATACAATGAAGCCACACACAAAACACACAACACGATTCGTTATAACGAAGTTTACTGAAAGAGCTAGAACCTCTGCATTCACTGACTAAAGGTGTGCTGACTCATACCTACTAAATAACAAATATATACGTAATTGTATCCCATTTAAACCATAACAAGATTCGCTAGGTTATTTGAACTGTAACACTTCTTTCTTCTATCATAACGTAGGCTTGACTGGTCAAATTGAGCTACTGGCTTCACTAAACTGCTAAGTTTTTATGCACGCTTGACTCATATCGATCCGAAGAATCGAGGTTGATACCAGACTTACTGTGAGGACTGTTTTCATTCAACGATTGAATACCAACCTGCATTTCAGAGAAGTTGCGCTGTCTTTTTAAGTTTATCTAGAAATTCAATATATTTGCATTGTTTTGACAATGTTGGATCTTGGATTAAACTTTGAGTCAATACAAGACTATTTTTGATTATCTAATACTGTTCATTTTGGAATCCAACATGCGTTCAAATTCCTGGTACTACAAGGTCTGAACTTGGATACCAGTTGTTATTTAAAGGAACATTTTTTCCCTTTCGGTCACCGTTTGTTGGCAATATGGGAGTGGATTTTTTTTTTTATTTCATAGAAGTAATTTCAACAGGGATGTAAAGTGTAAATGATGACTTTCTCATTCACAAAATTATGGTCAGCTGGGGAATTCAGATGTACAAAACCAGAAGAACCAAGAAAATCGAATGCATAACACAAATATAAATAAGAATGTGTTCAAACAAGTCATGAAGATTGAATGAAATGATTTGTGCCAAGTGAAACATTGTTTGTCCTAGGAGACTACTCTGTTACAAACCCATCCTTCATCGTTGATAGAAAATCACCCGTGTGATAATATTTTTATGGACATCAGACATCACTGAGAATATCATGTTTTAAAAGTTTAGAAATGAAAGAAAAATATCCAATGAATTATAAAGTTCAGGAATTTTAGTGTGAAATGAGAAACATGATCATTTAATTAAATTCAGTTCATGAGTCAGGAAAAAAACTTGTCCAAACAACTAAAATGTCTTTTGTTACCGAGAAAATGTATAATAAGAAAACCTAAACTAAACTCTTATGAAAAGTCTGTTATCAATGCTGTTTGTTCCATGGAATCCTGTTACTTTATCGATGCAAAAGTAAAACAAAAAAACATTATCAGACGCGATAGATTTTCATTGAAACGTTTTATTCAGTCTCTTAGACAAAGAAGTTACACAAGGGAATTTGAGAAGAAAAATATACTGACATTCGACTGCAGACTTCATTCTCAATGTATGAATTGAATTCTATTGATTTTATACTGTGTTTGTTTTTATTATTTTTCTGTTCATTTATAAAACTCAGCCATACAGCCACAGGTATTATTAACAACACCAAATGACACCTTAAACAGTGACAATATTGGTAGTAGTAATACCGCTAATTATCAACAACAACAACAACAACAACAACAACAACAATAATAATAATAATAATAATAATAATAATAATAATAATAACAACAACAACAACTGCAACAACAACAACAATGATAATAATAATAATAATAATAATAATAATAATAATAATAAAAACAACAACAACTGCAACAACAATAATAATAATAATGATAATAATAATAATAATAATAATAATAATAATAATAGTAATAATAATAATAATAATAATAATAATAATAATAATAATAATAATAATAATAATAATAGTGAGCAATGGCATAAAAACCCGGCTAAAAGCTTCAAGGGGATGCTACAGAATGCAATCAGTGAGGACGTTTAAAGGAAAAGGATGAAGACATGAGAAAACCTCTTCTATGTTCCTTAAACTTCAAAGATAACTATCAGACAACTGGTGTGAAACTGCAATCCACAATACTGATGTGAACCATGGGAGTGTAAAGGAGAAGGCTGGAGACTTTGGAAGATTTTCTGTCACTCAGCCTCCAGCGGGACCACCTGGCAACTAGGATGAAAATGCAAAGTATGTTCAAGAAAAATAGTGGAGACATTACAAAAAGTGCCCGAAACAATGCAACGAAGAAGAAAGTAGGAAATGAAAGTGCAGCACAGGAGTCATGAAAAGTAAATTGCAAACAGAAAGAAATTACATGGGGAATTCAAAAGACGGATGCAAAATGTCGCAGACCATAATTCTGATTACAAGAGACGCAACTTTTCCGTTGCTAAATTTTATTCTCCCATAAAACTGCATGTTTTTTTTTTGTTTCAGAGAGAACAAACTGATTATTGAGACAAATACTGCTAATGCATAGGTTTTAAGAAATTATAGAAAGATAGGTATTCTAGCACTGCACCTTTTATGGTGTAGAAGCAGATAACTGCTATGGTGTATCTTTCATCTTTTCTCCGTTTTTTTTCTTGTGTTCTGTCTAGTTAGCTTTCTCCGATTTTTTTCTCTTCATGTTGGCTTGAAATATCATTGTTTCTTGTGAAAATTTATTTACAGTTCGTTTCCTTCTGTTTGCTGTTGCAAAATTGATAAGATCGTCACCTCTTCCACTCTAAATTTAGTAACCGATCTCGCCAGAGAAACTTTCATTATCTAGTCATACTTATCTTGTCCCCCACAACGTACCACTGCTTCTATGGACCAAATATACTTTACATTTTCTTCATCCTTCCTTTCTCTCTGATTGGCCCAAAACCTTTACATTTTCTCGTCATTTGTTCAGTGTTTTTTAACTATGATCATAGGTGCCTTCTTTGTTTCATGTGATGTCCCTTCATTGCTTTAAAATCGTAATTTTGTTCTCTGATACAGTTTCTAATTCGATAAAATTAAAACGCAGCCTTTTTGGTAAATTAATAAGATAAGAATATACTACGGTGGAATGAAGTCACCAGAGTATCAGTTCTGATAGTAATTCTTGGGTGGATGTAGTAGAGGAGGGATAAAAAACAGATGATGCTAACAGTGAAAATAATTGTAAATAATTGGTTGTAATCAACCTTCGTCTGTATATTATCAATGGTGTAGTAATTCTGCAGCGGGATAATCAAAACAATCATAGAATACATCCTAAATGCGTGTGTTTTTGGATGGAATTGTGTTTAGTATAAAATACTTGATTTTTTCTTGGAAAAAAAATGTCCATGATTAAGTGGAAAAATTGAAGGAGTGAAAAGAAGAGAACAGAAGTGTCAGACCATGCCTCAAGGGAGCACCATAAAAAAAGGATTAATTTTTGCACTTTTTGATTTCATACCGGATTTCTGTCAGTACTAACAGTAATAGTCTTGCAGCTCGGGCAGGGTCAAAATAACCAGGACAAATCAGCCAAGGGCAGATAACTCGTATACTCACCAGAATAAGTTGTCGGCAATCTCTATAAAGGGATAGGTTTATGAACTATCAACGAAATTTTCGCAAGAAAATGTGAATAGTTTGTGTTAGAAGAGAATGGGAAATTAACAGCTGATAGGAATCGATTTTTCAAACACTCCCTAGTATTCTACGAAAATCTCTATTTCTACAATCAAGAGGTACAAAAATACAAACAGTCATAAGTTACCAGTTTGTTGAGTTCTCTGAGGTTACGTCGTGGAAGTGGAAGCAACACATCAAACAAAAGGAAAAGGGGAAGAACCTTGATCAGATAACATCACAGTCATCTTGCTGAAGAAAATGGTGAAATAATCACTAGGAAACCTGCCCAACTATTCAAGCGTAAATCGTAAGAGATTGGAACACAGTAATCATATTTGTTATATAAATCTACAATTTTTCCCAAGTGTTCACAAAATGCTAGCAGAAAGAAAAACGAGGGAATATGCTTGACATTTTTCCATCTGTTGAAAATGCTCGAGTACACATCAGCAAGATATAAAATGTAATATTCGTTGAATTCAAGAACGGTTCCGACTCCGTGAAAATCGTGAACGTGATTGAGAATATCATACAGGGAATGCATGAAAGTCTTGCAACAAATATACCGTTACAGAAGTCCCTTCATCAGGCTACACAAAGACTCTGGGCCCTTTTAGCTCCCAGATATAAAACAAGATTATACACAGTTTCCACCAGGATGACCTTTTGAAACCTAGAATAGGATAATAGATGAACCAGAAAAGACGATAAATACCAATATAACGTTCAGATTTTCTGATAATATCGTCTTTTTTTTCGAAAGACCTCCAAGAATGTAGGGTAATTTGGATAAAAAGTGCAAAAAGTTGGTCTTCACATGAACTTTAGCGAAAAAATCGTTTTATACAAGAAACATTTTGAGGACAAAGATGGAACAGAACATCTAAAAAACCCAGAGCTGAAGGGAGTAGACCACTGCTTTTTTCCATGATAGCACATCATCATGAAATCCTAACGAAGGAGAAATCAAGCAAAGAATCACCCTTAACTTGGGAAGATTTTAGTAGAAAAAGCCTACCTTCCAAGAGCAAGAAACTATTTTTAGTCCTGAACAGAAAGGTATGTAACCTATGCATATTCTGGTTGATAACTTATAAAGCTGAAAAATGGAACACAAATTGAATTTTTAACCTTCGAAATGAGGACCATGCAACATCCACAGGAGAGAAACAAGCTGAAAATCACATAGAGTGATCACAATACATTATGAATAATAGTCACAGAATTCATGGAATCAATTTGGAAACTAGATTGGCGATTGGTTAGTCATGTTGTAAGAATGTCAGATAACTACTGGACGTCACTACTCATACCGTGTATCCCCGAAAAATATATGAGAATATTGCCTGCAACGTTTATGATAGTTAAGTCTGGCAAATTTTGTACAGGTCCATGTTGTTCTTGATGATGATGATGATGATGATGATGATGATGATGATGATGATGATGATGATGATGATGATGATGAAACTTTCAAACGTTATGATCGAGATCTATTGCACTGAAAATTCGAGGGAGAATTGAGACTGTCCTGATAACTATCGGAGATCCGATATAAAACTGTATGAAATTATATGATAATAACTGCAACCACACCCAAGAAAGAAGACAAAAAATCGAATTGACGATGTTAGTGGGCCGCACAATGAAGACAGAGAATAAGAAAAAAGACGAGTTTCGCCTGAGAACTGAAAAACATATGGGACATTGAGGATAGGCTTCTGTCCTTATTAGTTTACATAACGTTATAATCAAGATAAGAAGGCATTTGAAATATTAGGCTTTATTGAGACCGTCCAGAGTACGGGATTGCTGAGGTTTACAAGAATATTTAGAAAGGTGCTGAAGATTTGAAAACTTGCTTTGACTCAAATTCCAGCAATAACCTCTGGATATCTGGAGTGAACATATGAACAAATGAGAAAAAATTCCGTAATTATCTAAATGACAGTATTACTGGAATAGCAATAATACTAGAGTGAATACTGGCCTACTGAGCCAACATGCCGTCTCTTAGTCTCTACTGTAAGCAATCGGTTACTGCTAGTGCCCAATGTGTAGGAAAGACATAAAGCCGTATCAAAATAAACCCATAACTATACTATATGCTGCTATTTGGCATGCATCGTCCGAGTCCTGGAGGCCATGTTTCAATTTTTACAACCATATTTGAATAATATTTCCGATTGCTGTCATAAAAGCCCCATCAAATAATATGTCATATTGTATATCATGCTCTTTTTTAACGTATTTATATACTCGAATATTTTGCTGTATTAAGCGTTCCAAACATTTTTATTCACTCTTTTAGAAGCTGTTAACGGAATACCAATATCCAGTCTGAATACGTGGGAACATCATCGTCTGAAAACGTTAACCATTTGAGCCTATCCGTCATTCTACTAACCAAAGCAAAATATTGTTTATTCATGCAACGATAAATGGTCGGTCAATGCTACCAAAATTCAGTAGGCACTAAACCATGCGAGCAAAACAAGGATGAACAAATATACAATCTCTGTAAATCTAGATTATGCGCAGTAAATTCCTTATAGGCAGGAAAGACATTTCAAACTTATCATTTTTTTTTTGCATTGTGATACAATCCATTTTAAAATATATATGACATATTTATAAGAACTTTCAAACTACGGAATTTTACTCTCGAGCTGTTACCCGTAGAAGTAGCTATTCCAGCAAGATGACAACCAGCAGAATGTTATATGTCTCAAAAATCGTAAACAATTGCTGAAATAGCTTTAAAACGATGAAAGATGAAGTACATTTCCATGGTGACCTTGAAGTAGAATAGCAATACATTATCAGAGTAAAAGCACTTGTAAATAAAACCTTCGAATCGTTTTACGCTTGGGTTGAAATTGTCCTCTTTTCTGCTCAAGAATCTAGACATATGACATTGTGATTGGTTGATATATATCAGACTTTAAGAATGAGGATTGCTTTTGTGACGTAGATTTAACAAAGGAGTAATTAGTTTTTAATTGAATAGTATTACTGCACATGGAATTTAGATGTGATGGCAATGATAACTTTTTGCACACACATACACACAAATATCCGAAAGAGAGAGAGAGAGAGAGAGAGAGAGAGAGAGAGAGAGAGAGAGAGAGAGAGAGAGAGAGAGAGATTGAGAGAGATTCAGCTGTTTCGATCTGGGTACACATTTATTGTCTTTCTAGCTGTCTATTCATCATAGATGTCTCGCAGAATTCACGTGGCTCTCTAACAGGACTGCAATATTTGCTCCCATTCCGTAAAAGAGTTGTATCACTGAAAGAATTGTTCTATATAAAACTCATTATGTGTTTCAATATCTTGATGTGATACTTAAACACACGTTTACCCTTACATATTTGAAGATTTAATGTAAATGTATAGTAAAAAAAGATCTAACAGAGTTTCATGTTGTATGTGTGTGTGTGTGTGTGTGTGTGTTTGTGTGTGTGTGTGTGAGTGTAAGTGTGTGTTTGTGCCTAAGTCAGTGAGAGAGGGTGAGGGCAAAAGAGATATAAATACAGAGATGGAGTGAGAGAGAAAGAGAGGGAGAGTGATAGAGATAATGAATAAATTTCTTTGTCCATCAAAATGCAGCTACGAACAAATCCTATTATATCTGTATCAACGTTATCAAATGAATCATATCATACCAAAAGGTCTCAGGTAAAAGAATCTGTGGCTGCTTGTATAATCCCAGCAAGAACTGTCTATTTAGAGTTCAGCATGTTGCCATCGTCAATTGTAAAGCGATTTTTTAATTGAGTCAGGTTGTCAAGATACAGGGCAATTAGATAAAATCTATTTTTCATCGGCCAATTAACATTATTTAATTCATCATTCTAAAATAAAAAATCACCACTATACACAACAGACTGGTCTAAGCACTGTTGCTGAGTCTAGGTTATTCACGTGTTCTGACATTTTTATGTATCAGTGTATCTATCTGAAATTTTCTTAGCTTACACTGTTCATAGTACAGAAATCACACTCCCTTCAAGGACTTGGCAAAACCTTTTTTGATGTTTTTCGATTATTCATCAACATATTTTTAGGAGGTGGGGGTCAACACCCAATGTGCATTAACTGGAATTCGTCACGAGTTTATGCCAGCTTTTTTTCAAGTTGAGCCAGTTTTAGTGATCACCAACCAACAAAAGACGAGGGAATAAACTTATTCTTTCCCTTCTTTTCACTAAGAATTCAATAAATCATCCCAAACATCGCATATATGGGTGGCAGTGATTCATGATTTCCCTTGGAGTGCCAGTTTATATCTGATTTTTATGATAGTAAATTTTGATAAACGACAATAATTTGATTATTCGAATTTGTTGGCTAAAGATGTGAAATATTTTACAAAATTCATGTTATTTCAGACATTCATTTCAACTTGTTGTAGATGCAATCCATGTAAGCATTTCCGATGGTTTTGTACTTAACACAGAATTAGATATTATTGTACTGTATGTAGCTTCGTCCTACAACTCTCCTAGCCCCTAATGCTTGAAAAAGGGAGAAAATAACTTGATCTTGATCACTTTTTCTAATTTCTAAACCAATCAGCCCCATAACCGCAGTTAAAAGACATTGAGTGACTAAGAAGATCTCCTTCATGTATATTCAAACTAAAAGAAAATATTATCAACTTTTTCCTATGACTGATTACGATAAGAGCTGAGTCAATACCTATTTGAATCCCATATAAAACATAAAAAGAATCCCGAAATTGCAGTATAATTAGTTTTCAAATACTACATTGTAAATCATATTTATTAAGTGTTATCTTCTCTATGTGCTGAACGAACATGGAAGCATGCTAGAAAGATATTTTGCTAAATCAACAATAGAAAGCTGTCCAGTGAGCCAAGCCAGAGATTTCAATAATCAAGCTGTGGTAGTATTATTTGTGTAGCAGGACAACCAATGGAGTTGTTGTTTGTGCTTCTAGGCATAAGCAATGCTTTACTAAACTAGAGTCCGTCTTCTTATTTTAGTATGACAATAGAATTACAAAGACGTGGGAAAAATAGCAGACTTGAGATGTTTTGTATTTCCAAGTTAGACATCATATATAAGATAAACAATTGAATAAATGCTGCAGGAATCGGAGCTACCTCCTGTAGGTCTCTGCTTCAACGTAGCAATGCACATTTTATTGTGCTGAACAATCCACCGGTCAGGCAAAGGTCGAATTACTGATTTCAACTCAAATTCTCATCTGGTATATTTTTGATCTCTCCTCTCCTCCAACGCAAAGGTATGTATTTAAAAAATGGATATATTCATTCAGACAGAATGAATTATAATTTGCTTAATATTACATAGAAACTCTGAAATACAAATTAATAATTATTTCAACCAGTGTTTACATATAGAAGTTAGTAAGCTCAAATCCCTTGCTAATATTCAATATCAGGATGTAAACAATTGTCAGCTAAATCCCTCAAGTCAGGACACTAGACTAGCAACACATTAGTTGATGTGTTGATACCTTTCAATATAAATAACATCCATATATCGTGATGTTGACGACTAGATCTGGATCAACATGATTCAGGACAAAAAAATATCTTTAAATTGTTTTGTTGGACTCATTTTGCTGATTACTGAATTAGCAATGTTCCTTTGCTTCTCATCAACAGAGAGTAATCATTCTTAATAAAAACAAAACTCGATCAAGGAAAAGAACGAACGAAGCAGCTGCAATTATTGAATTTGTGTACAAGCACATTATGTGATCAAATTGAATCGGACAGTTTTTCACTCTATACTCCATTTGAAGATCCTTAATGTCTAAACAGAAAATAATTTCTGGATCTTTATCATTCCTGAATATGATGTGTCAAAAGGTATCACTGTAACTTCTCCAGTTTCCCTATTTTGCTGAAAGCTTCCCTACCAATTTCAATCCTCGTTTTAACTACTGTGTTCTGGGGTCTATCAATTCATAAAGCATGATTTTTTTAAAGAAAATAATTCTATAAATTATAGACGTGCTTTCCAAAACAGATTTGCCGGAGGTGAACTAGAAAAAGGAGGTGAACCAGAAAAAAAAAAGAAGTTTCCGACTTGTTCGACACTTTTTTCATTAAAACCTAGAAGAATTAGTTTTTTCTTAACAAAATAAAATACTTTTTCTCCAGAGGAGAAGTACCTTTCGAAAACTTGTGTGATCTATTTATGTTTGTAAAGCAGCAAACATTTGAATGACGTCATGCAATGTCCAGCTAAATGTTTCAGTTTACAGACCTGTCAATATATGGGTACTAGAAGTATCATCGATCCGACTAACGATATTTCAGAATATAACTTGATATTTGGAATCAGGTCTCAGAAATTGATAAATTCAGGATAATATTGTCCTATCAGAATTTGTTAAGCAACTTTTATGAATGACATCAATAATAATCTACGTATGGGTCTCTGAATGAAATTCCTCATATATTAACCCAGTAATTATATTTAGGATACTCTTGGTTCTGCAAAATCTGAACACAAAGACGACAACCTGAATGGAATTAATTCAAAGTAAGAGGAATAATATTTACCATACATAGCTTTTTATTTGATACAAGCTCAGGTGTACTGTACCTAGTGAGGTTTTAAATTGTGTATGCTAAACACTGTTTCTACGCAGTTCAGCCTACTAAACTGTTCGAAAACTTTTCACAGCATTTTATGTTACAACGATTTTCTTAGCAAATACCTAATTACATATAGTAAGGAATCTGTCCTATGTAGAAAATGTATTCACGTTGGTTAGAATTATTGATGTCGACATTTGTTAATTTGATAAGTGTGACAAAATATATGGCAGTGACAAGTGTAACCTGATTCAACTTATAGAAGCAACAACAGAATCAAATAGAAGAGTTACTGTTTGGTAGTTGGCATAATCTCCAATTGGGATACAATATTCAACCAAAAGGACTAAACACACTGTAACGTACAACACAGAGAGCAGTTTACAATTTTAGACCACGTGATATTACCCAATTATCTTCAAATTTCTAATCAATGCACCAGAGTTTTTTTTTTCTGAGGTCAAAGATACTGACTGTGAAGCATAAATAGAGAGAAATATATGATGAAGTTAAATCTGACATCTACACACTCTTTCCCTCCCACAGTACCATATACTCTGGAGTTCATGGGACCGTATTGATGAACTAATTCCCAGAGTATTGTACTCTTCATTTCTTCCCTAGGTACAAAAAGACAAAAACAGTATTAAGAAACTTGTTAATGGTTCGAAAGGAGGTCATTGAAAGTGATTGAATCTATGCTACAGAATAAATTCTAATTCATTGGATCATACAGTTTTTTATCTGACTTTTAATCCGAATCATACATATTGAATTAAGTGTTTAATATGACTGTATAGATAGAACATCACACATTTTTGTGGACTTCAAACATTCGTAATCCAGTGATAAAATACTTCAGTTGATGAAATGTAAATGATAAAGAGAATCAATTTCATATGATTCACAATATGTACTAAGAACTCCTCCCCCACAGAAACGCATACGTATACATACGTACACTGACAAATAAACAGACACTCGCGCACACACACACACATACACACACACACACACACACACACACACTATATATATATATATATATATATATATATATATATATATATATATATATATATATATATATATATAATTTATCATTCTTACTAGTCCATAAAAACAGTTGGACATTTCTGGTAAAGCTGTTTACATCAAGCTTCTCATAGATGCCTTATGGGA
The DNA here is from genome assembly GCA_963457665.1 of Thysanoteuthis rhombus. Lineage (NCBI taxonomy): Eukaryota > Metazoa > Mollusca > Cephalopoda > Oegopsida > Thysanoteuthidae > Thysanoteuthis > Thysanoteuthis major. Next base: position 46,249,362 of record OY735223.1, read on the forward strand.
AAACAAGATACGCCTTCTCCATCATCTCTTTCAATCACCAGTTATCTTCAAAGATGTCTCGTCACTGGAAGGCAACGATGATTGACGTACAGTAATAAGTGGAAGATCACTTAAGCAAGACATTCTTCAATAACCACTTTTCCTGTCAAGACAATACGAACAACAAGCCCTGAAAGCATCGTAAAGATTGACTAGCTATGATCTCACACATGTGCTCGCACGTACCCACATAGACATGCATACATACAGATGTGCATACACACACGCACACACATATATATATGTATATAAAGGTGTTAATTCGATCAGAGCTGATGTAGAACGTATTCCTTTTCTCTTGCCATCTCTCTCTCTCTTCGACCAAGTGCGTCAATGCTTATGAAGGCAAATGTTGAAAACGCATTTGTTTTAATCTACATATAATTATTTTCGACATTGTTTCCTCTTATGTCTACGCCATTATTTCAGTGCTGAATGTTGAGCACATAGATTCAATATCATGCACAATGAATTTCAAATTGAAAGTTTCTGAATTTGAACATTCTGTCTTATATATATATACATATATATATATATATATATATATATATATATATATATATATATATAATTATATATATATATATATTTATATATATATATATATATATATATATATATATATATATATATATATATATATATATATATATATATATTTAAATAAAAATGTCAATTGGAAGATGAAGAGGAATGCCGGTCTCAGATCTCAATTTTTCCATCAATGTCAGTGACGTCTCCAATGTTATAAGGTAGGAATCGGTAGAAGTTCATGCAACATGATTTTGAAAAGAAGCCTGGAGATGCACTGTGTTTCATTTTATTTATTCGTCTGTAGATTTTTCATCAACACGATTCTTCATCGGTGTTTCCTTTAGAAAACATGCTGGACAAACTTTCCTACCTCTTTGGGACTGCATGGAGAATCAGACGACGATTGCAACGAACTATGTCACACATTTTTTCGATTTTCCCCTGTCAACGGAAATGGCATCCAGGTTCTTCTTGGTTGATATTCTACTTGATCTGAAACGCTGGTGCCTTTGTGGTTTTGTGTGCGGCCTTGATTGGCTTGTTACATTAGGATATTCCGAATGTGAAATAGAATTCCACAGTAACACACTGTTCTTATAGAGCTGTTTATGTTTAAATTAGACAAAAAAAAGAAAAAAGAAAAAAAGAAGCATAGCACACTCGACACTAGTTCAGTCTTGCACGTGTAGTAGAACATCACCCATGCAGATTATAATATAATTAGGAACTGGAGATATAATCTAACTGATTAACTCTAAATGCATTATTTTTATCTAAAAGTCTAATTGCCCTGACATACCGTTATTACAGGGTAAATGGATCGGTTGGCCTAGAAGGTGTATGTAAATAAACAGTTGAAGAAATGGGCTGCTGCAGTAATCGAACCTGTATCCGATGGGGAGCTGTCTTACTGCAACACACAAACACACACACACACACACATATATATATATATATACATACATACATACATATATATATATATATATATATATATATATATATATATATATATATATATATATATATATATATATATATATATATATATATATATATATACATACTGGTTTCCCATATTTTGGAAACTAAAGATCATTGAAAGCTCATGACAGTAATTCAATAAAATACAGCTTGAAATGAGTATTGACGATTCTATTACATGGATATTTTCTGCTCATTTCTGTTGTGTTTGTTTGTCGTTTGCATCATATATGGAACCAACAAATCGACATAGAAAACAAAATTGGTTTAGGAACTCATCTTTAACTTCATATTTATTGAATGTAAATTTTTTTAAAGGAAGTAAAACTTGAAATTCGATCAGGGCCACCTCTTCAATAAACTCACCTCAAACTCTCTTCAAACAACGGCTCTTAGAAGTGACCCTACACACCGTCTTGTATAGATAACCCCGTCGCCAAAAGCCATGCAAACGACATGAATACCATTGAAGACCTGTTTGATGGACAGAGTAGATCTTTTTAAAAAAATTTCCTTTTTTTCACAAAGTATCAATGTTAAAACTCAATTTAACTGACAATATGACGACACTTCTTCTCAGTTGAGTGCAGTTTTAAAAACATCTATCTCTATCCGTAAAATCTATTCTGTTTCCACGAGAAATATTTAAAAAAACAACAAATGAATAAATAAATAAATAAAATCCTGTGTGCTTCAAGAAGTACTGATTATCTTTCGTACAATTCATAACATATATATATATATGTATATATATATATGTATACATATGTATATATACATATAAATATTTGTATATATGTATATATAATTTATTTTCCTCTTTTATGTCAGTCTGATTTTAGATACTTTAAATTTGTATTGTTTTCTTTTGTGATATCCATCGTGACTTGTGTATTTCACATTTGAAATTTTAAATTTGCTTTTTTTCTTTGTACTTGATTCTTCTGATATGTCGATTATGATGATTTTGAATGTAATAACTGTATTATTCATACGTATATATTGACAGATGTTATGTTTCTTTTGATTACATTTGGATATCCACCACATTTGTTCAATATTCATGCAAACAGCGTACACATATTTACGCACAAATGAGCATTCATGAAACTACAAAACAAAGGGAAAATTTTCAGTTTCCCTTCCTGTTTAAAATCATATTGACTACATTTTCTTCATCTCGTCCAAATTCACTTTTGCACTAAATGAACTCCACAATCAGTATATCTATATATCAACCATTGGAGAGAATAATCTAGTAGAACGAATACCAACTCCCTTGATATTGAATTAGTGATGTTATACATTGTAATATTATATACACTGGGACTCTTTTCATCTCTTGGATCTTTTCCATCTTTGTGTAAGACGTTTGCCAAATCATTGGACAGTCTGCTTTGTCGGAACTCCGTATATAACTGTCCAGGGACAGTTTAGTCTTTCATTAGAGTGGACATGTCTTTGTTGAGTTCCGTCAGATACACAGTGATCAGTGTACAGTAAATCGATCGTATGATAAAACTGATGTTGATAATTTACATACGCCGATTCCCCTTATTTATAGAAGATGGTTCTAAAGCAACAAGCCAATTACTTTTTGGCATTTGTAGCATTAACTCTTTGCTTGCCAAACAAGTCTTTTTGGGTCTTTGCATCTGAAAGTATATTATTCACATTATCGAGTTTTTGGCTCTCATTCTTGATGTGGTGCGAGGGGCGCCAAATTTTTCGTTTGTCAGTTGGTACTTAAAAAAAATACAGGAATACAGAATGGGATTATTGTTCAGTTTCTTCTTCATGTACATCTCAGTCATCAGCAAGATTACCTTCATTATTATCCTCACCGCCATCGTCATTATTCCAGTTACTCCTATTTTCTTCATAAACCACTATATCGTTATAGCAGGTAGACAATATCTCTTGAGCTAAACATATATTCACCCACACCCAAATATCTACACACACGCACACAGAACGCATATGTATATTTTTATATATAAGATATCGTTGATGCTTGCTATGATCGTGTATTTTTTGACTGTTGCCATAGGTCAGAGATCCTTCGGCAAAAACAGGCTGGTCCACTTCTTCAAAATTTGCACTCAGGTTCTTCCGTATGGTTCCGTGCAACAGGATACAATAATATACTTTAAAACAAGTAAGGGTCTTCTGTTCGACTTATAGAATGACAATTATCCTCATGATGGAAAAGTGAGTCTTTGTGGATTTTTTTTTGTCACTGCTAATTCAAGAAATTGATACAAAATTGTATTGGTTATTGCACCCTTCGCTACTATATTCTTTGGGATAAATTTATCATACAAAGATATTTCAAACAGATCCCGACGGTGAACATGAAAACGAAAGAATCGTTGGAAACCCACTACGGCATCGAATATTTAGTTTCAAATCTTCACAAGCCTTTCTTTTTTTGATCATACTATTACATGTTTTTCTTATTATGAACTATACTGGAAGCATATTTCGATTTATTTTCCACTGGGGTCTTCCCTGAAATGAACTCTTTTTCTCGTCTAAGTTTGTAAACTTTCAAGAGATTAAGGAAATTCTGTTTTACGAAAACAAATTCGTCATCTGCGCTTTGAGGATAACTCAAGGCCAATTTCATTTCAAAGACAGAATCTCCGTTTCTGATTGGTTTACTTTTCCAGTTTTTGCCGAGGGACAAAAAGGTAAGACAAACTGCACAGCATATTGAAGATTCTTTGATTAGTTGCAGGTCTGTTTCAATATTGAATTGGTTTTTAATTCTCTGTAGGCAGCCATGAAAGCCAAACCCAATTCTTATTCCAGGGATTCTCCTCAATTCATCGTTTTTTCCTCTACTCTTGAGACATAAATTTAGAGAAAATTCATGGATTATACGATAATTTCCTTCTCTGCACCATAGGCAATTTTCGTTTAAACTTTGAATCACAAGTTTCTCCTTTAATAAATCCCGACTTAAAACTATCAGACAAAGTAGATGATATTCACGAACGTGAAAGTGGAACTTTCGATCAATTCTTCCCAAAGATCGTACTTGACACGAAATGGATTATGACTAAAGATCAGCGGAAAGAATGTACCTGTTTGTGATAGATCTCAAAAAATAATACACCCATTGATAATGATCTATGTTATTCATTCGTACACAATACCATCACGGACTCACAACGACTTACAACATGGATTTCCATCCCATATATCATGAATGAAAATGTGTCAGCTTGAAAAGATGATAGCAGGGCAAACTAAAACTCTCAGAAAGTACTGACCCCCCAACGCCCATGATAGAGAGGTTTGGAGAATCAAGGGGATGTTCCATGTCCAACTACGGACGTTAAAATGCTGACAAGGATCCTTATGATGATGATATAAGACTTATTATACGAGACAGAGTTTTCACATCAGATTTGGTATTCAAGGACCGACATTGTCGCGATTTCTAGAATGTATACGTATATATATATATATATATATATATATATATATATATATATATATATATATATATATATATATATATATATGCAGCATTGAAATTTCAGCCCATGATATTTCTTTTTCATCAGAGATATTTACAATAACCTATTTGATAACTCAGAGGTCATCCATCATATTACATACAATTATTGTTACTTATTTTCCATGTTTTATGTATGGAATGATTGCCATGTATCGTAAACAGGAAATAACTTGAGAATGAAAACATGTTAATGAGTGAATGGTATACAACTTTTGAAAATATTTAAAAGTGGGACAGGGATCAAAGATAAATAAACAAAAAGAAAGCTTCATCAAGATAAGAACAGATAAAATAAAAAAATATATTTGAGAAGACTGGAAAGTAAAGACATGGAATATAATGAACTATGCCTAAAGAGATAGAGGCAACCATGTTACCACTTGCAAAGAAACAGCACAGATGAAAAATAGTAAAATGGGCGAAAAAGTAGATGGAAATAAATTTCCCAGTAACTCGTAGCAATCAATGTATATCTATGTGGGATAGCTGGGCTAGAAGTAGTGACGTTTATGGAAATAATAAACCAACACGACTTGAAAGAGTACTAGAGGAGTGATATTTTTGGCGAAAATTGTACCTCTCCGTACACTTTGATTTGGTTTCAAAATAAACGCAGAAAATTATAGTTTGGGGGCAAGGTAGCTCAATTGAAGGTGCAGGTCTCAACCAAGACGTTTCAAGCTGGAGAGCATATATCCATGCAAGAGCATGTTCTTCGAATTCAGAAGACCGAGCATGCTACACACAAGTTTCAAGGGCATTTAAAAATGGAGCCTCTCCATAAATAACCCAATTTTGAAGTGGTAGCCAATCATGAAGAGATGTACAGGCAAATGTTCTATCAGAAAGATCTATAGGAATAAATAGAAACTGTTGCACGTAATATTCAAGCTGAAAAAGGGGAAAAGCTAAAGAAAGAAATAGATTGGATATAAGAGAATTTTCATAGAATTTCGAATAATCCTTATCAATAAGTAAAGCAATGGAGTAAAATCTTTCCAGGTTTATGGAATAGGAATATACGTGTTTGTTTTGTGACCTATGTCACTCAATTAAAAAAAGAAATTGCGTAATGAAGTGTAACAAACCCAAAACGAGTTATCATCATTATTTTTTAACAAAGATGATATCGTAGGCTTACGAACATGATATAGTGGACTTATGTTTGTATTCAAATCACTGTATGATGCAACCTGGACATATCATCAATGATGAAACCTTTTGTCCTCAGTTATTTCGGGTCTTATTTAATATACACTCTCACTGGGTGGGTGACCCGGTAAAGGTTGATCAAGCCCCGACTTATGTCCGCGTTGGGTATTACTCCACTCATCCTATTATGTACAATCAGTAATGCACCGTTGGAAAAATCATGTTATAACTGCTCCATCGTTGGTATTGGACACTATTTTGGATAAAGACATATTTTGATACGTATGCACATGCTTTTCGTATCTGTTATTGTTCTATATCTATCTATTGCTCTATCTCTCACTACGTGTGTGTGTTAGTGCTTTATGTGCAAGTGTATGTGAGTGTGTGTGTGTGTGTGTGTGTGTGTGTGTGTGTGTGTGTGTGTGTGTGTGTGTGTGAAGGAAATAGAACATGGAACAATAAAAAACGGAAGCCTCAGGAGAAACTTAAGATCGTATCACACGTACTGGGTATCTTGCTCACATGCACATCAACATGACGATGGTCTAGACACGTCGCAAGAATGTCAGACAACAGCTGGACATCACAAATCCACGGTGATCATCTACAAAACTGTGGCTGGCAAAATTTGATATGGTTTGACGAAATACTCAAGTTTAGAGAGCCGATTCTGAACTTGGGTATTTTGCCTATGATATGGAAATCTGGCAAATCTTGCGGAAGGTGTATGTCCAATGACAAACCCTAAGAGGCAGCTGCTGTTGCCGCTGCTTAACTTATATGTGCTGGAGAGTTTGCGGCAAGACAGTTCAATTCTAATCTTCCCGAATATTCATATAATATACTTGTTTCTTAACTACTACTACTACTACTCACAAGTCGAGTTTTATTTATATGTTAGATTCATCAAATCAGATCTTTCAGAAAAGATATTGCAGTAATTCTTGCTAATCACAGAATCAATACACAAATAACAAGAGAGAGAGAGAGAGAGAGAGAGAAAGAGATAGAGAGAGAGAGAGACAGAGACAGAGATAGAGATATATAGAGAGAGAGACAGAGAGAAAGATGCCAGTGTCATTGAATCTCTTCCCGAGAAATACGTTTTCCTCTGCATTTATGAAGATATTTTTTTAGTTTTTGTCACAATTTTAGAAATGTGTGTAAAGTATATCTACAGGCTAAGAGAAATGTTATACATAAAGTAATTGCAGTTTTTAGTGACGAAACACTCTGTTTGTTCTTGCATCACATTGCACATACTCCAGTTTTTTCCTGCTTCGATATTTTCTCAAGCAGCATCTTAAATCAACTATCTTGAGTGATGCAAACAAATAGTCAATCACTGAAGGAGAAAAAGAGCACTTAATTAGAATGACATATTCATTTGAATTGTTTTGTTCCTTTCATTCACTTTTTTCCAGATTTCACCCCGGGTAAAGCACACAGATGCAACTTAAAATAAACCAATTAAACTAATACATTGTAGCAAGAGGATACGTATTTTCTGATGAAATGTTGTCTCAAAATTATACCTTGGCGTAAACTTGTTTTATTCAGAGAACAGTAAGAAAAAATATGTGTAGTTCTAAGTAATCAATTGAGTGAGTAATGGATACAAATTCATCGATAACCAGGCAAAAAATATTCAAATCTTGAAATGTTGGTAATTGATAAATTTTCATAGTTTTTGTTGATAACATCTTCTTGAAACAAATCCTCACTTATCAAGACTTAATTATTGCGTATTGGAGAGACTGCAATTCGAGTGAAAGAATCGATTCAAGTTTTTGTTCGTTTCGACGCCTAAAAATACATTGAATTTTGCATTGCTTTCGTTTAGTGATGGATTAACTTGGATGTTACCATTTGTTTAGGGAATCTGTATTTTTAACTTCAGCCTGAAGGAATGTGCTTTTTATTTATCAAGGATGTTCCATAAAAATAATAGTAATTTAGAATTCTAAAAAAAAAATTATTCCATACTGTAATTGCATCATATTGTATGTATTTTTGTCTTCCTTTCTATTCTATCTTTTTAAGAAAATGTAAAACATCTTGCAATTTATGATTCAGTGTTTGAATGGTTTATATCAGTTCTTAAAGTTTCTCATGATGGTACCAGTAAGAAGAAGTCGATGTTTTCACAAGATTGAAAAGCCATTCCTAATTTATTTAATTTCTTTTTGCCCGTGGCCTCTTCTCTGCAGTGCTGACTCTAGGTTTGGCTTTTGAGAATAACAACATCTAAGCGAAAATAGAACCGAACTATAATACTGGCACCCAAAACTGCTACGAAAACGGATATCTGATATCACTTCAACCGATCGATATACGATGATATCAAAATGCCTAAGCATCTTGTAAGATTTTGGGAGTAAAAACTAGTGCAGTTGATGATGGTTGAAAAAGTGAATGTTTTTTTGTAGCTGCATTTTTCATTTTCCCGTGAATCGTTTTTGGACTCGCTATGATCTGATCCACTGTGATCCGTGTCCTGCTATAGATATTTCTGTTGTTCGATGTTGGCATATCACCTCGCGCCTTGGAAAAGATCTAAGACGTTGTTTTTTTCTCTGCATTCCACTCTTGTCCCAATGGGTTGCAATACAATTTATACGATAGAGTTTTACTTAGCTTGATCTCATTGGAAGAGACAAAGATTGGAAAAACAATTCTAGTCCAGTATGAATAAAAAAGATGACAAAATGCAACTTGATTCTACGATCTTTTCTTGAAAATAACATTTAAAATAAAGCAAACAATATCTTATAATTCATCATGGTATTTGTTATGATGACAATGCAACGAGCAGTGTGTAATTGTTACATAAATATTTCCTTTTAACTAAATGTGGGTCTGATTTGCTTTTAACTATAGTATTTGGGCTACACAGTGGGTTACAAAAGGAACACATACCTAATCTTCCGCCGATGTTATATCAATTTTAATTTCCATGTCAAGATGATTATCAATGTAACGTCAATAAGTCTACGATTTTTCCAGTGGTAAAAATAGACATCAATGATAGTAATGGTCGTTCAAAATCTGCTGGCTGGAACACTGATAAAATCTGTATATTGCATAGTTAATGGTAAGCCAGGCCAAACGTTGAGCCTGGATGACCTTATTGTTACGATTGTGATTGCATGTATTCAAATTAACAAGAATCGGATGTGATGAGATGGATCTTCCTAACTTGGGCCAGACTTTTTTAGGTGCTAAATGCAGCAATAATGCATACAAAGATGGACTGCAGACTTAATTGGATACATCACGACTCACGACATGGATCCTCCGAGATCACATGCGCAACTGAGCCTGGCAGAATGTTAAACGGAGAGACGAGGTAGACAAGTTCAGGGAGTACTGGCTCAGCGACGCCCATGATAGAGAAGAGTGGCAAATCCTGGGGAAGGTCTATGTCATAACGAAGGACGTTAAAAGACTGATGATGTTGAATGATGATGATGAATAACATGCATTTCCTTTTTTAAGAAACGTTTAGTCTGAGAATAAAGACACATTTGTTTGATGCATTGGCCGTAGATAAAATCTTATAAGTGCTTTCAATGTTAATTAATGACCGACAATGACTCTTTGTTATAAAAGTTTCCCTGGTGAAAGTTCGCTTTTTCTAACGTTTCTCATGGTGAATAGGCTTTGAATAATGAATTGCCCTACTACAAAGGTCCAAGTGAAGTAGTGACACATAATCCAAATAAAACGCTTTTCCATCAATGAAAGAATTCTTTTTATTAAAATAGCGAAAAAATAGCGGAAAATAGAAGACATATATCATGTAAAATGTTTTTTGGGTCAAATTGAACAGATTTCAACGCGTAAACTTTGTCCTCCTCTGACAAGAAAATCAATGGGACTCTTACATCATCTGAATCAATAACAGCAAATGATCATTTTTTGGAGTTTGAAATTTCTCTGTTAGAAATGAAAGTTTTGATTACATTTTCCATTACATTGAGCGTGAAAATTCCTAATACAGTAGAATCTCAGAATATTAATAGCACAGATACGAATCTAAAATAACCGTGTTTTAGGAAGACAAAGCACTTCCTAATGACTTTAGAGTGATTTACTTTTTACTCAAAACCATTTTTGTTGAACCTAGAGTGGAATAATATTTTTGTTGAACCCAGAGTAGAATAATATTTCTGACAACTTGTATCTGAATAGAAAAACGTTTCCGTACACGTTTTCAAACATTTCTGAATACAACATCTTTGACTGTATTAACTATGACCAAGATTCTGTTTAACCAAACATACTTCAGAACACAGGTATTTATACACATTTTGTTATCCATGGAATGACAAATTGATTTCGAATTAGTTACAGGAAAAATATTGATGCCAAGTTCTTCAGATTGATCCAATATCTTACCCAAAAGTTCAAGGACCTTTAAATAGAGCACATTGACTGAATGCAGTCAAATATTTGTGCTTTTGATTGCATCTAGTTTACAAGGTCTCCTTCGAAGTATAGCCTAGAGTCAAACCCTTTAAAGTCTGTCATTGGTCAAATGATCTTTTTCCATGGTTATAATTTCAAAATTTATGAGTTACACCTCGGAGTTGATCATTTGTTCAACGTTGATATACTGAATATATTTATATATATATATGTATATATATATATATATATATACATATATATATATATATATATATATATATGATGTATGTATATATATATATATTTATACATATGTATATATATATATATATATATATATGTATATATATATATATATGTATGTATATATATATATATATATATATATATATATATATATATATATATTGAACAATTTGCAATGAAATGAACTGAGGAGTAAAGTATATGGGGACTTCATTAGTAAAATAATTAATCGACAAATTAATCAAGAAGTATATTATACATGTTTCAGTAAGTGTCCGTACTTATATAAGTGTGTGTATACTTTTCAATGGTTAGAATATTACGTTTCCATTGGAAACAAATTGAGGATCAAATGTTCTGTTTTGAAAGCAAAAAAAATTAAGATAAGGAAAATTCATGAGAGACCATGGTGTGAGGAACTGACTGTTTTATGTATGGGATGGAAACTGTGGATGATTAAAGGAAGTGGGTATTCCTAAAAAATAGTTTTCATGGTTTTGGGGAATTTTGGTCGTGTGTTCGGCTTTTTTGGTAATCAGTAAAATGATGTAGAGTCTTTGCCAATAGGTAACCTTTTTTGATGACCATCAGTGGGTGGGGTGATCTACAGACGTATTGATAGTGTGTCGCTGTTTACAGCAGGGGTTCGGTAAGATTGGCACGGACTATTAGAAATAATTTAGGAGTACTCTTTTGCTCGGCTATGGGTCATGTTAGGTATCGATAGGGTAAAATAAGTTAGTAACGTTAATCACATGAAGGCGTCCACATTATATAATTAGAAGTTGTTGTGGAAATAAAGAGGTGTTATGGTGAATATTTATGGGCCAGGGTGGAAGTGTTGTATTGGGTGCAAAGAATATTTTGGTAAAGCATTATTGGATCAAAGATTGGTGTAGTAAGGGTTGTTAAGTTAAGTGTTGAGTCCATTTCAATTACATTAGTAATTAGATTTGCAAAATCGACTAACTCATGGTATCATGCTAATTTCAACATTTCTCATTTGTAGGCAAACTATTTTTTATTCCGTCTTTATTTGTTACAGATGTATTATTCTAAATAACCCAACACTTACTCTGTTAAATGTCAGTGTATTTTGGTTAGCAGATTAAAACATCAGTCGGTGTCTACGTTCACAACATTTGCTTTCTATTTCTGTTAGTGTCAGCTCTTTGTTTCATGTGTTCTACCTAATTCTTAAACCATTTCGAAGTCGTATCTTCTGTCTTTTTTATTGACTTTTTGAAAAGATTAACCGAAACTTTTCAGCCAGTGATCTAGTATTGTGCTGCTATGTGGCTAAATTAAAATCTTGGCTTTTCATTCGAAGCACGTTTATAATTTTAAGTCGTTTCACAGAGAAACTGCTGATTCTAAAAATAAAATTATTTTTAATAAATCCAAAAACCAAGGCTGCATACCAATGTCCGAGGTTATTTGAATATTATATTGGGGATGTAATCGATTTTGCAGGAATTGAATGCGCAAAAAGTGATTTATTATTTAAAAAAAAAAAGTTCGAAAAATCAAAGAAATTAATTACTCCCGTCAAAATTGGAATAAAGCATTTCTTTGAACTTATGATTTATTCAGTGTTTAATTTCACATTCCAAAGAATAAAGAAAATATTTAGAAGTTGATAAACGGGCAGGAAAAAGAGAAAAATCATTGTTAGCCCAAAACATTTGAATGAATGTGTGCAAAATTATCAACTCACACACAGACACACATGCACACACACACATATGCACACGCACGCACGCACACACACACACACACACACACACACACACACACACACACACTCACACACACACACACACACACACACACACAGAAAGAGGATTGTGAAAAAAAGGACAAATTTGATTCTGCCGTGTGTTACTGTGGATGCAACACCATTTACTTCTCCTGGCCTTTTAACAGTGATACAAAATATGTTTACTGAAGTATTAGTCACTCCTATATCTCCCCACCAGCATATATGGATGTTCAGAAGCCCATGACAGATCTATCTATCTATCTATCTATCTATCTATCTATCTATCTATCTATCTATCTGCATGTTGGTGTATGTGTGAGTGTATACGTTTTGCTGGAAAAAAAACTCAACTCTACAAAGGAATTGACGGAAATCATTTCGACACATGGATAGGCGATTGTAGTCCAGTTATTCTATTTGGTTTAAAAACTGCATTCACATGCGTAAAAATCACGTTTTTTGTACTCAAGAAATATATATGCTCCCATTCTATTTCTAAAAGATCCAAGTATATCATATTCTCGACCGTATCATGAGAGTTACAACTCACTAAAAATAACTACGAAAATGTGATAAAAGTTTTGCTTCGAGGAAAACCTTCAGAGTAAACTGACCAGATTATTGATCGGGAAAGGAAGCCGAATTTCATTAACTTGAGATATGGGAATCACATTCTGTTGGGAATTCTGCTCATCGGGCTTTTCATTAACGGGTCGGTACTGGATGTGGACTACGAATAAAAGATATTCAGATTCATGTGATATTATTATCAATTGATAACACAGTGGAGCCAAACAATGTTCCAAACGTCGTCCATTCCTATTCAAGAATGTTCGTGCGAGGCTAATCAAATCTTTGTGCAAATACTCAGGGTATGACTTCTGTTAGAACATAGCAAATTTCATTTTACTGCCATAACCTTTCATAACATATTTTGTCAACATCCTGTAGTCTTTTCCATTCGTCGGGTTTCCAGTGAGAAAAAAAAACTCACATGATATCATGTACATCAGAGTTTCAATCGGAAGAACTAGGTAGAAAATTTTTTTTCGAAAGGTACACAGCGTAATGTCAAGAAGATCACTTAAAAGGAAGTTTAGATAAATCGAAAAAGTTGGGATACAAAAGAGATGCCTGAAAACAGAGCTCTGAAAATCATTATCTATTTGTACATATACAGCTTGTGTATGGTGAAGTTTTTGTTCAACGAAGGACGGAAAGGTTTTGGAGTCATCAAGAATCACCCGTGGATGCAGTGCATTTCATTCCCCAGGTGGCCCTGACCGAACGAATGTAAAAATCTATCTATCCATCTATCTTGTGTCATCCACAGACAGCTGCTTCGTGGTATTACATTTCTTCAGTGTGACTTTATCCCATCCAGTACCACGAGGTAGAATTGAAAGCCTCACATAGGACCTGGAGGCCGATATCCTACCTCTGGACTACGGAACTGGGTGGGTATAAGGTTGGATTTAAGTTATATTTTCATTTTTACGCAGAAACTCTTCATCCACAGGAGTGGTCTATTCCTATGGAAGAGCATCATATATATATATATGTGTGTGTGTGTGTGTGTGTGTGTGTGTGTGTGTGCACGTGGGGGGAGGTGTGCATGTGTTTTTGAGTGTGTTTGCTTAGGTTGAGGGCTTTACACAAGAAGCTGAAAATCGGCTTAGAGTTACATCTTTCCGAAGTGAAAGTTTTGGATCCTGTGAAGTCAACCTTAGAGTCACCAGACACCTTTTTTCGAGTAGTATTGTAGCTTTTAGTTTTTTCAAACCCGTGGCTGAAATTAGATATAGGGATACGCCATTTTTCAACAATTCCATCAGCTAATTGACAATTTCATTTGTAGTAATATTTTGTCTCATATCGTATCAGCTAGGGAGCCAAACTATATTTGACAACGGAATAGTAAGACAAATACTTGATATGCAAATCTTTTCAGATTATTAATATAGAACAAAACATCAATAAAAACCTAGTTAAAAAAAAAGAAGGCATTAAATATTATTTTGAGTGTTGGTGTGATAATGGAATTCTGTGTAATGCCTCTGGATTTTTGCGTAGTTTCTGTCCATAACAACGGTTTGATTTCATTCGGCAAAATCAATTAAATTTTGAATTCATTTTTATTATATGTTCTTAATCTCAGTGAATGCATCATATAAAAAGCAAATATAACTATGACGCCAAAATAATTTCTCAAGATAATGCAAGCCCCAAGACAACAACTGTTCTCGAGTGTCCTCGAAGCATCTCTACTTTTTAGGCTTTTTATCTGCAATGCAATTAGAAGAGGTTTTTATTGTTTTCTATCCTTTATACTTTTATTGCAGCTCGCTATTATTATAAATGAGTTTTATGGGTTTTTTGTTGTCATTAAGGAAAAATTAGAATTTTTGTCCAACATTACATTTGGCATTATTAAAAAATCATTCACATTAACAATCCTAACACTGACGATATTATTATCTTGTTCACCTGGAGGTTTTCCAGTATGAACTTTAAACTCCCCGTTTCATTTGTTTGGTTTAAATTAAATCAAACTGAATTCAATTTTACAGGGAATCATTCCCTGCACAGGGTGTTTCATAAAATAGGCAACCCCAAGATTAGGAGGGTCGAATTAACACGTGAATTGTATGCAGCGATATGTTTCACGAGGCAAACTGTATCAGAATCCTCAGTTTTTAGCACGTAGAATGAATGCATTGGGTGTTGAGCATAGCTGTTAGAGTTAAAATTCTTTCGAAACAAGTTTTGAGAAAGAAAACTGCTTGCTTTCAAAACATCATGTCTATATCAATTATTATGATCCAGTTCTGTAAAATTGTTCAAACCTATGTTGACATGTTCGAATACTGTGTTATAGAAAATCATGATTTAGCATAATTATCTAATCGTCGGGAAACATTGATAATGCTCTTGCAAAATATCATTTAGGTGCTTCTGTATAGCTAACGATTAGATGGATATAATTCTGATATCCTTCCAATATGCTAGTATAAATAATCAGCTGTAGTTTTAATTTGATTCAAATAATTTTCATAAAACATTTGACACGGTGCATTGGTTGTATTCCACGGGCGTTGAGTAGGTTTGATACCAGATAAGCATTAAAGTGGAACGAGGTTTTTTTCTCAATGGCCAGTCCTGGGAAAAATCGATTAACTCTTCATGACTTTTGATTGAACAGTTGCAATTATTAGAGTATACAATTCAACTCTTTGCAAAATAAAATATTTGTTTTATATCTCTCTCTCTGCCTGCGTCAATTCAGTCACTTGTGGCTCACTGATATGAAAAGTCGAATGTACATTAGATATAGTCATAAACTATGGGCAGACACTTCATTATTTGACTGTAATCTGCATTTTCTCGAAATTTCAGCGCATGGATGATGACGTCTATTTGGGTAACAACGTGGTCCGTTATAAACAGCAAATCCTGGATATACAAAGCTGAAAGAACGATAATAAAGTAGATATGATTCAATTATTTTTGTAAGTAGAGAATTCCTGACTCAGTTAAAATATTGTCCGGGTCTTCTTTTGAATATCCAGCATTACATCAATATCTAATTCATAGTCAGTTTTCATGTAAACTTGTGTTCATGAAAAATATTATATTCGGAGGATAATGCCTCAGGTGGGTAATATAGGAAATCAATCATACACGTAGGAAGTATCTACGTAAGAACCTGATATTATATTCAATAACATTTGAAGAACTGAAACTTAAAACAAAAGATAATATGAAAAGATTACCATTATGCACTGGATACCTGGAATGTACAGAAATCCAAAAGGTGCTCTTCTTACTAGTCCACTTTGTTGGAAAAGTAAATTCCGTAGTAATTCAAATCTCATCCAAGCAGTGAATATTAGTATGCATGTTGAATAAAAATGAATATTATACATGAAGGATATCAACATATGATTTTAATACTCTTTAAACAAATTATCCTCACAGATGTATCAATGAATTATAAATTAAGATCATAGAATTCCTATTTTCTGGAGGAAATAGTAAGTACATTTGTTCTACGGACCCTAAATCTTCCTGGTGTAAAACAAAAAATGGTATAGCCTACTTCAAGTGTTCACCATCTAACTGGGAAGTTATTTTAAAATAGGTAATACATCATTTCATCAGATTATAGGTATTCCTATATGATTTGCTATTGTACTTTTCTGAATAAATTTTGTTACTATAAAAATGTCAACGTATAGTTAGGTCGTCTTTTGTTAGAATTGATGTGGAACGAGCACATGAATTCCTGTGTAGGACATGTTTTATTGAAGACAAATGGTGTCTAAGTGATGGAAGAAAATCTGTGAGAACATAATTAAATGAGAGCAAACTTTCTTTATTTTTCATATAAGAATTCAACATTTTCTTTTATCTATGAGATGTTTGACCAACAAAAATTCTTTCTCTTCCATACCGTACGTATATCATTTAGAATCGGAGTTGTTTTTGAGTTGTACTCGATCTTATATATTCTCTGGAAATTTTTTTTATCAGAGTATTCAAGGACTGCATTCATATTTATCCATCATATACTGACAACAATTGTTCCGTCATAGGAATGGTCAATCAAGGTACCGAACCTTCTTTAAGACAATTCATTGAAGCCCTCATCAGACATTCCAGTTTTTGTAAAACTCATCAGGTTGGCCATAAATTACTTAATGACAGAAAATGAAGAATATGTTAATGAGAGTATTGGAAAATAAAAGAAATGAGTAATGACTATTGAATCAAGAAAATAATATTCATATGTTTAAAGGAGAGATGGATTCGGTCTTTGTCACTTTGAATGATTGTTCAATTGGTTGAAACCAGGGAAAGGGAGAAACATTTCGCCATTGTCCATTTATTCCACGGATATGTTGTTGGGCGGGGAAAAATATTGAATAACGGATATGACTCATTGTTCGCGTCACCTCTGTTGAGAGTTCAACCATTTCAATCTCAAATCTGTTGAGACGGATTAATATCAGACTGCATGCAAATCAACATATGATACCATCTTTAAGAATACTACTCAGTCAAAAAACGTTATTAGGGCTGATTTTAAACCCACAGATACTGCGAGTAATTTGAAAAAAAATCTTAAGATCGCATGCGTAGATTATCAACGGAAGTGAAACGAACAAAAAGTCAGATGTGTCGTTATACTTCTTGATACTTCTCCACGAATTACGTTTTTGGAGTAACCTATGCAGGTATGCCCTTTATTTCAAAAGATTGACCAATGTCTACAATGAAACAACATCCGTATTTTATACATTATGATAACACCGTAGGTGAGATAAAAAAGTTATGATACAAATTGTTGGATTTTGATGCTTGTAATTTACTTATATTCTTTCAATATTGTTTATTGTATGTAATACTTTCTGCCATATCAGAATTATACGAATACTTATGTGCATTTCCAGTCGTTTCCTAAATTCCAGCATTTGATTGTTTTTGAAGAACAATCATAACCGATTCTCCATGACTCACCATTGAAACCAGATTTTTTCCATTGGAACATAAAATGGAAAATTATTGTCATCGATGGATCTTTATGTGGTAGGTTTTGGTCATGCATCAATATCGATTAAATCATTTTCATGCGTTGTCTTATACACCAAAAGCAGAAATATATGAAAAACAATCCGAAAATGTTCCATCAACATATGCAGAAAATTGAACCCAAGAAGTACAGTAACATTTAAAGGGGTTAGTTGTTCAATCCCCCCCCCCAAAAAAAGAAGAGAAATACATGACCAACTGAATCATAGAAAAGTTTACATTGAGATAAGCACTCAAATGTTTTGGGTGATTTTTTTCGAGGTGTAAGACGATTCTCACTTTAAAAATCTGTTTACATCCTCCTGAAAATAGCTTGTAAATTTTGTTTTGCTTCCTTATAATCAATATGCAGACTTGGCCCCTTCTTTTAACTCTGCAGAGCCTCTGGGCCTTTTCAGTTCCCACCCAATACGCATGATTCAATTACATATTCCAGTCACATTTCTGATATTCTAACTCCCTCTGGAATACATTGTTCTCCACTTGCTACTTCTTCATAAATCCATTGTATACATATGGAATCTCTGGGCATTTGCATTTCTGCTCATTGAGACATCATTAGAGAGCTTTTGAACGACAGTTTGAGATTGATAGGAAAGATGCAAATAATGATGATTTTCTCATCACGTAAACTTTATATTAGTTTAAGTGATTACCAAACATTTTTTTAAAATTTCTAATATTATCATGGAGGAGAAATGATGCTATGCATTTCCTAACAAATGACAATGTTCTATAGTCGCTAATGTTTAATTATAACGTATATCTAAATTTCCCAAGCAAGTATATAATAGAAATGGTTGACCATACGAAAACATAACAGCTCAATCAAGGCACCTTATCCCTCTCATCTCGGAAAATCAAAACTAATCCACTGAGGTGAAGAAGTTCTCGACTGGCTGTTCCAGAATGATCAAAACTTCCCATTCATTTCATATACAGATCGACTGAATGCGGAATAGGATTTATTTTAGAGCCAAATGCAGTTGCAAATTATTAATCATGCAAGGTACTTGTGTCAAAGACGCGCAATATATTATGCAGAGTTAATAGAGTCATCAATAATGGGAAGGGAAAGCAGGTGGCCTGTCAATATCCATACGAGCAAAACTCACGTATATATATATATATATATATATATATATATATATATATAAATATTTATAAGTGTATATCTATATGTGTGTGTGTACATATATATGTATATATATGTATATATTTATATATAAATATATATGTTCGTATATGCGTGCATGTATTTGTGTGTGTGCGTGTATTTGTATGTGTGTGCGTGTACGTGTGCCTGTGTGTGTATGAATGGATCTGTATGAGGATGAGTGTATACATGTTGTCTCTAGACCTATAGAAGGATCAAGATGTATAGAACTTGCCATATGCCAAATTATAACATAAGATATGTTAATTCCTCCTCAGTTTTTATTGTAACTTTTTATCTCTGTCATCAAATGTTTGAAATACATTCATTAAGATGAACAATGTAAATGCGTGTTTAGATTTGGGCGTCAATGCGTGATACATATATATGTTCATACGCATGCACACATCGAATAAATCTACAGTTAATTCGGTTTTTCTTTTGGTTTAAACTAGGTAAAGCTTATTCTATTAAATAATTCTTAAATACAAAACACTCGTAAAAAAACAATATAAGAATATTCTCTCTCGTATAAAGAGTGATCTTCTTCGTCCACCGGTAGAACTCTAGAATATGCAGCTTGGATTACTGTTTCCGTTGAGAGTTTTTCCTATATTAGAAATAACGGATGGAAAATGAATGAGTTGTCGAACAAGGGATATTATTCCCTTAGTAAAATTCGTCAGATTAACCCCAATCACACAGAAATGTTGCAGGTCTCGATAGGATGTCCTTATCCCATAACTTTACTAACAAAAACAAAAGAAACATCGAAAAAAAATATCGAAAAAGGCATACTTAGACGTGAAAACTGAGATAAACCATAAAAAGACAGGTCTTGGTAGTCGCCCAACAGAAACTACACAGTGACCAATGTATTTTGATAGCATACAATGTTTGGGTTGATCCAGTTATTATCCACCTTTAGTTTGACAGTGATCACTAAAAAGCCAAATTTTAAAAAAAATGCAAAAATGCTATCAGACAAAAACCTGCAGGCCTATCAAGCATTAAGAATAATTTCAAATTGCTCCACTCCCCCACCAGATCATATCTGAAGGGGTAAAAACAAAAAGAAACGTTTTTTTTCTTCTGAACTCAAAAGAAAGACATTGTTTAACTTTTATCACCCTGAGACTATTGGTGTGTTTCTTTATACACGACACACGCACAAGTACATACATACATACATACATACATACATACATACTTGGCCAGCTTCAAAACTGAATTTCTGCCGATATCACTGGGGATGATTTTGGATGATGGGCCCCCAAAAGGGAAGTTATTTTCAGAGAGAATAAATACCTTGATGGAAGAGCCAAATCAAACACTGGTATAGAGAGAATGTTACGTAGGAAAAAACGATTGGATGAAAATGCGAGAACAAAAAAGTAAATTACGACACAGAAGGCAAACAAATGGTAAACATTTAGAGAAAAATAGTGAATACACACAGAGATTGCGAGGGACGTAAACAGACCGACATTAAAGGAATAACAAAAATGGAGCCGGAAAAAAGAATGAAACGTCTGTTTCTGTCTCATTATATGGCTCGCCTCAAAGTAAAGAGATGAACGTTTGATCTTTGTTCAAACTCACAAACTTTTCATTAACTCACAAACTTTTCATTGCAAACAATATCAATATCAATAAAAAGCAGAGACCCTTTCCAAATGTCAGGGAATCTGGTATTTGCCAATTGATCCATACGAATGCCAAAATCAATGTGATTTAACCATGACTGGCCTCATTAACGAACTTTGGCTGAATATTATTTTTGGCAAATGTAGATAGTATGAACAGATAATGTCAAATGGCTATGGGATATCCTTGTGTCATCCCTTCTTGATATCATATCAGTTCTAATGGGAGATAACCCGTATTCTTGTCTTGCTGACACAGTATTCTCATAGTTTCATGTCCTACTGGTGGTTAGCACATACTTTTCAAGGGGAACAAAATCGATTTACTGTCAAGAGATGATAATCGATCTCAGAGGATATTTAAAAATATTTATCCTGCGAAATCTTAACAATGTATCATCGTTAACAAATGCCGCATTGAATCAAAAAGCTAAACCGTCAATGTAAGTATTTTCCAGTTTTAATGTGAGCCCCTTCCTTATTACGTGAAAAATAAATGTAATTTTCCATCCAATATCATCAACCAAAATATTTTTTCCGGGGATTCAATTTGCAGCGTAATTTCATGCTAAACGTGCCCTTCAGTTGTTTTCTTCTTGCTTTCTTTAATCGAAAGTTTATTTTGTAATCATCATCATCATCATCATCATCATCATCATCATCATTCTTTTAACATCCGTCGTTGGACATGGACCTATTGCAGGATTTGCCACAATTCTCTATCATGGGCGTTGCGGAGCCAATATTTCCTGAATCTGTCCAGTTCATCTCTCCATCTTGTGTTTTGTTGGCCTCAGTTTATCATGTGATCTCTGGGGATCCATGTTGTGAGACGGGTTGTCTTTCATTCTTGTAACATAGCCTTCCCATTGCCATTTGAGTTGTTTTAATAGTTTCTATGATGTCACGGACACGCGTTTTCTTCCTTATATACTGTATAGTCTTGTGATTCATCATGTAAAGTTGAGCATGATTCTCTTTTGTGCATGTTGCTGGTCTGTCTCCTGGTTAGGTTCCATGTTTCACTTCATAAGTGATTATCGGGAGAATGCATCGGTTGTATACTCGTCTTAATAGGATTTTGGGGATCATCAGGTTCTTGAAAGTTGAGCTTGCCACCCCAAAGTGATTCTTCGCTTGATTTCTTCCTCTTTTGAGGGTCTCATGGAGATTCATTGTCCTATGTAGATCCATGAGGATAATTACATAAGGCAAAATACCATCCTATATGATGATCAGAGAAAATAACACTGTTCGTGTTTTCAGAAACCTAAAAACTAAGATAATAATAATAGATAATATTTGGTTCTCTATCATCTCAGCAAATGGTTCTGTTTTGATACATTTATTACATAAAAAATTATCTACCCGGTTGAAAGAACCTTTCACTATTAAAGTTTTTCTCATGTCTGTCCATGCACCTAAAAAAAGTCGCTCTTTGGTTGGTCGGTCGGTTGCACACTTCTAATTACGTTCATCAACTGAAAGAGAAAGGCAAGAAAAAATATGGTGTCATTGTGAGAAGATCTCCCGTGATTTTTTTACCAATTGCTTGCATGAATGAATAGGTTCCACGTATCCTTATTCAAAAAAAGGCCAAATATGTCCCCAAAACATCAGAATTGCCATTTGCGTTTTTTTTAATCGAAAAATGATACCCGAAAAATATTTCCATATTGCAATAATTTGTGAAGACTCTAATTGACTCTAAGAGAGACTACATACTCATCCGAATCTTCTTCTTCCTCCTAATCTTCCTCTCTTTCTTTTTTCTATTTTCCTCACCCTTCTCTTCCTACTACGAGCACAGATGCGTCGTAGAACTTATGGTTTTTGTATATTCACTTTCAGTACTTTCCGTATGGAATATGAAGGTTCAAAATAGAAATTGAATTCTGTTGCACATCATTCTATGATTCTAGAATGTTGAAATGAAATGCAAACCTTGCGCTAATCAATGCACGTCGGTTCTACGTTAAACCAATATAAAACGCTTCCTCTCATGTCCCTAATGAACCTTACTGCTCCAGGCATCACCTCGGTAACAAGCATTAAAATCCCTCCGTTAATGAGCCAATATGATACAAACTAATGCGTTAAGTGTATGTGAATGATTCCAGTCCCCTTCCATCGAAAATTAAAGACTAAATACACAGTCGAAAATTGGGTTTTTGCACAAAACTTTTAATCATGCCCAACGAATAGGAAATTATTCACTGGAAAATTTGTGATCGAAATTCAGTTAAGTATTTTTATCAAGCCACGCACTTTCTGATCGGCGCAGAAGTTTGGTAGTGCTGTTATTCTCCTATATGGCAATGTACATAAATATGCATAGGTATTTAATAACGAAATAGCCGATAACATATGATTCACAGTAACTTCGCGACTACGTTTGATCAGCTTCAAGCTGTTTGCAAAAATAAATATTTACAATCTGAGATTACAATTATACTTTTGGCACCCATCGGCCAGTGACGTAAACTACGATAATCTAGCCCTGGGGTATACAAATAAATTATAGACTAGAAACCTACAGTTCCTTGAGCAACGTAGATTTCAGCGTGTATTTGAATATTCCAAAAGCCGAAGTAATTTCCCCTGAAAGAGTATTTATGAATCCAATATGGTAATCGCTGTACGAATCGTAGATTTTCTGGGTCCAAATAAAATATTCCACAATCTGTATAAACTGTAATAACGTCAAATTGGTCTTGAACCAATCAAGTGGTCTTGTATCAATTAAGTAATGATATCGAAGTGATATTTGAAGTTTTTTTAATACCAAAATTACTATATGACTTGAAATTGCCTTCCCACGCATGCCATGATTCCATCACGAATTTATTCATTCGTTAAGTCTTCTATACACTCGTTGTCTACGTAATGTGTGATCAAAAGAGCGATTTATTAAGCAAATACTTCTCAAATACTATTCATCTATCGAAATATGATTTGAGCACTCTCTATTTGTATGTCTTTGTTCACCAAAATAATTTGACGGATGGCCATTGTACAAAGTGCTTCTTTGCCATCCATATAAATCTGCACACCACACTATGCAGTGACGATTTTGGAATTTTTTAAAAACCTGTTATTCCCAGAAATTCTAAAAAAGATAAATGAGAAAAAAACAAAAAACAAAAAACAAACAAAATAGATTATTCATGTCTTAACTAAAATGATGTATCTGTATATATAAAATATTTACATTGGTTGAAACAAGTAACCGAGATAGTTCAAAGGCGTGGTTCCCTGCGACAGACAGAATATTTTTTTACAAACAGATCATGTCAGACAGCCCCTGAACCATCAAAAGCTTCCCCTTACAAACATGCCCAAGTTATATGAATAGCAACATAGAAAATCCAAGTCTTGTCGAGGTGGGAGGATATATAATAATAACCAGGCCTGTATTTTAGCACCAAGTGCATTGAAACCAGGCCAAAATGGGCAACGTTTCGGCTTTCACTTACTCCCCTCTCCTTTTTAGAATCATTTCCTCATCTAACGATCTAATTATTTCTGGAAGTAGGGAAACAAAGATAATGATGAATAAACGGTGATTTTGCCACCATCCATTCTAAGCTGCTACGATTCCTACCAATTCTCATGGATATTACGGTGGGACTTGTTTCTTTCTCGTATCATGGCCATTGTCACCATCTGTAGTTATGGTGAGGATCAAATTCATGTTCCTTGGTAAATTGAATGGCACGTGTGTTTCGTGTGGATGACATGTTTTATCAATTCTTTTTCTACATTCTCAAAAGTGTCAGTTTTCTAGCAGAAATATCAAATATTGTTGATCGTTAAAATCTGTAAATAAACATTTATGATAATAGTTGATCGGATTAAAAGTAATGATTGGAACAAAAGAATATTCAAAATCAAACCCAATATTACAATGCGTTACAAACGCATAGCAAACCATAATATGTTGGGGCATTGGCAGTGCAAAAATATTATCCGACTTCGGGATGTTGATTTGAACTCTCAGCTAACAGAATACGATTGATGCCTTATTTTCCCTTCCTTTTAAGAGTTATTCAACCGATAAATATCATCAATGTTCTCCCTTTTTGATTTTGATAGGATTTATGAAAATGAAAATATTTGAAACTTAAACAACGAGGGGATTCCAAGGTGTTTACAAGACAAAAAATGCCTACCAAATTAAAGAGGCGAAATAAACGTGACTGTTTAAGTGTAAAT
This sequence comes from Thysanoteuthis rhombus, assembly GCA_963457665.1. Lineage (NCBI taxonomy): Eukaryota > Metazoa > Mollusca > Cephalopoda > Oegopsida > Thysanoteuthidae > Thysanoteuthis > Thysanoteuthis major. Next base: position 46,274,633 of record OY735223.1, read on the forward strand.
AAAAAAAAAACGATGGAAACTGCATAGCTTATTCTTGTACAGAAAATTTGGCATCCAAATAGATGTGACCCACGGAACAACACACATCTTATAAGGATATCTAAAAGGTAGAAATTCCACACCTTTGAGAAGAGAGCAGCTTCTAACCCGTTTTCCCACATTATTTTGGCAAAATTTTAATTACGCACACATCCTGAGTATGATTGAATGAATTAGCATCAGTTTAACTGATCAAACGAAATAAGGTCTCCTTACATTCGGAATATATATATATATATATATATATATATATATATATATATATATTCTTTTTTTTATAGATATTTTGTCTATGTGTTTGGTTTATCTACGCTCTCAACATCTCTCTACTAGTACTAAACATAGGGAACAGGTTCACTTGAGAAGCTTCCTAAGCATATATCCAAGAAAATATCATTTGTTTTGCTTGTCTGAAAATGGAATAAAATCTTGCTGAGTATACGTTTCCTATTCCACTAGTAACAGGCATATAACGGAAAACAAATTACATTATACCAGCATATGATGTGATAACATGCTGACCTCGAAGTGTTGAATGGAGTAGGTATTGTATTTCAATGCAGACAATGTCTAGAACAATTCCTGGAAGATCTTGCTTTCTGCTTCCAGCTGTAGAAAGTTGAAACGCTAATGGATGAAGTCAGCAAGGTTATCCATCTTAATGCCATAATTTAATGCGTGCATCATCATTCAGGATTATATATTCTCATCACCAGTTTTGTTACTAAGAAAGGGCAAAATGAATAAAAAAAATGTCAAAATGTATTTTAAAAAATATATAGCTCCTTACTGTCGGTAAAGACCACCATTAAGGTCTGTATAGCTACGGACACGAGCTACTTTGTTTTCACATAACCCCTGTAATACAAGCCATAGCTTCATCCTTACCTATGTCTTCGAAATATGTCCTAATATTTAGAATATTTTTGGAGGACAGAGATTGAAAGCACAAGCACGTTTTTGAAGCTTTATAATAATGTGTATGAGCCTGTGATTCAGGATCAGCTTACTATCAGACTTTCAAGCGATTAGTTTTCAAGTAACATTTGGATAAGGTTGAAACATTAAATTTTCTAATTAAATAATCATAGTGTAGTGGGCGTTCGTAGGAGAGATGGAGTGTCCTGCGAGGTAAGTTTGAGGTTGAAATAAATGTTAGGTTTCAAAATCCTTCTGAATCTTGTCCTGAGTATTGCAATTTTTTACAAGTTAAAAGTTAAAGTCAGTTACGTGCTTATAAGCTGAGGACGATGAAAGAGAACTTTTGATACATGGCTGGGTTTTACCAAGTAAAAATTGTCTATTAGTTAGACACTGAATGTAAATAGGATAGTCATCATCACAATAACTGGGGGTCTGAAATTGTGCAGCTGCTACTGAAAGAAAGAGAGTGATTGAAGTAACGAATAGAAATTATCTTTCGTTTTGAATTTTGTTTGGGTGGATTGAAGTAAAAATCAAAGACAATGGACAAATCCCAATAATATCTTGTTAAGGACTGTACCTTCTACTGGAGAATTTAGAAAGTGCACTAAACAGATGACAGAACTGACGATAGTAAAAGGACATATGCAGACTTAGTTGGCTGATAAGGGATCTGATTGTTGCTTTGTTCCAATTAATGACATTGGTGTGATATAATTTACCAGCCAGGCTACAATCCTCTATTTTTCTCTTAACCTCATGTGTGGTCTTTGGAAAAAAATATCGTCATAAACGAGGCGGAAAGATTCAAACTGCAATGTGAATATATCCGCCTGATCAGTTATAAATTCAACTGTATCCGGGAGATGATAAGCTATCTTTGTAATATTACAGTGGGTGTAATTGTAACCGCTTTGGAGATGTAATTTATTCTTTCGATGTCAGCAGAAGAGAGAAGAAAGGAAAGAGAGTAATCAGTAAAAAAGGAAAATGAGAGGCGACCAACTGAGTGACAGAATCATCGTATAAATGATATATTTTTATCCAGTCTTGCTCAAAACTTGAACTAGAATGGACGTGCTAAATCAATGGTAGAAGAAGGGTGAGCTGTGAAATGACAGCACTCAAGCCAATGGGAGACAGAAGTGAGTATATTTTATCAGTAAAAATTTTGGTAGCATGCGTATTGTTACGATTCTTTATATTTTTGACCGTCTTGAAAATGCACCTCTTAAACTACAAACGTTTATTCAAACCAAAATCCTATGAAGATGCTTATGAATGGAGAAATAAGCCAAGTTTAAAAACGATACTCGATAACTTGTGTGCTTACTCTTGGCATGTTGCATAATTATTCCCCCCTTACTGCTTACAGTTGCAAGGAGAGCAGAAATGCAGGTTGGCACTCTGCAGAGATTATCTCTTTCAGACCTTTCTCACCTCTTCCATTTTTTGTCATGAAAATCTGTCATATTCACCTGACAGTCAAGAAGTAAGTTGTTGTTCACTTAATCAGTACAATTATTGGGTTGGAGACTTACCACAAAACATAAAAATAAATATGTACAATGCAACATCTTATGATTTTGCCACTTTGTTCAAGAGTGATTCTCGCTCGAAAAGGGAATGATAAGGACCCTGTGCAGAAATACCCAGCACAAATACTCTCTTCCCTTCGAATGTATACGGGTTACTCTGTTCATGTGTCATACGGTCAAATTCACACTGACATGACGTGTACATAATTTGCCATAGGATTATGTAATTCTTTGCCTTGTGACTCCTTTGAAGTTGTCATATTATCAAGTATGACGAAAATGGTTTCTGATTGTGAAATCTATGACCCTCTTTAGCCAAGCAATGTGAGACAAAGGTTCTCTGTAAATTTTTGCTATTACAAGAGTTTGTTTGGATGAAATATAAAAATGCATGAAATCAGCACACTCCTGTAAGGTTGGATCCCATTGGATTTCTCATGAATAATTCAACTGAATTTTGTTTTGTTTTTTCGGATTCCTATCCTGTTTTTATCTTTGTATAATTAAGTTATATATATATATATATATATATATATATATATATATATATATATATATATATATATATATATATATATATACACACACACATATATATATATATATATATATATATATATATATATATATATTATCAGACTAATCAAGTGACTCTTACGTTCTCTTTGTCCAATAGTAGCTGAAAGTCGTTTGTATTTGGTCGGATTTAGATATAATGCTACATATCATTCCGTAAATTTGGAAAAATTTGTATTCTTCTGTTGAACAAAACATAGATCTACCAACGTTTTTGTGACGTTTTTGATGTCTTAAATTTAACCATTCAATAAATATGGAAAAAAGTGCCGATGCCAGATCTTGGCATCATTATTTTATTTCTTTGTATAATAATGTGTGCATCGTTTGTGAATATGCATGAGAGAAAATCTTGATGATGATCTTTTTTTTCTTCTTAATCTTAATATTTGGTCCTCGGATAGTATTTAGTTCCTATATGTTCAGATACAGAGGAGCTTTAGAAAGTATGTTCTTATGCAGGAAAATTCTTTATGCCTATAATGGTATTTTTTTGAAAAAGGAGGGATGAATCCCAGATGAACAAGCACTTGGTATAAGGTATTTTGTACAAAAACATGATTGAAATGATATCTGGGTATTTCGAAGAAACCTCCTGATGACTTATCAAGATACTTGTCATTTTGTTGAGCTTAAGATAATTTTAATTGTTATATTCAAATACCTGAGGCCCTGAGAAACTGTAGCAATTGGTCTGTTGACCCTGCAAACCTCTATCAGTGAGGCGTTTGGGAAATTCCATCCCTGAAATTGACCTATTATTTTTTTGTTGTTATTAAGATATCAACATGAAAAAGGATAAATTGAGGGATTCAAATAGTGACAACAAAAACCGGTAACTTCGTTAAATACAGGATTGAAATATCAACAGGAGATTTGAAAAGACAGTTCTCGACTAATATCAGAAGGGGCACTTGGATGTCCCTGTTTCGATCGATCTTAACATAATTTGGATGATGATATTTTCTATAAGATATATGATCCTGGTGAAGTGCAACGGATCATGATCTGGCCCCGTAAATATCAAAAAGTGAACTTGGTTTACACAATATATACCATTAACGGGATTTGATGCAAACATTATCATTTCAAAATATATTTATTACCTATTCAATGTTTGTATTGATTTCCTACAAGCATTAAAGGTATGATTTTTACAAAAGTGCAAAGCAATTAAAATGCAAGCAAGAATAGCAGAAACGGCTTACATACTTGAAAATACGTTGATGAACTTGTACAATACTCATAAGAGAAATGTTAAAATAAATATTTCATTTCACGCTTTCTACTTCATTAAATGTATTGTTCCAGATTTTTTGGTCACCTTATATTTTTTTTCATCCTGATAGAATTTATCATTCTCGAAATATTTTTGATACAAAATGGTTCACAAAGAAAGAAACACCCACATAAATTGAGAGAAATATTCTGATTCGAACAGTATCGTAGTTCCCGTAAAAGATTTGTTGAACATGATTAATCTCTGTATTTCTTCAGTTCTTATACGTACAATTTCCCTTTCTTATCTGAAACTGGAATAAACATATGAAGCTGTCTTTCACAGAGTAACCGATTGACATTTATCTAAAGCAAAAAAAATATCCAGGGTTCTTATACTTAGTGCATAACATTCTGTGTCATTCAGTTTCATGCTGAGCTGGACACGTACGGGTTATCTTGAGGTTTTTCCATTGCTTTTTGATACATCCTGCTTACCTCTTGCTCGCAGACATAGTAAAAAACTATGATAGTCGAAAGTCTTGGTGGAAGTGAAGTAATTCAGAGCTTACTTTTGTAGAGTAGAGGTTAAAGTTCACAGGGCGCATAGAAGACAGAAAAAAAGCGAAGATAGATAACAGGTCATCTAATAAATTGTTTGACCGAATTGATGACGGACTGTAGACCAGAGAACGTGGAAGAGCATGAACTGCCGATTGCATCAAAGTGAAAAAAAGAACAAGAGAGAGAGAGAGAGAGAGAGAGAGAGTGAGTGAGAGAGAGAGTGAGTGAGAGAGAGAGAGTGAGAGAGAGAGAGAGAGAGAGGGTCAATTAATTTTGAGAGTTAATCAGTCCTTCTACAGCCAGCGCCCTGGGACTGGTGGCTCGAAGCCCTCTGTCTATTACTCCTCTGCTACTCTTCTACTCTCTGGTCTTTGATACTTTGGTGACCCAAGATTTTATATCCAAGGTAAGAGTTCTTTTCTCTATTGCTATCTATTTTATTGAATTAACTTACCTTCCTCTCTTACCTGATACAGGAACTAAAAGATCATCTACACCTCTTTCTTTTATTTTCCTTCTGCTTTTTCCTCTTAGCCACGCAACTGAAATTGCAGGCTATCTTTCTAACTTCACCATAGTAATCCTAATACACCGTCCTTGTTTCATTAACCCCTTTTTAGCTTTTTTCCTTATGGCAACTTAATCAAGTGGATGTGATTGGCTATTGAACTGCAGGGGTTCCAAGCAATTACGCTTATCGTGTCAATAAATCTACTTAAGACGATTTATAAATCTTTTGGGGTTTGAAAACGGTTTTCTCTGTAAGGAATCAAATGTTTGACCGAGTATATTTGTAGACTTGACTCATACCAACGCAGGAAGAATCTTTAACCAAAAAATTCTATTTGTAGAAAAAAAAATATAATAAAATGAAATATTCAGTTGAAGAATCCACATCAACCCTTATATTGCGACGTATGGCACAGAAAGATATCTATCTATCTATCTATCTATCTATCTATCCATACTTATATATATATATATATATATATATATATATATATATATATATATATATATATATATATATATAGTATATGTGGTACAAATCAGAGAGGCCTGAAGAGGGCAGAAACATTAGCTACTTTGTGTAGCGGATCCACATTATACTAAATATATCTATATGTGATTTTTCAGAATACATAGGTCCTGTAACTTTGATATTTGTTTGGCTCTAACAAGGGAGCTGATGGGATAGCGTATTTAGTATAAATCTAAAAATAAGAGAAAATAAAAACATAGGCGTTTTAAAGTTAATGTTCCTTAAGAAGTTCCAAAACCATGGGACCCTTTGAAGTTAATGTTCATTGGACGGTATCTTAGCGTCATCTGAATATAATCAAGTGGGAAGCGTTAGCTTGGAACATTGAACATAATTCTGATTCGATGTTGCGCGGTTGGATAGATTGTTAATAGTGATTACAGAGATAGATAGATAGATAGATAGATAGATAGAGAGAGAGAATGAGAGAGAAAGAGAGAGAGATAGATAGCGAGAGAGACAGAGGGAGGGAGGGAAGGAGTAAAGGTATCATAATGAGAAGTTGACTCACTTTTAATATAAATTGTCAGTAATGATTAACCAGATAGAGGAAAGAGAGAGGGGGAAGAGAGAAAAGAGACCCTGATTGAGAATAGAAAGAACGGAATGAGAGCCTATCTCCTTTCAAGATATATATTGTCGATAGGGATTACCAAAAAAGCAAGAAGGAGTGAGAGTAAGAGTAGATTGAACAAAGTGAGAGGTTGGCTCATTTTTAATATGCATCGATTACAGAGAGGGGGAGAAAGGAGGAAAGAACGTGAGAGTAAAAGTAGATGAAATGGAGTGAGAAGCTGGCTTATCTTATAATATACATTTTTTGTGGTGCTCATAGAGACAGAGACAGAGACAGATAGAGAAAACGATTTAGTAAAAGTGAGAGGAAAAGGAAAGATCGGAGTGAGAGGGTGACTGATTTCATAAAATCGATCATAATATTTGAATACTCTTGATTAAAAAAAATTACTTTGACAAGAAAACAAAGCTGTAGACATTTTATGTGGAAGAAAAAAAATGCTGTTAAAATATGATGGTAACCGGAGAACCAAAACGCAAATGTCAGGTTAGAAAAACTTTGAACGTTAACAAGATAAGTCAACAAGATATACTAGCAAAAAAACATATAAATCTCTTTCAATTAAATGTTATAAGACACTTTTTTATCTGAGATAATGTTATGAGTTTTATGGTGTGAAGATAATGCATAACTAACTTTGAGACGTAAAAAAAATCCCTGGAAAGATGACGATGATAGAAACTTCGATGGCGTTAATGCTATTTAGTCCACTGATGATGATTTCTATTAATCTTATATGCGATTTCTCCATGCTATGATTTTAACTATGTTTCTTTGTGATGAGGAAATAATAGAGGATAAGGTTGGAGTTCTTTTCTTGTTGCTTCGATATGATGCAACAAACGGAGGGATACGTAAAGGCTCAACGGAAAAAATGCTGAAATACAAGCAGAATAAAATAAACAGCTGAAATATAAAAAGGAGTTGGTTAAAGCAGGGCAGCTGGAGGGAGTATTATCTCTTAAAGAACACTTTCATCTAAGCTAAATCTATAACTTATACAACTGGTAAGTTGATTATCATGCGGCCAATGTACTTGTCTCCTTAGATTCTGGAAGCGTGCAATTTGTGAGATCTAAGCTCGTCATTTTGTGCGATACAGTTTTATGCGCATTCATTAAGCTGTAGTAAATATTCAAGCTACCCACATTTTATGGTTTGTGTCCCCTTGCAGGAGCAATAATGTCAGAAAAACGATAGCCAAACGCTCCATAACTGGATACATACACGGACATACGGGACCTTGCCTTTTAGGTCTGCTTTCAAAGCAAACTGAATAGTAATAAATAAATTGTATTTCACTTGATTCCCTTTTTAGATCCATCTAGCTACTTATCCAAGCGCAGGGAAAAGACCCTGAAGAAAATTGAAGAAAATAAAAATACAAAAACAAACTATATGGGTGCATATTTATTTGCAATGATTGCTAGCAAAGGCAACACCGAAAAGGAAGGCTCATCATCAGTCTTTTAACGTTCGTCGTTGGACATAGACCTTCCCCAGGATTTGCCACACTTCTCTATCATGGGTGTCGCGGAGCCAGTACTTCCAGAACTTGTCTAGCTCGTCCCGCCAGGGGATCCATTTTGTGAGTCGTGATGTCCATCGGTTGTCTGCCATTCTTGCAACCTGGCAAGCCCACCACCATTTGAGGTTTTCAATGGATTCTATGATATCCCTGACTCTTGTCTTTTCTCGAATGTATTGTGATGTCTTGTGGTCTCTCCATGTTAGGCCCAGCATTATTCTTTCATGTGCACATTGCATAACTAAGAGACAGACCTGTTAATTGAAAAGAAAGGCTACGGATAGGAATTTTGAAGACCTTGAAATCAATACTTCATCCTTCACTTCTATGGCCATCATACAATCATTGATTTGTGATAATATACAAAGAAAAAATGAGGGAACTAATTGATAAGTATAATTACATCAATGGTAATCAAAATCTCTTTTTCAACATGCATATATTTCGTAAATTGAAAATCTGTTCCATAGAATAAATTCAATTTCCATTATCTGGCAATGAACTATTGATGTAGTATGAGTATAAGTTTCAAGTGATCGATGCCGATGAAAGTTAAGCGTTACATCAAAAACATATTTCAAAGAATCAATATACTTTTCAAAAAGAAATATCACATCATGCAAGGCAAATTTGCTTTTGGGTAGTGATTGATATCCTCTAACTGCTCATGTATAAATGCAGAGAAAAATGATTTTAAATGTTGTTTTGGTGACCTCGACTGTTGTATTTTGAAATTTAGAGATTCAATTATATCATTGGTGGAATTGCATCATTACATTTACATCCATTTCAAAAGTGTATTTTTTATTAAAAAAAGAAACAACTCATGAACTTTCATGTACAATATTATGAAACAAAAGAGATCACAAATATATATAAAATTTTCTGGAGATTCTCGATCGTATTTCCACGACAGAGGCCACAGAATATAATTTCACATCATGTTCTCGTTATATATTTCTTGGTTACGGCGCTAGAAGACCAGTTCATCCCAATGGAAGCACTTGTCCTGTTCAACCGAAATACGCTCCTATATTCTACCTGAATCGACCAAGATGAGAGTCAGGAAAATGGACTTGGAGTAATGGCCTGCAGCCTATTTTACCCGACTTTTTCGTCATAGTCTCAATCAGATTCGTAGTGCCTTTTATCTAAACTACTGACAAAAGCTGTAATGCCTAACCACGTTCTCCTTCCTAATCAACATGTTTGAGAAATTTCTTGCACTTGAAGTTCTTCTCTATCCGTCTATTGACGAATGAACCAGCTTTGGGTTCCCCATAGGAAAGTATTCCGTGACATATCATCCTCTACAATGCAGAGGGATTACAATGCATAGTTTGCTTCCTATTGGGGGATTAAAATTCTTAATACTACATTTCAAAGGATAAAAGATATAAAAAAAATGTTGTTGAATGCTATACAAGATGAAAATGACATTCAAATGATGTACATGTGATCTCTAGAGCTGTGTATCATGTTTCAATTTTCAACAAATATTTACTCAACTAGCCTCATTAAAAATGGTCCTGATATCTGATGTATAACGATGAGGACTGGCATTTTCCCAACGACGTTTTATGTTCATGCCTCTCTCAATGGCAAACAAATATCATAGAATCAATTCAGCTAACATTTCCTGTTTTCATTATTTGCTATTTCGTTTTAAAAATAGCGTTTATTACTAAATGTTATTGCCTGCATGCCTGTGTGCGTAAAGAGAGAAGCAGGCAAAGGAGAATCACTCCTTCCTATCGTAGTTGTTGTGAACACATCGTATCGGTCAATCAAATCATCGGTCCTCATCTGGTTCTCATCTGGTCTATGATTATAAAAAAAGAGGATCTTACTAAAATTGAACATCCGTGGAGAATGGTCCAGCAAAATCGTTGTGTTGACATCAATGATAAGAGGGAGGGATTCAATTGTTCCGAAAAAATTGACATGTTACGCATCTTTCAAAAACATTATACAGACGTGAAAAAAACTTCTTTCTAAGTCAATATGTTATCTACCTGAAGAGATTTTCTTCGTTACCGGGGATACATTTTTATTACTCCTACGTTTTATGAATTTTTCCGTGAAAGAAATAATTTACCAACGTTGACTCTTGACTCTATTTTTCCATAAACTTATCTTCTTATTTCCTTTTCATCCTGCGTGTTTACCCATTGTGACCAAACGAAAATAAAATTACATTATGATCCCATCGGTTTTTATAGGCTTATTATCTCAATGGTCATTTTATATCAAAGCTTTCATGTTTAAGTAGTTATTATCGCCTTGTATTTTGGGGTTTTGTTATAAACCATCAACATTTTTTGAAATTGACTAACCTAATTTACCATATTTTGCCTCAGTGATTATTTTTGCTATTATCATACAAAGAAAATTTTTCGAATGTTTCTGAAAATCCTCCTGATTACAACAACGCAAAACTGGTCGATGTTCCTCACATGATAAAGTTTTTTTTCACAAAATACGAGATTTATTAGATTAATAACTCTTAACGAGACTGGCTTCTCCTTACTTTTTTTCTTTTGTGTTGTATTTGTTATATTTTTTGGCCCCAGTCTTAAATGCAATCTCTGAGAATCCATATTGTAATTTGTGGTGTCCAGTGGTTGGCTGCCATTCTTGCACCATGACCAGCTCGTTGCTATTTGAATATCTCTGATTCCTATTTTTCCTCTAATATATTGCGCTGTCTTGTAATCTCTCCATATTATGTAGAGTTTGGTTTTCTCTTGCATACGTTGTACAGTTCTTCGTTTTACGGTCAGTCTTTTTGGTAGGTCCCAACTCCAACTCAGTTTTCTGGTGATACAAGAGTCTGATAACAATATACAAATATAGAAATTAAAAAAATATTCCTTTTTTAACTCTTAAGAGTACACTGCGTCATCGAAGAGCCTGAACCCAATTAGATCATTGCTTATAGAATAAACAGAAAGAAAAATATTAGCATTTTTCGAACTTTCTCTCGTTCATCGTAATTGCTTCTCGATTTCAACCTAGGAAATAAATCTTGGTATCCATTCAAAATCCAGTCAGCTCAGATCTACCTAATGTGGTTGAAATCTGGTCGGTTTAGTGGAGCTCCTATATTTAGAAGAGCAGTTAGAAAAATCTGAAATGTATGAATCTATTGATTAATAACGGCATTTGATCAGAACGGCTAGTAAGCGCGAGACCCGTCATTTTCGATCTTCGTATGGTCTACGGTAATTTTGGCAATACGTCCAATTGATGATATTGAGAAAATTTATCATATCTGTCAGGGAGGGGAATCAAAACTCACAAAAGACAAAGTCGATGATTGCCTGGTTGAACATTATACCTTTGCCACTCTAAAGAAATCACTATTTTCTATAAAATCTGATAATGTTATCATAATTAGCCAAAATTCTGTTTGCCTATTTGTATGTATGTACTCACCACAGAAAAAGTACTTGATATGAACTGATGAAGTTTTCGGTTAGTATCTATTTTCTGCTTTTAAGGGTATAAATGCAAGTAACATTACATGATCCCTTTCGATTGACACAATCATTTTCATTCTTAGAAGTAAAATATTAGAGAAAAAGTAAATTTTTTGAGTTTTTAGGGCTCGAAATTGAAAGAGAAAGTTTACTTTCATTAAATGAGATTGAAATAAAGTGAGAACTCCCCCCGCATTTTTAACATTGAGTCCCTTTTTCAGAAATCGACCATAACCCCCTTATATTTTACAATTCGTATAATCTTAAACATTATCCCCACTTTCCAGCAATAGTCATCTTTTCTTTACATTAATCCCCTCTTCTTTAACATCACACCCACATTTCTAACATCATACCACTCTGTCTTGGAGCATTTCTTTAATATCACACCCCTCTTTTCTTCACTTCCTTCCTCTTCTATAGGGTATTATATCAATCTAAAATGTAAATTAAATCAAATGTTATCTGGAATTCATTTATTCATAACTGTATCCCATTTTGAATAGCTATATATACCACCCTTTATTGTGGTCATTTAGTCTAGTCTTATATCAATCCATTTTTTTGCCTGTCAACGTATTTTAATGAGCAATCTTTTTTACTCCCCCCCTGGGTCTGTGTTGAATACTCGTTTTCAAACTGGATAGATTACTCAATACAACACATTGGAAAATAAATAGTTCCAGAGGCCACATTAAAATGTTCGTGTCAACTTTCAACTATATTTTCTTATGAAATCGTGAAATTAGTTTTCAAAATGCTATGTATATCTTTTTTCATTATAAACACAGACTCTGCATTGTAATTTACTATGTCAGATTACTTACGTAATAACCTACTCTCGCAAGTCAACTCGACCGTGAATTTTTTATACTTTAGTTTACCAACAATGTCAAATGTGATATATGGAAGAAATATATTGATTCAAAGTGCATTTCATATATATGTAAATAATAAACATTTGCATTGCAGCGAGCTTGGAGATCAACATTTTCTTGACAAACATATTTTCATTTTAGTTTTTATTTGAAAAAAAAATTTTTTTATTACTTTTAAAATTCAGTGTTTATCTACGTTGTTAGAACACAATATTGTGTTTCATCATGTTAGTTACTTCCTGTTTGCGTGACAGAGTACGAAACACGAAGCTAATTATTATTTTCTTCGATTGCTTGTTATATATCTTAGTTCACCCGAGTTGAACGTAAACCTCAGTTTTAAAAAAGAATTCGAGCTGTGTTTTATGAATGTTCAACGCAAATGATGTTTGATTGGAATTACTTTGAAGCAATACACTGTCTGACCTATGTTAGTTAAGATTATCAACCTAGTATGTTGCTTGAATAGTTAGCTATTTCGCACTGTTGCAAGAGGTCTGTGTCTGAGTCGAGATAAGTCTTATTGCGGTGGATGATTTATATGTACACACAACTCCTTTACTCCCCTCCAAATTTAATGACGAACTAACAGTTATGAACATTATTCCAAGGACTTGATGTGAGTCCATGTTACAATATAAGGGATGATGGGAGTATTTGATTATTCTATTCTTAGATATTTCTTTTCATTTTTAAATAGCATTTTTCGTTGTCGATGTAAGTGGAGTTATACTTGATAAAAAAAAAGTTACAGAGTTATTCACAAGATAAAACAGGATCACTCAGAACCCCTGCAGATAGATAGCCAGTCACAGTCACTTAATAAAAACTACATTTGGAGAAAGATGTAGAAAGGGACAGTGTTTAAGGATCCTAACAATTGAAGTAAGAAAAATAGATAGTAAGTTTTATTGCATAAGAAACAAAAATGCTGGGAGGGATAGAAAGGTAAAGGATAGCTGATCACTTAGTTCCTGTATCAGGTAAAAGAATGTGGTGTGTAAATTCAGTAAAAAAATATATGGATAGAAAAAAGACTCTTGCCTTAAGAGAAGAAACCAAAGGTTGGTCACAGGAGACAGAGTTGACAAGACAGGCAGAGCAGAAAAAAGCGAGCAGAAACGTACGGAACGCCTCTGGCCCTGACCGCAGCCCCGTAGCTGCTGGCAGTAGAAAGACATTGAACTTTCGTTCTCTCTTCCTCTTAGTAAGTGAGGATTTTATTTAGTCTTCAGTCGCAGATTATTTATGTTCCTTTGATTCGCAAAGAGCATCCAACGTTCTAAGAGCGGCATTATCCTACACTTTCTTCTCCTTGAAAGTTTATCCTGGCTTCTTACACAGAAGATATCAGAGCAGCCATCAATGAGTGCAAAGTTGAATGCTTATTGTTATCACTTTGGAACAAATCATTTTAAATGACAATAATCAGCTGTTATCAAGAGACAAGTATCCCCCGATTTCTTACATTTTCTAAAACATTCTTGCCATTTCAGGTATTGTGGTCTGAATCATTTCAATCGTCCTCAATATAACCATATACATGCTGACTTGGTTTTATGCCGAGGATACATTCCCAAAGAAGAGGGTTTAAATATAATTGGTGTTAGATAAACAAGTTGATATAACTTTTTACTTATAAAATATAATATTTACTCGCTATCACAATCAATGTATGGACAGCCGTAGCGTCAAAATTAGAAGTCGGATCCATCAATGAATAATTACGGCTACAAGAAATACTACTTACTATATCATCTGCATTTACCATCGGACAGTGACTAAAATGGACTAAAAATATTCAGAAACATGTAACCAATAAAACAGTGGTAAAAAAAAACCTCCCAAAAGAGCGACAATTATTTTTTTTCCAAGGATAAGAAATACACATTTTAGAAAAAGGTTTTTTGAAGTGCTGAGGTCAATATTCGAGTTTATAGACAAAACGGTATGGTCAAGAGCGCTGGAACAATGAACATATAAGCACACAAAAGCGTTCATAGACGCACTTATAAAAAAAAAAAGATAGGACCTTTCACCATCATGATTTGATCGGCTGTTCAATTCGTCATATTATTTTAATAAAATATAAACGTAATTTAAGTGATAGATTGCTGCTTCAGCTATAAAGAAGAAGAGAAATAAGGCAAATTTTACACGGGCACCATTGTAAACGAACAGAAATCAAACCAGTAATTTATATCTGAATCGTTGATTATGATTCAAACATGTTTTTCCTGCATCACGATATCCTTAGCTTTTTAACATTTCTCTTTATGTTTACTTCATCTAAACCATTTTTTATTTTTTATTTTTTGTGGACGGCTGAGTATTTTTCCTTAATTCAATATTCAAATCAGATCTTCAGGCTGAGAGATTGAATTCTAAAGTACAAATGAAACAACTACTTTCAAGATCATCTTCCATTTTGTTACTTTACCATTATTCCGTATAATCCAACTTGAATTGTTCTATTTCTCACGACTGCCTGGATTCACTATCTGTTTGGTTTAGATTTCCGCATTCATCATCATCATGGTCATCATCATCATCATTATCATAATTTTTTGAGCCAAACAATGATTGTTTAGGCTGAATAAATCATTTTGAACCTAACCAGGCAATCTCTTATTCATTTTTATCAAATGATCTTTCTTTCAAATTATATAAAGACTGACTTTTATATGAACCTAAACTCGGAAAAAGTATTGCCAATGGCATCATGAACTCTACAAAGATTCAAGCAAATGGAAACTGTGTTTAACTCCCATTTGAATAGGAAGCCAATATTGATCAATACGTTTCTGCATTTCCTCTCGGCTCTTCTAAATTTAGTAGCTTTATGAAACACCGGCCAGATTTCAACCCATTTTTGAGGAATCGGTTCGATGGGATGCCAGTGGTTACTGAGATTAATCCGTGAGGGAGAAAGAGGGAAGAAATTACGATTACAGGGTGATGTTGCGAGAATGTCAATATTTTATCTTTCTGCTTATTTCATAAGCAGTAATTCGATTTGACTTTCCAATATAACGAATCAATGCTCTGCACTTTTAAAAGTACAGAAGGGGCACATTTTTCAAATTTCCATTCTTATCCGTCATTTACAAACTATCAGGGTCCATACACTCATCCAAGTCATGAGAAAACTTGTCCAGCGTGAAGTGAGTGACACCACCTGAGGCGCTCAGCACCTCTGAGTCATTTCGACATATCGGAAGCTAGGGCTAAAAATGTACTTACGTGATATCTTAAGCCAAAACAGGGGAAACTGAAGCTGTAGCCAGCGTAAGGATGGCTCGAAGTTACCTTATAAATGATGATACAGCTACTAACTAATGCTTTCTAGGGAATAAGAAAGATTTTTTCTCATACTTTCCATTCACTTACCTTGCATAAATTTCAGTTTTAAAAGATAGAAAAGAAGTTATGATTATTTTAGGAATAATGGAATCTTCTTGTTTTTGAAAGTTTAGCTGGCTCTTCGAAAAGCTTTCCAACTCTTGATTCCTTTTGTTGAAAATTTCATGGATATCTGTTTTTTTAAGCTATTTCTTTCCTTTTTTTATTGTTGTGTTGCTATTCTCTATTTGTTGTACATGCTATTTGTTTTTTCACTGATGTTGATGTGACTGCCTACTTCTCTGCTCTTTCAATTCGTCTTTCATTATTTAAATATCATATATGTTCTCAGACAAGGATGATGTCGTCAGAAAATCTGATGTTGATTATGTATTCGCCGTCTATTTTGATTCTTCAGTTCTCCTGGTATAAGTTTGGAAAGATCATCTCAATTCAGGCCATGAAGAGTTAGGGCGAGCTGGTATCGCTTTGATGAATTCAATACCTTAGTTTCAATTGAAGGAAGAATTGGTAGTCAGGATATCAGTTAAATAATTGTCTATTACACCAGTTACTGGATAGGTCAGGAGTGTATTTCATAATTACCTATTAAGTGGGGTGATCAAATTTTCATCATAAAACGAAGTTGCTGTTGAACTTCCAGAGCTGCTCTCTTTTTGACTAAAAGTTTGGGTGAGGTGGTATCAAGTTGATGAATTTAATACTTTAGTGTTAATTGAATAGAATGGGTCGTTAAGTGATCAGTTATATAATTGAATGTTACATTAGTTATTAAATATGTTGGAAGCGTGTTTTATAATTATCTTTATAGTGGACTGCTCAAATATCCATTATAAAACCAAGATATATGAACTGAAGGTCACCGTTGATGAATAAGTTGAGCAGCTTTCTTTTTGATTGAATTGATTTGATAGCCTATTGATGTAATAATGACATAGAATATAAACCTGATACTTGCACACCATATACATGCAAACATTTGCACACACAAGCACAAATGCATATACACATATAAACACACTTATTTTGGGTCAGATTTTTTTGAAAAAATACTGCAAAACAACCATGAACCGTGAGCGTCATTTGATATTACAGTTGCATTCGGAATTCAGCTAGATTATCATAGGGGTATCACTTTTTTCAATCAGAGGAGAGAATGGTCTCCAGTTTTTCTGGACAAAGCTTTTAGCACTACACTGACTCAGGAAAGATCAATTTGACCATCGCTTAATGAAGACCAACAAGTAATGGAGAAATAAATATGAACAGATTGATAGATATATATGGACAGACAATACACAGACACAGACACAGACACACACAAGCATTTATATATATATATATATATACAAATTTTTGTATTACAACTCTTCAGCGTGGCTGTAGACTCAATATCCTTTCAAATACCGCTAGGTAAAATCGAAAACTTTACTTCACACCCAGAGGCAGATGCTTTACCCTTTTCGTACAAAGAACTGGACTGCCAGTATGACCGAATCGAGCAGCTTATTTACTTAAGTACAATTCCCCACCCATAAGAATGCTAAATTCCAGAGTTGGAAGACCATATATACATTCATATATATAATATAACAGAGAATCACATTTTTGAAAGCTCCAATCATCTTTTGAACTGTATATCACATTGACCAATCAATCATAATTTTCTATTATAACAGGACTCAGAGATGATACAATTTTTCTCGATCTGGTGCCAATGACTGCTGTTTCATTCTTTGTCAATATTAAAAAATGGATACAATTTTTCATAATTTTCATAATCGACGCATCCCAGATTTGTAAGACTAAGACGGTAGGAATCATTCACCTATGGATCCTTCTCATGGTGAGCGATCTAAGTATTCGGGGTAGGGAGTTTAATTCTCATTAAAACAATCTGCATATCGTGCCAATGTCCATAGGATATCGTACAGACAGAAGGACTTTCTGAATGTTATCAGAATGTTTTCAGGCTTTTTTGGCAATTGAATCTATGAAGTATTCAGGTGTTGCACATAAAAAATTGCCAAACTTGGGGTTGAAATGGTGCACACTTGTTTTGTTGGGATATTTTCTATGCTCTGACAAGAGAAAAAGGCGAATGAGACATCTAAATGATGGAATGCATTCAATGAGAGGCAATGAGACATCTAAATGATGGTATGCATTCAATGAGGTGGAATGAGAGAGAGAGAGACATTCTACAAAAGGTAATAATAATTCATATACGATATGGTTTGGTTGATGGACGTTTTTGTCAACCAGACTTGTTTCTAACAAGCAGGTTGGAGGTTTCAGATTTTTTGTAATGTATCACAAATCTTTTGTGTGTGTTAATTACTTAGGGAGAACAGCATTTATAAGCATTTGCTCACTTTCTGAAAATTCTCATATATATATATATATATATATATATATATATATATGTGTATATATATATATATATATATATATATATATATATATATATATATATATATTGTGACATCCACAGACAGCTGTTTCATTGTATTAAAAACTCTTCGGTGTGGCGATAGACTATCCATTCTCCCATCCAGTGCCACGATGTAGGATCGAAACCCTCGTTTAAGGGACCAGAGGCTGACATCCTACCTCTGGAACTGGACGATCAGTAAAGTTGAACGTGAGCAATATATCCATTCACCATCCACCAGAGTGCTCCATTCCTATATTGGAAGAGCATTGCATAAGCTTATAATGAATGTGTTACCTCACTCAAAATCTTTAAGTGAGGTAACACATGAATAAGGGAGCGTTTATTATTGTGTCATCAACGGATAGCTATTTTGTTGTATTACAACTCTCCAGTGTGGCTTAAGACTATCCATTATTCCATACACTGCCACGGCGTAATGCAGGTAGAGAGAGATTGAGAGAGATGAAAATGATAATGATGATGATGATGGTGAAATATTCAATTGCAAGTATTTATCAGCTCTTGCATCTAAAGCGTTTGCGCAGCAGTCCTGTATATATGTTTCTGTGAATCTATATGTTCATATATATTTTTGATTGCAGTTGTTATTCCTCATAGCAGAATGAATATTTCTTTTCTTTCCGGTGGAAATTCCATGTGAATCTAACCCTGTTTGACTGTCTTTGTCTTGTACTTTTGATAGAAATCGGAAATTTACATCAATTACAGTCTTTTGAATGCACTGAATGGAAGGAAACGGTTATGTCCTTTAGCTAAAAATCAGATCAAGTGATTTCGAGCAAAGATTTGTTATTTTCGTTGCAAAACTCCTTTTTACGTAAAGCCAACTGCCGATAAATCACGTATTTTAGTAAATCTAGTAAATAAAGGTGAGGAATGAGATTATAATCAGAGTAAGAGCACCTACAGACGAGGTATTTTAGTCTTTGTGTAATTGGATGAAATTGGCTTATTTCTACCAATTATGTCAAACATCAACGATATAAGTGTAGGAGAAAAAAAAAGGTTCAAGTCTTTTTTGTTTGTATATACACTTGTCTGCAGAGACAGATCATCCGTCCTGATTTCCTATCTACTCTGACCCAGTAATACAATTATCCTTTCCTTTGTACGTATTTTATGTTCATCCTTTGATACTTCCTTTGTGCTTTATTCAGATATGTCTCTACGATTTCTGTCATGTCAACAAAACAGTTGCTTATGATCGTGTCCAGATAAAGTAATTTGTACGTAATTTGTAGGATAGAGAACAATTGATACCACCCAATGGCTGCTTATTCATATACCTCAGCCAAACGTGAAGTGGAAACTGTATTACATAAGTAGTGGCAGTAATCCTTATTAAACTATCCAAAACATTATGAACAATATAAACCTTTTTTTATACGAAAGAAATGGACTTTCCAATAGAAGATATCTTGAGCTATTTACTTTGAAATCTACGACTATCGAAATGCGTATCTAGTTTCATTTTTCAACAAATTGCTGATAATTTTCTACCGTGGTATATTTCATGTTTATCAAATAAAAAGTAATATTGACTATATCCATCCCACAACCAACAATGAGAAGTACGACCTGCTAGAGTCAAAATCTTCTTTGTTAGTCTTACAATAGTACAAGCTTTTTGGGGTATCAAAACTTATTCTTTATTGATCATTATAAAAATTTAAGTGTTAACGCTAAAACATTAATCTCTATTACTG
>OY735223.1:46299525-46337025 GCA_963457665.1 Thysanoteuthis rhombus
TCAGTTGTTGAATAAACGCTGTGCATGCATGCATAGAGGCAGAAATAGTAATTATATATCATTCAGCCTTATGACATATTTATAATTGATGTACAAGAAATGTCTCCATCCTAACTTGAAGTATGCACGTGTGATTGCTCGCGCGTGAGCATGTGTGTGTGTTTATATGTGTATGTTTTTGGAGGGAATTAGACGCTCTGAAAGTGGACATCGATACTCATTCCCTACGAGTACCAATATGATTCTGTAAAATCGGGAAAGGTAGTAATCGGTTTGAGCAACATATATTCAAGTCCAGATAGAAGTAAGGATTTCGAAAACCTATTTTGCTAGTGGGGTGAAGTCTTCCCAACGGACTGCTTGGTGCGGTACAATTTTCCTATCTCCAGTTTTCCATGATTTGACCCGGCCTCCAGCAAAAAAGTAAAAACAATGCAAACCACATATTCTTTTTCTATTCAGGACTTTACAATATTGAAAGGATTACAAATGCATAAATGTGAGCATCACTTCTGGTTTACTTAACACTGATGCTAGATGGATTGAATCATAAAAAAAGGTAATTCGGAAAATGCTCATCATTATTGGTTGTCCTACGTAAGCAAGGCATGATGGAGATTATCATGTGCAAAAAGTTCATATCTCAAGTGACAGGGATCGGGATATATATATATATATATATATATATATATATATATATATATATATATATATATATATATATACATATGAGGATTATGCAATATTTATCGAAGATAAAATATGCATTTTACAAACATAAAACTACGGTTTGCTTTCCGGGGAGAACCACGTCGCGTTCATCAAAAGTGAAAAAAAATATAACTTCTTTTCCCAAGATTTTCACCATCATTTTCATTTCGTTTTATATTAGTCAAGTTTATTAAACTTCCATTTTTTTATTTAATAAAATCAAAAAAAGACTTTAAAATTTTGATAACGTCACAAACGTATTTATTTCTAACACAATATGCTCCCACATACACGCAAAGACATACATTACCACACGGATATATATCCATGCGTGTGTATTGCGTTCTTGGAAACAAATCAATTTAAAAGCTTATACCTATAAAATTCTTTAGACAGATTCCAGGCTGTGAGCCAATAGTTAGCAAACCAATTGCTCTGATTGTAGGCAACGTACACGTATTGCTTCGCATCAGACTATGGGAAGCCTGCTTAGATTCATGGAAAATGTGATATTTTGTTCTCCATCTATCAATTCGTCCAATGTCTTAAATAAGAGTTTCTCCTAATTAGAATTTGTTCAATGGCGTGGATTTTATCATTGTTGATAACCTTCACCAGCTTCATGATACCGTTTTTTTAACAGTATTTCAACTTGGATGAAAAAAATGAAAAGAGTGTGAAGTCTGCTTCCTCATATGCTCTAAGATCTAATCCATAAAAAATATTTCAATTGGATAAGAAACATGTATTCAGATTAAATTCAACCATATGCTAGTCAGAAAAGGTGAAAAGCAGTTAAATTGGACCATTGGCTAAACAAAAGTGGTTGAAACTTACATTTGGTAAATAGCAGGGATCAGATTAAAGCATTGATCGAACAGAGGCGGTGAAATAGGACCTTTTACTGAAAATAAGCAGTCAAATTGGATCATTGACAAAACAGAAGAGGTTAAAATTGAACAAGTGACAAAATAATCTAAAAAAAAGATAGGTAGAGACAATTAACAAAAAAGTTGAATGAAAATTGCCGAAAAGAAACTCAATATTTGCGCATTCACAATTCTCTCGATTGTTTTATTTTATTCCCATTTAGTTTGTAGCTAGTGTACTTCATCGGCAGAGGTATTTTCTTCTTGATTGCTTTCAAGTTTGATTGGTGACAACATCTTGCCGGCTCATACGTTTTGACATTATATAATAGAAACTCCCGACTTGCACAGCGGCTCGTCCATTTTCAGTAATCTCAGTAGATATATCAGCCCCATTGGGAGTAATCCCTCACTGTCTTGCTTGTCACATAAGATATAGAATAAGTAATATAACTCAGCTATACATCAAAAAGATAATGGGGACTTACACCGAAGGAATAAATATTATACGCTTGGAATGCGAAGGCGAAAGCCAATTTTTGTTTTGGGATACGGGATTATTCACGGAATAAACAACAAACATTGTCCCGACGTTATCTTGTGATAATTGCAGTCTCTATTACGTTAGTGCACGATTGATTTAGATTGCAGGCTCCAACTTGGGTCGGTCTTCTTACCGGATGTAAGTATTACAGCTTCAATAAATAATATCTTTATGTGGAAAGATATCAGAACTGGCACTTGCAGAACCGCTAAAACAACTCTACTTGAATCAACTATTCGAGGGGATAAATATCGACATTGCGTACAAAGAATGTCTACAAATTATCTGGCCGTTTGATATTATAAAAGAAATAGCCTACCTGGGGCAGCAGTGCATTGGACCTATCAGTTTAGACCCCTTAGAACATTACACACTTATATCAACGCCCCCTACTTTCAAAACAGTCCGAAATCACTTTTAGAAAGCCATCAGGTGCATAGTTCTTGTTCATGGTCTTAAATGTACAAAACGTCACGCCAAATCTTGACTTTTGGGTCTGAGGGACCTCAGCAATTTGATGTTTTGCTAAAAAAAATCCTGCATGAGTCATGAAGAATTTATCGCTCAGTTATTGTTAATGCAACTAGTATATAAACTCATTGAGAGGCGTTTCACTACCCATCAAGTAACACTCAGGGTTAACTCTGACGCAGGAATGCTCCATCTAATTCGTTGTGAAGTTACTCTGAAGTCGTGCAACCAGTTTCAAGATATTCAAATGGCTCGATACGTTACAGAAAATATCCAATCCTCATATATAACTCAATTTCAGGAGATAAATTATATCCACTTCCTATCCATCGATCGAAATCAACGATAAGTTTCATTGAAGTGAGATCTTGTAGGGCTTTGAAGCTCTAGCCGCTATATTTCCTTCTCCTTACATCAGAACATCGTCCCTCGTGGGATAATTTTCAAACACACTTTCAACGTTGAAACAAGCCATATATTAACGATAAGCAAACAGCTCGTCTTTCCTCTTACAATCATGATCTTTTCCTCTGTTGTTCACTTTTGAGAGCACAGTTTACATTTCTTAACCCTATCACTTAGCAGAAGGCAGATTTACTACGTTCAACGTGAGATCACCTCGAATAGAAATATAAAGTTTGTTAGTTCATCTTTGAATGGTGCCTTGCTTTTAAGCTGACAACATAAATGCCAAGATAAGAATGGTTGGGAAAGATGCAATCACAGCTGTTTCTCCTGACAAGGAATTTCCAGCAGCATCTATGCGAATATATTGGACAGTTTTTTCTGGCATCAGATTACAGTACACGCAAGGTAACATTGCATTTACCATTACCCTGAAGCTCTCGAATGAGGAATACTGGCTTGGACTGACATTAAATCAAACTAAAAAGTTGAACTTCGAGAGTAAACAACTGGTAAGTGAATGAATGTTCAGAATGTCAGGAAAATAGGCTCAACCTCAACGAAACTGCAACGCTGAGAAGTTGTTTGTTGTTTTTTTATCTTTGAAATATTTCACATGAAAATGTACTCTACCTCTGAATTTTTGAAATGAGTTATTTTCATTATTATTATTTCTATTATTATCCGGACTATCCTCATCTGGGTTGTTTTTCATACAACGTTTCGGCCATTGTACACCACCAGATGATACCTGATGAAGGCCGTAGAATATAACGGCCGAAACGTTGTATGAAAAACAACCAAGTTGAAGTTAGTCCAAATAATAATACAGATAATGAAAATGTACTGTTGGCCATTTACATGGATTTGCCTTTATAAGAAAAGTCAACGTACATTATTCTCGAGGAAAAAGAGAAAAGGAAGGATATCCAGTGCCGAACATTTTTTTTCTATTAGGGAGGTAGTTTTAAATCACTGTTTTTCCCTTACTATTAAATCACTGTGAAAACAATCATGGACATAGAATTTCTTATCGTTTTTAAAAAATAATTGCGGAGTGAAAATGCTGCATAGCGTGGTAGCAATTACTTTCAATTTATATTGGATAAGTCTTTAGGCGTTTCCAGGCAAAAAGAATGGTGGAGATGGTATGCCAGACTGAGTCATCGGAGATTTCGGTGGTAGGTTGTAAAGGGCATAGATGTAGGAGTCGGAATAAGAAGGGGTCCACCGTCTCTATAACGGCTGTCTGCCAAACCGTAAGCAGAACGTTACTTTCGCTAACACCGTTTTCAGAAAGAGCGAAAAGCTCCCCAAAAGTGAGCCTTCGGTTATGGAGCGTGATAGCAAAAGACGTGTTTGTAATGTCGACCAGTTGATCAATGTCTTACAGCAATTTCTGACAAGGATTCAAAGTGTATGGTGGGGCCGGTACAGAAATACTGGAGCCGCCACATCTCTCCTGCAAGTGTGAGAATTCAAGACGGACTATCAAGGCAGCGATCAAGACGGATAAGACTTAACACTCGTCTCTTCAAGCTACCCCATGCAGAAGAAGTACGCGGAGAGCTAGTGGGTTAGGGAATACGGGGGATGGATGACTGAAAGATAAACTATGAACAAATTTAGAGCTTTATATAAACGATGCTAATCCCTGAAGTTTGTCGTGGGATTTCTCCGTCAAAGTTGAACTTCTCATTTGTCTTGTTAAATCTTTGTCTTGCTTTTATTTCCGAATGAAGGTTTCATATTTTTTTGTGGTGATTTTTCTCTTTGGGCTTCCACATTACCCACGATGAAAAAAGCTTTTCTGTAAATGTTGGTGCCACAGAATATCTTATGGAGAAGGAACTGGAAATAGTTTCCGTTACAGAGCCTATAAGAGACAATAGTGGATACGGGATATTTTCACCGGAAAGCTTTTCACCTTGAAATACAAAAGAGTCAATGCCGTCACGGACAGAGAAGCCCAAGAGAATCAAATTACCCCTTATATAAGTAGATCTTATTTCCTGTTCCGGCTATTTACACCAAATAATGTTTGCTAAAGAATATTATGGGAAGAGCCATCTCCACTGTGTACACTGATTGTTGTTTTTTTTGTATGGTCAAAGATTAACACTTTCATTTCACAATATATTGTTGATGAAGAACATTGAAGAAGATATCTGTCCAAATTTTTCGGAAGAGGGAATATCATTGAGCAAAGTATTTTGCAGAATTTTGTCTTCATCTTGGTTCGTTTCACTAACTCAATATTTTTGCCGTTTTACCTTCTTAATACCTTCAATGGATGTATTTTTGACATTCCTGACAGCTGAGGGGCCAGGGTTGATGATAACTCAGGACTGTTAGCAGTCCATTTTCTATTTTGGATGTCACTGAATTTTTGTTTCTGCAGCTGCTGGCTGTCATTTTTCAGGGTTAATTCCTTGAAAAATAGGATTGAATATCATTTTCTGTAACTATTTTTTGGGGTGAAATTTGCAGAGTAACCTATCCCTGGTTTCTAACAATAACAAAAATGTATAGATGTATAGATCTACTCCAGCCCTCATTTCCGGGAAGCAGAAATTCAATCATATAGGATGTCCTCTTTCAAATAGTTTTTTTGGGGGTTGCAAGAGAGGTTAACAAATATAATACATTGGTCAAAGAGGACCCTGAACATACCAGACAGTAGCATTTAGGTAATTTTTTTCTTACATAATCACAATGAATTCAAAGTCCTAGTCTAGCATGAAAACAAACTTTTTTTTTTCACAAACTTAGTCAACAAAACCGTAAACATGGTTTCTTTTGACATCATGGTCCATTTTGATGTGTAATTTTGTTCAATGGTAGATTATTAATCCATTTACATTCAAACTGCCACCTCACCTTTTTTGCAGACCTTTGATGTGCATCAAGAATAGTCTATTTATCCCGACTTCAAAAGTATTTAATCAGTTTCCTAATATCATTCTAAATCTTTATGACCAAATCAAATGAAAAAAAAATGTTGTCATCAAATGATGCAAAGGCTTTAGATGATCTAATGATGATTTACGTCTGAATTCACAAACAGTCAGATGAATTAAAGAGAAAATGAAAATTGATATATTTGATCTTCCTTTGTATGGCTTTCCCTCTAAGTTTTCAGTGATTTTTGATGTCGGATTTAGTAAATTTTGTATAACTATTGAAATTCGGCCATCTTGTGATATATTTTAGTGATATAATTTTGTGATATGATCTTGTGATATAAGTTGTGTT
Organism: Thysanoteuthis rhombus; assembly: GCA_963457665.1. Taxonomy (NCBI): domain Eukaryota; kingdom Metazoa; phylum Mollusca; class Cephalopoda; order Oegopsida; family Thysanoteuthidae; genus Thysanoteuthis; species Thysanoteuthis major. The sequence goes on from OY735223.1 coordinate 46,305,781, forward strand.
ATAACTTAGAACTAGTTCATTTTTTGTAATCTTTAATTATAAAAATAAAAATATAAAATAAGAGTCATCATCGTAGGTATCTTTCTTGTTAATTCTATACAATATTAATAATAATAATAATAATAATAATAATAATGATAATGATAATAATAATAATAATAATAATAATAATAATAATAATAACTGTTTTTGTTTGGAATGAAAATCACTGATAACATGGAGCGAAATATGTAAAGCTTGATACTATTTACACCCATCTTTATAAATTTACATCCACGGTTAATTCATTGCTATATTATCAACTCCATTATTATAAACATTACACAGTCCTTGCCATATACTCGTTCAAGCTTTCCAGTTTGTGCTATCGTATGAACATAAATATTATAGATTTTTCTATATACTACAGTTTTTTAAATAATAAAATTACGCTCTAATTGAGGTTTAACATCATTTAATCTTGAAGTTCTTATTTTCATACTTTTAGGTTCATTCATTTTAAAATAAACCAACAATTGCTTGAAAATGTGCAAGTAATTCAAGTAAAATTTCAATTCTAGTCTTATGTCGACTTATGCCTGACTGACTCACGTCTACACACCGATGTATCAGCGAAAAAACATGAACTTCATTAACTGCAGATGATAGGGCTTTCATGACAGCCATCCTATGTGTTCTGCTACAACGATAAAAATGTCCACCATGTTAGTATTAGGTTGCTAAAGATAACGCGATGTATACTTTGGTTCCAAGTTCTCCAGTCGGAGGCGGCGCGAAAGAGGACCTTAAAGGAAAACTTACTGAAATAAACTTGATGTTCGATATCTGTTCTTCTTCTCGTCAGAAACATGTATAATGTGTAAGTTTAGATAACTAGGCATGTGTCATGGTATCGCATGTTGTGTTATGCATATGTTTCAATTCAACCTGAAAAGATCGATATCTTACCTGACCAAGATGCGTCCATACTGCTAGAACGTAATCTGGACGAAAGTTGACACCTACCTGTGCAATGTTACAGCCAATTTACAACCCCCAGTCCGTTATCAGAACACATGTAAAGCATTCTGATAATGAAGGTTATATTCACTTTTGTCCAACATTCTTTTTATTTAACGGGGGATCATTTCCATTTCTTTTGAAAACGGTTTATGAGAGAAATTTTATACCAGAGAAAATCACTAAATTCTCAATCTATGTGTGGCGTCGCGCCTATCAGCTTATCACAGGATGTAGGAATATGGCATCGATGAAGAAGTTGTTACGGTTAGAAAATTAGGTCTGATATTCAATATCTCCGAGACAGATTGAATTATAGGATTATTTTTTGAGTATGTCTCCAGGATGCTTGTGCTTGGCTTTTAAAACTCCTGATGTAAAATTGGATTTGATAAACGTGCCAGTGGATACATTGAATCAGAATTCTTCATCTTCCACATGACAAAAAGCGTCATCAATGTAAACGACAGGCTCTAGGAATATTATGAAAGAGTTTCCTCTCATTTATGCAATAATTTCCAGGAATGGTATTTCGAAATGTTTTGAGGTAAAGACGAGCATGCATATATATATTTCCGCTTTTGATATTTATAAATGTCTATGGACACAAAAGAAACCCTTCCCTCTCTTCTCTCTTTCTCTCTTTCTTTCTCTCTCTCTCTCCCTCTCTCTCTCTCTCTCTATATATATATATATATATATATATACATATATATGTATATATATATATATATCAGGTATGCAATGTGATCAATCTCAAAATGCGTCAGAATCTTCCTCAGAAAGGATTGCTTCCTAGATTCCGTGAGTTATTTCATAAAAAAAAGCTCAATATTCTTATTTTCTAACAAGATATCGCTCCTAGCCATATTGAATGAAAAAAAATACCAAGAGAAAAGCCGATAGAAAATACCTACTGGGTAGGTCAGTGATCTGATGTAAATCCCATCGAGAATTTATAGATCCATATTGAGCGCAAAATAGTTTGAAGGATGTTTGCAAATACAAAAAAAAAAAAAAAAAAAACTGAAAAAAAAAATCTGAGAAGCCGTCGAGGGAAAAAAGTATAATAATGACTTTCCCGGATGAAAGAAACTATCTACCCATTTGATTAGAAGACTTAAATCGCAAAAAGATCCAAAGGACGTGCAATCATATTTTTGATACCTTTAATTTAAACTGCGAGCAAACTAAATTCATTATCGCCAAAATTTTACTAGCATATATATATATATATATATATATATATATATATATATATATATATATATATATATATATATATATATATATATGTGTGTGTATATATATATATATATATATATATATAATATTCATAAATACATGTACCCGTTGAAGAATAATACTTCGTGTCTCTCATTTTTCACCAATCAGCCAGATCATCATGATCATCATGATCATGATCGTCATCAATATCAGAGTTTCAACATCCGTTGTTGGACAAAGAACTTTCCTAGGATTCGCCACACTTCTTTATTATGGGCATCGCAGAGTTAGTTACTAAATAAACTATAACAAGAATTTTAGCGGGAAAGAAATCCTGAGCCTTCTAAAGTGATGATCCTTAGAGTGTGTCTGTGGACTGATAATCATATTCACCATCATCATTATCATCAATTTTTAGCGTCTGGACATAAAACCCAAAGAGTTGATACACCACTTGATTGTTGACGTCATGGAGTGAGTATTTTGTGAACTAATCAAATTTGTCACAATTATCTTATATTTTGTCAGCCTTGGTTTCGTTTGTGATTTCTGGGGATCTAATTTGCAACATGATTAACCCATTGACATTTAATTTTTCAAATGGGTTCTATGATATACATTACTCCTGTTTTCTCTCTAATAAATGAACAGTCTAGTGATTTTTTAGCATGATTCTATCTTGTGCATGTTGCATGGTTCTCAGTTCGAAGGTCTATGTTTTAGTTAGGACCTATGTATCAGCTCCATAGGTGACTATCAGGAGGATTCATCGGTTGTGTACCGTTCTATTTAGCAGCATTGGACTTTTCTTGTTCTTGAGATTTAAGCTGGTTCTGCCAAAAACTTGACAACGTAGAGTGCTTCATTGATTGATTTCTCCTTTTTCGAATTTTATGGATACTGGTTGTCCTGGATATATATAATGGTGTAATTTATCCTGTTTTGCTTCTTTAATTTTGATTGCTGTCTCTTTGACCATTTGTTTTTGTGTATTTCGAAACTTATTTGAGTAAAGGATATGCGTGCTGCATGAGTGAAATTTATTAAATTTAGTTTATGTACTGCCATACACATCGATTTGAGAACTATATTTCTGATATGTAAATCACAAGGGTTTCTAAGTATACAAAAACTGCTTGCTTTTACTCATCGGGGTAGAAATTCTATCAACCTCTGCTTGATTACACAGTAATATTGAGAGAAATGAATCTTTTCCCGTTACTTAGGTTTGAGCCATGCTTCAATAATAATTAAAAAAGTATACGACGAATATAGCTACAATCATTGAATGTCTTCTAGCTTTCCTCTCCATGTTTGACATCTGTATTTCTGGAAATTTAACTCTACGGCAGTACACCAAGAAATATGTTTGACTTACTTGACAGAATGACTGTTCATACCATTTGAATACTGATATACATTCTTACATTCATACATCTTAATCATGATCAGTCTTTCAACGTCCGTCATTGGACATAGACTTCCCGAAGGATTTGCCACCCTTATCTATCACGGGTGTCACGGAGCAAATACTTTCTGAATTCGTCTTGCTCAATCTCTCCATTTAAAACTTTGCCAGCCTCGGTTGCGCATATGATCTCTTGGGATCCATGTCGTGATGTCCATCGGTTGTCAACTATTCTTGCAACATGGCCAGCCTGCAGTTCTTTCAAAGTGCGTTATAAGGCTAATACAATAAACTTAAAAACTTGAAAAGATCGCCGTCATTCATTTTATTGACCAACCTCAGTTTTGCGCATGATCTCTCGGGATCCACGTTCTGTGTTGCAATATTCTGCGATTGTCTGACATTATTGCATAATTATTAGGCCGTACTTATTGTATCAAACTTTAGAGGAGTATACAAAAGATTTTTTTTTAGGTCTACGTAATGTAGCTATAAAAGTAATTAGACAAAAAACATTTCAGTAGTCAATGATCGAAACTCGTATATCTCAGCATACTGCTACAAGTTCTAAACAATCCTTTTTCTTTTAGTCCGTTTGTAAAAAGGTTGAAACTTCCCAAAACATAATGATAACATCACTTGATTGCTAATCTATGGTTGGAGTAGAACAGACATATTACTCACACTTGATATATCCGAGCCTTGGATTGTACGTTGAGTATTTCGAATGATTCACGCAGTTCACTTGACAGACAGTTGTAGTATTCCATAGAGCCTTGGCATGCAGTCAAAATCACTGATCTAAATCTATTCAAAACCATAACCTGATTTGTAATGATCAAGTGACCGAACGAGATTCTATTAACCCCCTCTAAATCCTGGTATCGCTGTGATGCCTTTTTACCGATCAAAATAATGAAAGATGTCACCTGAATGGCCTCTCAAACGCTTGTGCATTTATTCTAGTAATACATACGTTGAAAATAGATATTTTTCTTTGACAGTTTTATGCTCAATACCATATTCCATAAAAATGGCGAATACTCCCATTTGCTGAAAAAAAGCATTTGATCTTCCTTTCAAGTTTCCCTTTCTATTGTCTGCCCTCATTGAATGTAAGGGCCAAAAATTGGTAAAATGTACCAGTGCTATGAAAAATGTCTATTAGATATACGAATCAGTTCAATATATATCGCTCAATTGGGACTAAACCAATAGAAGCACATGTTTCCAAATAATACCTGAGGAATTATAAATTCATCGTGAATAATTGCATGATTTTATTAGCTGAGCATACAATGAAACATTATTTAGAACTGACACATCTTATTTAACATCTCTGTATAAGTTTCATTAAATCAAATAGATACGCAGTTGATATTTACCAATGAAATTGAGAAAGAAGAAGAATGAAAGATTATTTTCAAGCGTTCGCAAATGAATATTCGATTAGAAAAAATGAATGTAAGATTTATGGCATCTATTGGATCATTTGGGATAATTTACAAAGTTTTTTTAAGATAAGCACGAGATCATAAATAGCCGTCTATTATTTTTAAAAATAAAATTGCAATTATATGCGGATATTGTATCTAAATGTCAAGGTAGAGATATTTTGAAAAAGGCAGAGCTACAGAGAGGGCACATGAAATTTGTATCATCCTGACAGATGATCCATTTCACCAAGAGGCATCAAAGTAGTTGCGCTAAAACTAAGCTAAGATTAGTAAATTACAGTTTTCTTGAGGTGGAACAACCTTGATTCATCTATTGGTTGAATATTTGGTATTCATTTGCAGACATGCGCATTGGTATACTCGTTTCTGTCAAAGTTGACAAAATGTGTCACAGACTTTACAGTTATCACTACTCAGGCGGCAATTATGGGAATGTATTTTACTCAAATGCTCATGATCTCATTATTTCATTCGTTGTTTATGACGATATGCTTATAGGTGTTGCTATGAGTGGGAGGAGGTTTTTCACATTTTGTCTCATTGTTTATAGTATTGTGCATGTTTTTACTGATGGTTGTAAGTTGCTGGTCAAAGGGTAGGATATAAGTGTAGGAGTTATCTATAAGTAGATGATGAAATGTATTCCGAAGTATATCGCATTAAATTTATTGCCTATGTTGGTATCCGTTATGACTATAACGTATTGTATTTTTCTTAATTCTCTCAAACAGGTGAGAGATAATGTTGATGAAATTTTTTTGAATAATATTCATGTTAACTCCTTATGTTACTTTTATACATAGATTTCTATATATTATGTTTGTAGATAAGAATTTTGAACGATGCCTATAATTCAGCTTTATTTCATTTTTCCTATTCAATAAATCTACTTCAGTTTTTTTGTTATTTTAGGAAAATTTAATATTTTGAATTGCCCATTTTGGCAGATATTATCTCTCAAATATATATATATATATATATATATATATATATATATATATATATATATATATATATATATATATATATATATATATATATATATATATATATATCGTGCAAGGGTCTTCATGTATATCTATGTGTGTGTTGAAAAAGAGAGATAACAAAAGAATATCCTTGCCTATCTTACATTTCAGCTCGATTATTACACATATTGACGAAAAGAAAAATCACAAATCCAATAGTTTGTTTCATGCTCAGACAAAGGAGAGAACAAATAGGCAGATTGAGATGTAAGAAATATCTTGCTCAGCAGATATTTGTCAAAGTTTAACCTGGCCTTTGTATCAAAGATTTTAATAGAAGTAGACTTTTGGTTATCCATCCGAGCATTTAATGCAAAGGTTGAGGGGTTTGGGTGGAGAAATTCTCACACAAATTGTAACACGAAAAGATTTCAACAGTTTTTTTGTCTTCAATATATTCTTGATGAGAGAAAAACGTCTAAACTAATTATGGAGTAAAAATCCTGAAAGTCAGATTTCTGCACTTTTCACAATGATTTATGTAAAGAACAGTGCACTGCATGAAATTAAGTCTTGTTGGCTGCATTGCTCAGAGCCTAAGGTGATTTGAATTGTTTAGTTGAGCGGTTTTCGAGAAAAATTGTAATCAATTTGGGGAGGAAAAACAATTGTATGAACTGTCCCACACAAATCAATGTCTCGATAAAAAGTCACTCGTATTCTGGTTCCAATTAAGGATAATCTATGCAGTTCAATGCATTTACAGTGCAATTTTTCATGCAGTTGAAATAAAATAATTTAATGTGGACGATTCCTAATCTGCTGTAATATTCATTTTTCTTTGGTTGTTCATTCCGAATCAGAAATGCATCTCTTAAATGGTATGCTAGTGGTTCTGAATTTGACTGCATGAATCAGTTATGAAAAAATAACTTTTCAGAGTGTACTAAAGCACAACGGGGCATATCTTGAGTTTTTCTTTTCTGATTCGTACAAAAGATTTCAATAATAACAACAACAACAACAATAATAATAATAATAATAATAATGATGATGATGATAATAATAATAATGATAACAATAATAATAATAATAATAATAATAATAATAATAATAATAATAATAATAATAATAATAATAATAATAATAGCTTGGCATTTGCACCAATAAATTCCTGTAGGAATTCAACCGAATTGGGTAGAAAATGACACGACATATCGTTGAGGAACAAATTCAGTCATATTTATTAATAGTGTATCCGTTTTGAATAAAACGTTACATGCTAAAGGCCATGTATTTAGAATTTCACAAGAAACTTTCATTATCTTTGTTCTGTATAGTGGATTTCAGTTCTGATCATAACCCTTATCGAATTTCAACTCAATAAATTGCCTGTTTTTGCTTTTTTTGAAAAATTGGTTTTGATCTTTCAAATGTTGGAACAATACTTTAAACTATTGTTTTTAAATAGAACCTTGTCGACTGATTGCAACCCCATTTTGAGGGATCTGGTCTAAGATTCAATCACATTTTCTATAACATTGCCCAACCTTAGCAAAAATTATTCAAATTCATTGTAAACCCACAGGGATTTTATGTGGACGATTTGGGAACTTTTGGGGCTATTGTTTGGTGCAGACAGGAAGCTTTTGGGGCTAGAATTGTATTGCTGACAACTTGTTTGGATTTAGGCAATTTAATTTCGTTTTAGCCGCCCAGGGATGTGATCACACCATCTGTCTGTCTATACAATATCTCAAAATGTCTTCAGGGAATTCGAAATGAATTTTGTGACAATCATTTCCATCTAATAACTAGGCCTAAGGAAATACTTGTTTTGAAATCTCACTCGGAGCTAATTCTCCCATCTCAATCCACGTTTTTTTTATCGATGGTCAGAATGAAGTTATCCGATAGTTTTGATGCAAAGTGATCCAAACTGTTTAATTAATAATCAAAGCATGTAATTCAAAAGAAGATGTATGAATACTGCTAGAACAGCAAAGATTTCGCAGATATAAGTCTGACGGAGAGAATGAAAGGTTTCCCTTCGATGTCCAGTTCATCTTCTTGCAAAAACTTTGTTGTAGCTTATATCAAAGTGGGTGTCAGATCTCTGCTCATTTTATCGATGATGTCTAAGCCCACCAAGAACCGTTAAATAAGTTCTTCAAACTTTCGGAAACGTCATATAAATAAAGCAAAAGTATTGATACTCTTATATACGCCATAAGTATCACATATCGTTAGGTGCAATGGTATAATGCAGAACAACCTCAACAAATTGCTCTTTCCTTCTTTACCCTCGAAATCTTTAAAATACTTCCCTCTGAACATTTGGTCATGGTTATGTTCCTCTATCTTGTGCATACTTACAAAGCATAGCAAATTAACGTATTGGCCTTTTTCAACCGCCAAGAAGAATAGAGAAGAATATAAAGTTGTTCATCTTGCAGAAAATTCCAATTTTCCTTTTTTATCATATCTTAGCTAGAAGGCTTCAATAAAAGCAAAAACAAAAAACTAACTCACTCTTGATTTCCCTGGCAACAAGAGCGAATATATCTGCTTTCAATTGTGTTTCGCAAGGGTTTCGAAGGTGACCTCTTCTACTTCTCTAGCTTGGAAAAAGGCATTGTATATAGTGATTCTTTTATATATCGACTCCCATAGCACAGAAAACAAACATATAAACATACAAATACACACAAATATAAAAAGGGGGATCACCCTCTTCCACGGACGATTGTTACAGTAGTTGAAATATCGTCGGTGGATTTGCATCTTGAATGATTTTTTTAACTCATCATTTGTTAGTCCACAAATTCTTGAAATTTGCCAGAGGAATAAAACCCTAAATCATATAATTATATCAAAGTAAATTTGGTTTCAACTAAAGTCAAATTAAAGTCTTTGGTTTAATTGTTAATTCGGGGAATTGATGTATCTGCCTTGCAGACCACGGCATACAAGATATAGGGATGCAATATCTTTTTGATATTGGGGGGAAATAGTTTCCCAATAAGCTTAGCTTAAACTTGCACAAAACCACACTATAGTATGAGAGAACTATTAGAAAGACTTTTGAAGCAGACTTATTATGTGAAACATCCATTGTATTCATGGAATTAAGCTTGGTCTGACAAAGAAGTCCTTTCAGCATATCATCTAGTGAGTGAATATCTGATTCATTAACGTTGTAAAAGCCGGAAAGGTTACTTTGCCAGTTCATACTCCATTGCAGAGTGCCTTATTCATTTAGCATGACCTTATTCTACGCAAGGGTAGAAATATCGACTACGGTGCGGGAACTGTGATTACATTAGAAGTAATTTGCCACTAAATTAGCTTGTTGTCATTGGCTCCCAGCAAGGTGTTCTCCACCATGAGTTTGGCTTTGTATGGGCGACGCTACAAATTTGAGATACCCAGTGAAAATTGAACTTAATACGGCAAAAACATAAACCGATATCTTTGAGTGATTAACTACATAAGCCAGTTATATTATTCATGATGTTACGATGCAAAATGTGTGAGATCTTTTGACTGGAGTAATATATTTGATTCAATGCTGTATTTCTTTTTTCTGGCGCATTTGATCCGACTAATTTAATCGTAGCTCTTATATCCCCCTCCATCTTGCTTCAATTTACTCTGCTCTATCTTAAACATAGGAACATTTCCTAAGCATGGTAAGGCAATTATAATTCTAATGCCACTAAGCTTATCCTGGATATTAGTCATATAGCTGATTCCACTCGATGCAAATTGCATTCCCTTAAACATCATCTAATCGGTTTTGCCTTGGAAATTGAAATACACATTGCTATTTAAAACTTTTCCATCGGTTGAGGTCATTTGCTAAACTTACATTAGTCTTGCACAATTATTCTAAAACATTGTTATATGACAGCACTTGATCGGATATATGAATAATATGGCAGTTTACTCGATTAAAATATGGATATACCTTGATATATATCATGCAATAATTAGGAAAAAACCCTGATGTAGTACAGAAGGACTTTACGATAAGTCAAAATACTCTAAATATGAAATTGCTTTGATGGAAAAATGCTGCTGTCAATGAACAAAACATCTATATACCCTTCTGGTACAAGTGTTCATTACAACCGCTACGCAACCAAATAAATCTGCAGAATTGGCTTGAACGCCATTGCAGTATAATTGATGTTTTTTTCTTAAATATTTCCCCCTTTATGTGTTAATGTTGATATTTGAACGAATAAATGAAGAAGGTATTAATTTATCATTATAATCATTTTCTTATTACAGCAAACGTTGTCAGATGTTACTAATTGAAGAATATCTTCCATCATATTTTGTGTCTATTTTGTCCCAAGTAAACCTCCAAATTTACAGGAAATATACATTTGATTTATCCGTATACTACACAATGTTATTTGAAAAAAGTTTTTGCGTCCGTGAAACAATTATCACAAAATTTAACAGAAAAACAAATAATGTTGCTTATCTATTTGGGCATCGTGGTTCTAGGTGTATTCATTGATACATCCAATGTCGAATTCGACTTGAATACTTCATTCAAAAGTTTTGCGCAAATTAAAGCTGCCAATTAGACGGCCTCCTTTATTATTTCAATAATTAGAGCGTTTACGTTGTATACGGCATACGGCGTCCCCACTCTAGTTTCCCATATCTCGAGCTGTCTCAGCTCAAGATGCGTGAAATAAACGACGAGAACCCAATGTCGCATAAATCACCCCAACGTTTTTGCATATATCTCCTGGCGCAATGACCAAGGAAACGTTGCTTAACATCGGTTATTAGGGCAAAAAACTGATTTATCCAACGTGATATGGACAGACGACACCTTCCATTGGATTTTAAGAATAGTAATCGAACAGGAACAAAATAAAGTCACTAATTTTACTCGACATGACTCGGTGCAAGAGAAAACATAAACATGGAGTAATTTGCATCATTGTTTTTTTGACTTTTGCTTTTTCTGCATCGATACGACCCCCTTTTCCCTACAGTAGAATTGGAATCTATAGTAACAGAAGGCCACGATGAAAATGACTGATATCATTGACTGATATCATGGAGTTTGTCTCAAGTCTTTTCTAAATTATTTATTGAGAAGACTACATATGCTGGGGTATCTATGAAAGGCAAATCGATCCAAAAAGTATACTTACCTTTTGTTTCATCGATCTTTGTTGTACCAGTGAGAAGAAACATTGATTTTTAGAAAAATTTAATTTTTACATTTAGAAAACATACATAAACTATCAATTTGGAAAAAAAAACAAATGGCATTTAAACAAGCAATGAATAAATTTTATGGGCCTCAGTATCATTATTTGGCACCAGCCTTATTTGTCAAGTCCCAAAATCCCGAAGGCACTTTTACTTTCAATTTTTTTTTAGTTAAATACGGAAAGGATTTCTAAATTTACTGCTAACAGATGTTTGCATGCAAATTAATGCCAGAACTTTCTTGATGATTGCTAGAAAACAGAAAATCCTGGTGCTAAGGATATTTCATGCAGAAGCCGTTGGATCTTTTGAATCGTGAATTTTAATCAAAATAATCATTTAAAGTCATTATTGCTCATGTAATCTAATGATCTCTTTATACATTATATGATATATTAGACATACTCCCCATGAATCAGGGATAGGCTTCAAATTCCTGTACATATTTTGACATTGAGCTCGCAATATCAAAGATGAATCTATAAAAGTATATATATATATATATATATATATATATATATATATATATATATATATATATATATATATATCAGTTACTGCTGTTTTTCTTCCATGATTTCATTTATCGCATTGTTATTGCTTTAAATGAATCGGTTTGGCTTGCTTGTTGTTTTTTATCACATATTTCGAACTGAAAAAACGTCGTCAAATTATGTCAAAAGTTATAAAAAAACCTTATAAAATAGGCAATTATCCTCCTCCAATAAATTTGCGATAACCACTGTGTGAAGAAGAAACATACCCCAACCAAATTTTTTTATAAATTGAAAAATAAAATAAATAAGAGAACCAATGAAAGAAAAACAGCAGTAATGTTAAGAATAACACTTCCTTCCAGTCCATTTGAGGTAGCCAATGTTCAAAAAGACTCACATGTTTCTAATAATTAGGGATGAAAGAAAAGAATCATGAAAGAGAAGCATTGTATTATTATTGCTCTGGATAAAAGTTTTAAAATTGTTTTGCCGTTCCTATTTCTTTTAATTTCGTGCTCAAAATTCCAGTCAGGACCAGTGTTGTCAAGTTGTGCCAAACGTTCATAATAAAACCCTATAAAACCATCACTTAGCCTTTTTTGATGTTGTGAGATGGCCAATGGGTGAAAGAAACAATCACAAAACAAATTCTAATTAATCAAAAATAAAAATAAATAAGAAAACTCATGAAACCAAAAAATCAGAAAGTTTGGAATAGCTTTTGTCTTCCCTTTCAGTAAGCCAGACGAAGAATTGTTTAAATTGAAAGAAATGAGTGTCCATGAAAGAAAAGCCTTCTATCAATATTACTTTTGATGATTTTTTCTAATTGTTTTGCCTTGCTTATGTCTATATTTCCCACTCATCAATCAAATACTTTTAATAATCATTATAGATGACCAAATAATAAAAATGGGAAAAAGTTATCAATGACTTGTCTTCTCTTGCTTTTTGCAGATCACTGAATTATCATTTTCTATTTCGAAAAGTAAGGATGGACATGAATTAAGGGGCTGATTTGGCATGAACTTAAATTGAAAATTGATGCCTCAGCAAAACTTTGTTTCGAAGGGTAATTTGAGGGAAAGTCCTATTATCATTGAAGAGAGAATGTATGCAAGATTTTTGGAGTCAGCTATGAACAGTTATGGTTGTGCGATGTCAGGATACTTATGTTCATAGATACTGATAAATGATAAATGACAGAATACATGAAAACCTAAACTCAATATCTAAACCAGTATTATGAGTAGTGGATATTTACAAGTAAATTTCCACATACGTAAATTAAAATATCAAGCTGTAAATGTGTAAATCTTCATATATATGCATACACTAGCAATACATCTTCGCGATGTATGAATGAAAAAAAAACATCACTTCGGATTAACTGTTACAATAAAGAAATCCCCAGCAAATGTTAGGATCTTTGTCTACTGTATGTCGTGTTACAGAATATTCAACAAGGATTCGGCCTATTCTATGTCATGAAAAAAGCCTCAGAGCATGGACAGAGCTGATTATTCATTCGTAAAGGATAGTCTGCCTGAAGAATGGAGTCAATATAATAGAATTTGAAAGCATGATAGATGTTTGTTGATACCAACATAATGGCAAGTCTGGTCGTCTGTTGATAAAACCAAATCTCCTGGTGATACCAGAGTGAGATTACCACCGGCTTTGGAATTCAATGTTGTGCTATATCATCGTCAACGGACGGATAAATACATAGCAACTAACCGAAAACTGACTCTTATCTGAGGAAACTAGTTACATAGTTATGAATCGAGATAGATAATGCAGAGAAAAAATTTTGAAATGATGAGTCTCTCCCTTCATCTCTCTTTATCTATCTATTTTATCTTTCTTTCTTTCTCTTTCTCCCCCTCTCTCTCTCTATATATATATATATATATACATACATACATACATATATATATATATATATATATATATATATATATATATATATATATATATATATATCCAAGAATATATATACATATAAATACACATTGATGTATGTATATTTTGAACAATGTATGCAAAGAAAATGTACAATATACTGCAGCATTACTGTGTAAATAGCAGACGCTTGGGTTTTGTGGTATTGTTCTTAAATTGATCATGTGCCATTCCTCATCTCTATAAAAGCAACCATGTCATTAAAATCGATATACTCAGAGACCAAAATGAATTAAATGTCTATATAATCTGACAATTGTTTCTCTCCTCCTGTGGTGCTATCTCTTTGTATTGCTTTTGCTTCTTGCATGAACTATCAATATTCATCCACTCAACAGATTCCTCGATTGATACCACAACGGGAAATGCTGACAATACGAGTATTATATTAGATACCATTATTACAAGTACTATAATAGTTGGATTGATCACAAATTGTATCGTGGATGCTTTTCCAACTTGTTCTTACTTTAATGTTTTTGTCCTTATTTCTTCATTATTATACTTTCACTTTCACTTTTGGAAGTTCCTATAACTCAGTCTATTGAATATATCTCATTTGGAAATCACCTGGCAAAACAAACTTAGTTTCGTTGATCAGTTATCTCATATTGAACCAACAACCAAATGGTACAAGAAATATAATACTTAAGTAAATGATTGATGTGTTTGAGAAAAGTAATCGTCACTTTCGCTAAACTAATGAAAATAACCTTTGGGTTCATTTTTACATCACTTAAAAAAGTACTCTGAGGACACTTTTTATCAGGAATCAAATAAAACTTACCAATAAAAGTATTATGCGGTCAATTCTATATTTTTACTGCGATTTATACCCTCTCTGATAACATGCAATGTTATGACTAACCCATCCTGATGAGTAGTAATTGACAGCAGTTTATGATAAATCTGTACTCCTAGAATTCAGATTCGTTCTAATCATCAATAATACTCCACATGATAACACTTTGTGAACTTCAGATATGGAGAAAAATACAACTCTTACGAATATTACGGTCCCGGCAGCCGATCATTTGATGTATCTCAATGTGAAAATATGCAACTTATGAATATTCCCGATTGTTTTTGAACCAAAAACATTCAAACAAATTATATTACATCTATAAGTTCTCATCCCTACCCCCAAATAGGAAGTCTCCATAAGAACGATTCGCTATTTGGTTATATATGAACAGTTTTAGCTGTTGCCGACCCCATAAATGTGTTGATGGCATGAAAGGATGATTATAAGGTCAATGTAGCTGTGATAAATACAAAAGACTGGGAGAGAGAGAGAGAGAGAGAGAGAGAGAGAGAGAGAGAGAGAGAGAGAGAGAGAGAGAGGAAGAAAGGGGCTGTACGTTGTCCGTATAACAGCTGGCTGTAAAATATTTTGAACTCTATTTTCGATTTGAAACTATTTTTTCAAAAAGAGGGAATGTATTGTAAAGAATCGGGGGTAAGCCTAATCCATTATGCATGTTAATTGCACCAGTTATATTTATCGTCAGGAAATATCAAAAAGATGATCAACTCAATCAGATTACGTTTGATTGGAATATCCTTGCATTATGGCTTTTGTCAGCTGATGATTTCACAAGAATTTACTGATATTTCTTATCAAGTTTATATCGTCTTTGCTCATGACATAGCACGTACTACAAGAATATCTTCCGTATCCAATGTTTGAAAAAAAAACATTCATATTCATAAAATATTCTGACTTTCCTAATTGTAACCTATCTCCAAGAATATTTGAATATTCTCTTCATTACATTTTTCTTCCAACATCCCTTTATTTCATTTTTACTCCTAAAAACACATCCTTTCTATTTTATTCCAATACTCTGAACTATATTCGGTAAGTGAACAAATGATTTTGATCCCGGAGGTTAAGCTTTCTTAACTGAAACATCACCAACGTAGTGTAATTTTTCCCTTGAATCCATTGCTTGAGGACTTTTTGTAGATTCATCGTCTGAGGTATGTTTGTTTTACTGAGTCCCATGTGGGGAACAACTAACAAAGTACATTTAAAAAGAGAACAGGAATTGGAGATATTGAAACCATTTGAAAACCTATATGGCAATTGGCTGGTCATGAGTGTCAGACAACCGTCGGGCATCATGAACCAAACGTGGATCATACGCAAAACTGCGTCCGACAGAGGATAAGACATGTTTGTAAAATACTGGTACTGCATTGCTTAGAATAGAGATGACTGGCAAATCTTAGAGAAGGTCCTAACCAAAAACTGAAAGGCTGCTGCTGATGATGCTGATCAAATGCTCACATCTTTATTACGTTCATGAATGCCTAAATTTGTTTAGATTAAATGTCCATTAGGTTTAATTTTCAGAAACAAAATAGGCCAAGTATGTGTGTTGTCTTATTAATCACAAAATGAAAGTATATGTTCAACATACGATAGAAAAACATATTTTTGATCTGGACATTCGATTGCAAGTTTTAAAATGCATTCCATGGTACTTCCTACCTACATTCTGTTTTCCAATGAATCATAATCAACTATGATGGGTTTCTAGGCTAGTACTTAAGTCCTCTTAATTTCAATTACTTTTAATAACAACTCCAAGACCGCCTACGTGGATGAGGGAATAAAGCTTTTGGCATGACCTAAACTGAGACTTTCCACTACAACCAGTTTTAATGTGAGCTTCATGTTGTGTTCATTTAAGCCTTACCATTTCATTAATTTTCATTCGAGGGAAATTGGTCACAATTCTTTTTATTTATTTGATGTTTTTTTGATTTTCAAAAGTTTTCAGATGAAGTGTTGCCATTTTCTATCGACAAATGTTTTTCTCGAAAATGAAGGATTACTTTCATGCCGTATAGATTTACACTTTATGCATCAAACGGCAAGTCTCCTACCGATAACCTAACTCTACCTTAACACACAGAAATTTCGAAAACATACCAACTTAGCTTTGGTAGATAGCAATTCGACTGCTTATCTCGTGAAGAGTATTTGGTGCATACAAGACAAACGGGCCAATACAGGTATCCCATCAAAAGCTGAATGGCCTGTCCAGGAGATAACAATTTTTGTACAGAAGATGAACGGGCAAATACTAATGAGCCACCCAGAACTGGATTACTTGCCTGAAAGATAACGATTCAACTGCTTTTTTCCATTTAACCATTTTGTGCACAAAACAAAAACAGGCCAATACGAGTATCCCATCAAAAGCTGAATGGCTTATCTGAGAGATAGAAATTCAACTGCTATTATCATGAAGTGTATTTCAGGCACGAAAGACAAGCAGGTCAATACAAGTTTCTCACCAAGAGCTGAATGGCTTGTAGGAGAGATAACAAGTAGAGTGATTTCTTCATGAAGCGTATTTTGTGCATAATAAACGAACAGGCAAATACAAGTATCTCATCAAAAGCTGAATTAATTTGTCTGCAAATGGAATTATAATTGACTTCAAGCAGACGGCGTCCATTGGATATTTTGCAAAAAACAAAAATGGTTTGGCAATAGCAAAAGACATGAAATCAAAGATTAAACAGCAATACATTCGTTTTTGATTGCTCTCCAATCACGTGATCGTGATAAACCAATCACCGTTTTGTTCTGTTTCTATTTCTTGCTTATTCGTCTGGGAGATAAAAAAAAAAAAAAGATATGAAAAAGAAAAAATCCAACTCAATTAGGAATTTATGTTTCTGGAGACGGAAATTTTCGGAAACGTTCACTTTTTTTTTGTTCTTTCTGCTATTTTCTGATTTATGGATGTTTTAACATTCTTTGTTTTATTGTATTCAAACAACAGAAATACGTGCTTACATTTACGACTTCTGATAGAAAAACTATCGATTGATTCATTTTTTCAAGATCCTAACGTAATGTCTCATTTGTTATGTCTGGGCATTTGATTTGTCTGCTGTGTTCCAGGAGAGAAAAATTAGAAAAAAAAACTTAGAGCACTTGTTGCTGTATTCGATTTTCTATGGAGGGTCTGTATTTCATTGTTCGGAAATATTTGTGGTAGTCATTTTTCTTGATTAACGACAATATTACTATCGATCAAAATTCGCAATTTTACACACAAGTTCCAAAAATTGAAACAATCACGTTTCTTTCACTTAAAAGTGTTGTTTATTATGTTGTATTGATATTTCATTCAAACAACAGAGAGAAAAGAAAATGAATGCTGTGTGAATGACCTGGAATGACTATCAAAGATGGTAACTTAGTTTTTCGATTAATATACACAGTCTTTGAAGTATACGTTGCCACACTTTTTTTGACTAAAATATCTACCATCACTTAATTCATGGTTGTATTTTGTTCTTAGAAGAAATGAACGACTTTTCACTTCCATTTAAGATGGAAGATATTTGACAATAAACGACCATTGGGGTATAAACGTGTTGAAAATCCAAATGTTTCTATACAAAGAATCTTATCCTCACACATTGCTACCTTAAGAACATTATCTTGAAATTTTATAAGATGAAGCATTGTTAACCTAAATAACTATTTGCTAGTATTTCTTTTATCTTAACTGTAGTTGCTTTCCGTCGTAGCTGCTCAAACCATGCATCTTCTTGTATTTTTAAACAGTACATACGTATATAATAATCAAGGTATGTGATTCTGTGTCTCGTCTGAAACCTATTCTTCATTGCTGACCGGCGTTGTTTTCGGAAGGCCAGTCTTATTTTAGTGATGAAAAGCAACTGAATTTAAGATGAAACAACTGGTTAGTCACCCAATAGTAACTGATACGTGCTCAACGTCCTTAGCTACATTGGGGGTGATCAATAAAAGAACTCAAAATAGATTGAATGAATCACGTCCTCTTTTCGCCTTTTCTTTGTCAGTGGTCGATTGAAAGACTGATTTTTCGAAGAACAAGCGTGAATGCTGCCGATTAAGAGGCTAATTTAGCATTAACTTTCATTGGAAATTGAAAGTCAAAAACCTAAGAAAATCAAACTGATATAATAAGGTGCAGATGTTTGAATTTTTAGCCTTCTAGCTGTATCTGTATCCTTGTTCTGTGCGCATGATACAATTATCGCTGACAGTTTTGTTTTTTAGTTGACGATTTCCTATAAATACTAGTGAAATTTTATTTTTAGCAGATTGGTACTGATTTTATTAGGTGTGTCTAAGTTTTCATCGGTCACAATCTTCACATCCAGCATCATTTGTCGAGTCAAGTATTCACCGCTCATCGATATCAGTTGATATGTATAGCAAGTAAAATTATAAAGGAATATTCTCTAAAAAGTTGATTATTCATTAAAGAACTTTCAGAGTCAATAGATTTTAAAAAGGGTTTCTTTTCGGTGTGATTCACAGCTTCTGTTCCTCTTCAACTGAACATCGACATCAACGGATTATTTTCCTTTTGTCCAAGATCGTTCACTATCACGAATCCCAACTGTTTCTAACGGTTTCGGCCTTTCATCCAAGCACTGATCAAAGATATTTCCTTTACTTTAAAGATTCTTATGGTTTTATCTATTGTTAGATTCTTGAAGAAAGAAACGTTTAGCATGTTCTTTAAAAAGGAAGATGCGATAAGAATCCTGCAACAGATCATTTGATTTGAAATCAAATGATCTGCTGCATGCTTCCTCATCACAGAATCTTACAAGGAATTGTTTGGTGGAAGTGAGGTTTTATATCTTCAGAAATATTTCCAAAGTATGAGGTAATTTTTTCTTTTCGATAACACTGTTTATTTTTTAATATTATGGCTTTTGTTGAAAATTTCAAGGTTATCAGAAATAATCCTTACGTTACTTCAAGGAAGTCATCTTCCATTTGTAAAGTTCATTTTCCATGAGTACCTCTTTACAAAAAAATGATCCATTGAAAAGCATTCGAGTTGAATTCAAAATAAGCAAGGTGAATAATGAGTAGATGCAAAAGCATTCCCTAAAGTATTTTCACAGGCTTCCTATGGCCCTTCAACTAAATAAGGCATTTTGTTGTAAAGTAAAGAAAAAGAAAAGAAAAACAAAAAGAAAAAGTTCCAGGATTCATTCATAAAATGCTTTGATATGTACAGTAATTTGAACTCATCTTCAAATACGCGGTGCTAAACTGAGTGACAGAAATAATAGTCTGAAGATAATATGTCTAAAAAATACACTGTGCGTGAAATAATCTCCACTTAAAATCATCAGCTTTGCTAGAAAGCATTTGCATTGAACAAATATATATATATATATATATATATATTGACAAACAGCAAAATTGTAAACTGATTCAATTGTTCAAGAAAAGCGTTTTCTATGCAAATGCAATATCATTTTTATACTATTCAACGAATAGACGGACACATATACACATATAAATGATTAAAATTATGAGATTATATTGAGTCTTTCGATATATTACGGTGTAGGCTGTTGTTGAATATCGTATCAAAATTTTACAAACCAACATAATTCATTAATGGCAAATTTTAGAATAGAAAAAAATGATTTTTATTATGAAAAACATTTTTTCGGGGTATTTAACTTTTACAGGATAGGAACTAATATTCTAGTCCTATAAGAGAGTCCAGAAATTATATCAGACATCTATTATATATATATATATATATATATATATATATATATATATATATATATATATATATATAGAGAGAGAGAGAGAGAGAGAGAGAGAGAGAGAGAAAGAGAGAAAGAAAGAAAGAAAGAAAGAAAGAAAAAATGAGGAACTGACTCAGGATTGAGTATGGACACAGTTAAATTAATGCATATATATGAGATGGCTAGGCAGCATTATATTAATAGACAACTAAATAGATAGATAGATAGATAGATAGATAGATACATACATACATACATACATACATAGATAAGGAATATAAACCGACTCATTAAACTATATAAGTAGTTACAAAACACCCTTTAGTTGAGCTTATCTTATTTCTAAAATTATTAAATTATTTTTACAAATACAACTCAAAAACCTTGATAACCAGAGACAAAATTTTAAAAAAATAACAACTTGCAAAGCACAAAATAACAACCTAATACCATTCTGCAAATTATAGTGAGAAATATTTTAAAACTTGTTCTGATCACGAATGACTGGAACGACAGGAGATTCGAAAAAGCGAAACGGTATTACGTACGCTTGATTCTTTTTCGGAAGCTATCATGTTCATCTATCCGTGCATATCTTCCCAGGAGCTGGAATGAGGATGAAGCTGTGCGAAAAAAAAATGGATCAGAAATATCTTGCACAGATTACTTCTATGTGTAGTGCTACATACATGTCTACCGGATACAAAATCTCCAGGGTCGAATGAATATATGGAAAAATTTGTTTGTGAACTGGTAATTTCTTTTTCTTTCTCGTGGCTATCATCTTTTTCCTGCTGCAGTCAAATTTCCCATAAGACCTTTGTCAACTGTCGGGCTACGTTTTGCCAACTTCTATTAACGACGTACGTTTCCGTTTTCAATATTTCTATTGGCGTCATTTTTCATTTTGATCTTATCTATTCTACCTTATAAGAAAGGGAATGTTCTCAGCAGATCATTTCGGAATATAATAACTCCTCCATCAACATCATTTCATTGAATTTTGTGTCATTATACTGTACTAGGGGGAAAAATATATAAATATACGATAATATGAAATATTGTTGGTTGAATTGCAAATTAATTGATTTTTTCTGATTTGATATACGTTAGTCGTATGATTATCAATGTGCACTACATTAAATGATCAATATATATAAAAATGTACCTATCACGTCAGTTACACATGAAATAGTTTCAGATAAGTCTTGATATTCCAGAACCTAACTGCGACTTTAGCTGAGGATATAATGAGATTTTCTCATTTTTTTCCTCTATTCCAATCTTCATACTTCTCTGACAGATCTCTCTATTCAAGATTCTTTTTGTTTTTTTTTCTCCATTCTGTGCCTATATTTCCATCCATCTATCATTGTTTATTCTCCCTGTGTCTGTTTGAATATACTTCTAAAGTGATTAATTTTCTACCTCTTTTGTATACATACAACGTATGGATGTATTCGGGCTGAGGTCCTTCATTAATATGAACTTAATCAAAAGCCCCAAAAAGCAGAAATTAAAAAAAATCTCTCACGGTTGATTCTGCTTGGTTATGTTCAAAGAAACGTATACGTGAATCCGTTGAATGTAAAAATTCTGAAATTCAGGATCCAGCGCTTAAGATCATTTTTTGTATCAGGAAAAAACTGTACATTTCTTTTCCTTCAACATTTTCACTGTATGAATAATACATCATAATGATGGAGGGACAAAAAAGCAGAAACCGATATGTCTGTAATCAACTTAAATGCAATAGCTGCCGAAGAACGTCATATTAGTTTTCAACATATTAGTTTGGACATGGTTACCATCAATATTCTGACTTGATTTGCTTCAAGAGAGCATTTTGACTCGTTTAATCGGAGAATTTGATTGAAGTCTCGGCAATGCGCTATAGAAATAATGGCGATAGGATTCCTTAAGAAATATTGCTTGTTCCCTTCTGCAAAAGCTGGAGGAGACATTAAAACTCACATTCGTTTAATTTTTATCCTTCCAATCCGTGTCACATTCATTACAATAATTGTTACTCTCCTTTAGTTTTGTATCTTGATTCCTTATCATGTATTATTTGGAAGAAATATCTATGTCCGCACTTGTTGATATCGTTAGTAAGATAATCGGAAACTCACATTCAAAATATTGTTTTTAAGGGCTTTTCATCGAGAAAAAAATGTACACCCAGTATAAAAAATTCTATGTAGCTACAGCAAACATTCCATATGAAAGTGATGCAGTGAAATAAATCTAAAATCTAAAGTGTCTATCACCATCACTGCGTCGAGGTGATTTCAGTGGTAAAAACACAACATCCTTACATTGCAACTTTTTCATAAGAGTGAGTCCCTTACAGGTTGAAGGTTTAGAGAAATATTGTACACATAGCATTTCGGGCAAATGTAGAAAGCTATCTTACAGGAAATCATTGCTTCCCCTTTAAATTCAGAATTGAAAAATACACAAAAGCTATGACTAAAGGAGAGGTAGAAGATCCTATAGGGCAACTCATACGTGGAGAGAGAAGGGTGCACTTTACCTTATATGGAATGACTCCCAAATAATTAACTTGTTGCAGATAAAATTGAAAGAGGCTGTACATATCAGCTTGTTTATAGATTAGAATCGCGCCGGTAAATGAG
Organism: Thysanoteuthis rhombus; assembly: GCA_963457665.1. Classification (NCBI taxonomy): domain Eukaryota; kingdom Metazoa; phylum Mollusca; class Cephalopoda; order Oegopsida; family Thysanoteuthidae; genus Thysanoteuthis; species Thysanoteuthis major. Next base: position 46,328,770 of record OY735223.1, read on the forward strand.
TGGCGATATCGGGTCCGTCTGTGTATTTAGGGTTGCTCAAATGGTCTGACTGATTATCACTCAAATATCTAAAAAGATTTCTCTTATTACTAAAGTAACTCATGAAAAATACTAGATGAGATATCACCCGAGTAACACTTTCAAAAACAAAAAGAAGGATCTGAATAATCCTCAAAAGGTTTGGAGCATGAGTGACTTTCGTTGGAGTTAAAGACACTACTCACTTTTATCTTGTCTAATCATTCAATGCTAATTATTTCGCAGACTTTCTAAACTTCTCTTTCTGTAATATGTTTCATTCCATAGAGTCATTTATTCGAATTAATATCTCCTCATCAATACTGTTATGTGAAATATTCATCAAAGATAATACAATTGCTACAATTTTTTTTCAGCATCTTGAAGAAATCCAATGAACCATCGATAAATGTTTGGTCTGATCAAGTAGAAGACTGCTAATAAGTGGTGAGATGGTTCCATATATTTTTTTTGTGGACCTGAATAGACACAGCACATATTTTGATGCAGTCATCAGTTTAAAGTTCCGAAAATAGGTATCATTGATATTAGAAAAGAACAGAAACTATTGAAGTACATATTTTTTTGATTATTCGGTCGATATGACTTGCATGAAACCATCAGTGTCTATTCGAGGTGTAGGTTTGCTCTCACTGTTAACAGCACAGAAAGGAAATCACCGAACAGTATTCAAATTTCAGCTGAAGTTCTTTGTGATCATTCTAGTTTCGAGAAAATCGTGAACCCTTACCGTTCGATGTTTTATGGATAGGAAAGTAAATATGTTATCAATTGACGGCATTCTATTCTAGATCATTAGTTGTAATGTGTGAAGTTCATAAGATTGGAGTGTTGAAAAAATGTAAATCCAATTATCAAGTATCATCGTCTTGATACCTTTCCCTTGCTATTTCATATATTTCATGAGAACTTTTCAGTAATTTATGAAAGGTAGCTACACAGGCATCTATATTTGTATTTGAACGATCTACTTCAATGAAGAAAATTGAAACAATAAAATGTATTTTTCAGCTGTTAGCATAATTAGGATTGTGCCTATCCAAAAAGTAGCTATGTCCTTACGGTTAACAACATAGAAACAAAAATAGTTCAAGTTTTAGCAAAGGTCGTTTGTGGTCATTTTGCCTTTAAAAAATTCATGTATTCACGCACCGAATTCCAGTAAATTACCAAGGTTAGCGTTTTCAGCTCTATATTATAGTCAATCTGAAATAGAGGAACTTGGAAAAAAAGCATTCGAACTGTTGTCTCAGCTTGCTGAACAATATGAAAAAGTTCAGACAACAGGAAAGGTGAAGCCATTTTTATGGGAAGTCCATGTCCAACAAAGGATGCTAGAATCATGATGATGATAAGGATGATTATTATTTATACTGAAGCCTAAAACACTAAAAGTTCATTGAAGTTTTCTTCCACTCGTAATGTTTGAATGAAAGAGTGATATATTTTTGGAATTAATGTCCGATTAGAAGTGTTTTATTAAACCAGATTTATTCCAGAAAACGCAATCCCTAATTCACACCTGCATTCATTAATTCGTTGATATCTCGCTGATTCTTTGAGCTTGTTTCATATGAGACGTATAATCAAAGCAATTTTAAAAATGAACAAAAATAATACTGCAAGTCTTCAACAAATTGTGTTAATGTCAACGAATTCATCTGTTTAATATATTTAATTTCCTCCATTTTGAATCACATCTTAAGAAATATCAATTACGCCCGCTGATGTAATGCTCTGTCTATTTATAACTATATTCATTCGAAGCATCCTGATGCAAGGGAAAACTAATTAAGAAAAAGCGTAAAATTGGCGTCAGGTATTGTATTTATTGAGAAAAGCGAGAAAATTTGTAATTTTATTCTTTCAAATTTTTTAATGTATTTTCTCCTTTTCTTCGTGAGCAGCTGTGCCAAGATCGCTGCCGGACATTTTAAATGAGCAATAATTACTCACGGCCAGGGAATCTTTTAAATAATAACAGCCCATAAAATTTGAATACAATTAAGAATTGAGTTCAGCACTTGACGCTAAATGCTGCGCGAATTGTTAAAATCAATAAAAGCTATTGTAAACTCTAGAAAAATTGGTGATAACTTTTTAGGCGTCATCATTTGCACGAGTGAACGTGCAAATGATTTTTTTAAAAATTTACCTCTAATTAGAGCCGTATGTTTTATGAAATACAATAATAATAAGAGAAGAGACAGGGATTATGTAAGAAAAGTCTGTTCAATTCTGCATTATCCAATGAAAACAGAGATTGTATTTTCTACATAAACCGTATATCATCATATTTTCCCATCTTCACGCCAAAAATAAGTGTTGACCATCGCCGAGGATCAAGTGACAAGAGAATCCTCAGATTTCAAACACTTTTGGCAGTATTTGCACTGACTCAAGGAATCATGAACTTGGCATTAACTTACCCATTCTAAGGATATGTAAGTCTTTTAATCCTTCAGAGTAGAGTCAGCAAACCTGACCGACGACATAATCCGGCCTCTGTTCATCATGACTATAACGACAAGTTTAATCGGTTATTATAGATAGATACATATATAGATATTGACACCCTGAGGAATATATAGACGGATATATTAGATTTCAACAGAGATATATTGATCGATTGATAGAATGATATGAGGTGACAAATCGTTATTATCAGATAGAGATAGAACATTGGATAGCTATGATGAAGTTTGATAGAAAGATACCTCACTCTATGTATCATTTTTTTTCGAAATGAAGCAAATGCAGTATGTAAAATATATTAAAAATGTATTTATATCTTCATGAATAATATAATAATCTCCTCAATGCTCATCGAACAAAAGTTTTGTTTTGAAAGATGTAAAATACAATTGTTTATTGTCTAACAGGAATCACACTTCACTAACATATGAAGCATTTGTCCAGTTTAAAGACTGGAAAGGTATAGCAATTCATGTATCCATTCATTTGTCAAAGGAGGTTTTGACGGATGTTAGTTCAGAGATCGATCAATTCATTGAACTTTCTCTCTCAAAGAGTTTTAACGCCTAGTTAATCAGTACACAGCTCAGAAATAGCTCTCACTCCCCATTGGTCAAGTCGTTGAAGAGACTTAGGCAACATGCAGCCAAGAATTCCAATTGTCGTAGTCAGTACGAGAGAGAGAGAGAGAGAGAGAGTGAGAGAGAGAGAGACAGACAGACAGACAGAGAGAGAGAGACAGAGAGAGAGACAGAGAGACACACACACACACACACGAAATGAACATCCATCGCCAGCAGGCCAGCAAAGGACAATCTTCCCACTTATATTATGTTCATTCTTTTTTTCATGAGGCATCCGACATAAATCTTTCAGCTAGTGAAAACAAAGCAACATGGGAGGTTTTCGGGCGCTGTTTTGATCCCATATTTTTAGCAGACTCTACCTGTGCTTACAACGGAGCTGTTAACTTCACAAAAGATCTCGTTGGATTTGTACGATGCCAGTATGCAAATGTTTTTTCTTCAAATTTATGTGCCGTGGTGAAAACACGTGTCCCACGCGATTATACAACGTAGGTAATTAGAAATAATTCCCTCGTGTCAACCAGTTCAACATTTAAATTCCACCAAAGTGGCAAGATTCCCTGTTGTAGATCAAGAAAAAAATATAGAAGGTTATCGCTATGATGATCACAGAAAGACTTAATTAAACAAACATGTTCTAACGTAGACATTGCATTGAATTTAGAAAGTCTACAACGAAGTAAACAAGAGAATTTTCCTAGAATCGATAGAACTTAAGCCCCCGAACCAGTGCATTCATTAAGGGTTGAGCAGTAAAAACAGGCATCTGATAATTATTTGCTACTTTAAATTTACTAGAATAGAAAACTACACAGTTTTATCATTATTGTTGATAAATCCAATAAGATCTCTTCAGTTGATTAGCGGTAGTGACACCGAGAGATTCGTATGTAGATCAGTAAACGAAATCTTTGATTAGGATACACTCTAGGTATGACCAAAACTATGCCTCAGTCATATTATAATACACATTTCTTTCCGACTTTTTCCACTTCGATCTTTTTAGAATTGGTTGATCTTTTTTTCATGAGATATCTAACTCAGAATCATTCAGCTGTTAATTGCATTTAGAACAATTAACACCCATGTTTTTTCATATCATTCCAATTTTTAAGATTTTTTTCAAAATATTTTCACGATATATTTTCTTTCAGGATTCATATACCAAGGGGAAAGTGGGGGTCAAACATTTTTTGTGCCCCACGGGCTAAATCAATTCCTTATCTCCTGCACGCTAACCTCTTCTGGAAGACTTACATACACAAACAGGCAGAGGAGAGGATATTTTACGCACCTACAACTAATTCGCTCAAACCTGCTACGGCAGTTAGTGAATGAATAGAAATTTAACGGATTGTAATGATTAACCTGAACTAACTACCTCATTATTATCATTATTATTATTATTATTATTATTATTATTATTATTATTATTATCATTATTATTATTATTATTATTATTATTATTATTATTATTATTATTATTATTATTATTATTGTTGCTGTTGTTGTTGTTGTTGTTGTTATTATTATTATTATTATCATCATTAACCGACAATTCAGTGAATGGATAACATCGTATAATATGTATCCATTTCTTTCCTTTCATTGCAACATTGGATTGGTTTGCATTTCACATAAAAAAAAGAATCCTAACGGGAGCCTAATTAAAGTAATCACCAAAGGGAGGGTTCAATGCTTTTATGAAAAATTCCACCCAGCAAACTGGTGATGAATAATGCACGACTTAAAAATATACGTCCTATTGTTCAGGTACAACAAGTGTAAGAATGGTTTTTCTATTCCGGTCAAATTACGAATTATTTTTTCCTGTCAGATACTGTTTCAAATCAAAATATTAGCAAACATTTACGATTGATTTATACTATGCATGAATTTTATTCAGGTGCACCAGTTTTGAGATATAACCTTTTTTTTTAGTCATGATGATACTAACTATTAAGATTCTTTAATATCCTCGGCATACATTAATCTGTCAGTTAAACGTATAGTTCAGATCTATGTGAAATTCGGTGTGGCTTTCTCTGCTTAACGAGTCGCACGGTATGAACTTAGTTGTTTTACAAAGAATTAGATAAAAAAGATTGTATCTGAAGCCCACTGCGACAATTGTTCCTTTTTTAAGGCTACTGCAAAATGAATAGTAAACCTGAGATGATCTTCCAATGGATAGAATGGCACTTTGCACAAACAACAAAATTAACAAAAAGAATGTGGAAACATCGTATCGAAAGTCTTTGAATGCTGATGGTGTCGTTACATGATTAGAGCTAGGTTTTTGATAATTTTACTTGGAGGATTCGTTTTAAATATCCCCTTTTGTTCAAGATTGATGATTGATCGTCAAATAAGGAGCAAAATGAATAATTTGATACTGAATTCAAATGATAGAAAAAATTGAAGCAATTCAATATCTCTTTGCTCCAAATCATACCAGAAGGAATTCTGATTCAAATTGTAAACGAATTCCTCAATTTGAATGACAAAACTTTCATAAAATGATGATAGTCCAATCCTATGCTAAGCATTTGAATACGTCAATGAAGTAAGAGGGAAAGTATTTTTCAGCCAAGTTATTAAGTCAGAAAACTCGGATAGTGGATTGGTACCATTATCTTTTTTATCATTCACGTGTCCATGTAGAGTATAAATGCTATTCCATCCATATTTGATATCCCTCAATCAATGTCTGTGTGATGGGATTGATCAGACGAAGTACGTGACAACGCCAAATCAGTTCATCGACAGAGGCTGAGATGTGGCATTTAACATTTGTTTTTTGGACTCATGAACAAAATCGGTTTGGTTAAATCAGCGATGCTGTATCCAGTGATAGTTTTTCCAGATTCGCTCATATATACAGGAAAACATGCATCCATTAAACTAGAATTATCAGTACGAAAACTATCAAGACATTCAACGTCAAAATATCCATCTTGTTGAACTCACACTCTTATAACAGCATCTTATCACTCTTAAAAATGAAAGTCCCTTTTTCAAGTTGCTAAGATTCTTTTTTGTCAAGTTCACCTTGATATTCACCTGCAAAGATGGCAAGCCTTTGGCAGAGAAAGCTCAATCTTCAAAATAAGTCGATCCCAATAATCCTAAAAAGAAGAGTATACAAACAATGCATCCTCCCTATAATCACTTTTAGAGCTGAAACATGGAACCTAACCAAGAGACCAACCCACAAACGTTGAAGCATGCAACGAGCACATGACAGAATCATGCTCAAACTCACATGGAGAAATTGCAAGACAGCAAGTATATAAGGAAGGAAACGGGAGTCAGAGACATCATAAAATCTGTCAAAAAGCTTATATGGCAACAGGCTGGTCATGCTGCAAGAATGAAAGACAACCAATGGACGTCACAACTCGGAACATGGATCCCCAGGGATCAGATGCAAAATTGAGGCTGACAAAATACTACATGGTTAGATGAATTGGACAAATTAACAAAATACTGGTTCTGCAACGCCCAGGATAGAGAATTGTGGCGAATCATGGGGAATGTTTATGTCCAACGACGGATGCGAAGAGACTGATGATGATGATGATGATGATTATTCTGAAATCTCCAATCATCCAAAGGTGAAATTCGGTGAGTCACAAGGAACAAAAACTACAATTATGAGGATTTGACCGACAGACCCGGGTGATACGATTTTTGGCAGAAGAGAACTGAATGAGACGCGAAGAATGACTCATGCAGTCGTTGATTAGTCGCCAAAAGACATTAAAAATGTTCATTTTTTATGGAAAGTAGTCAGAAATTGGAAAAAAAAATGAGTGAAACGCATTTTCAAAAATAAACAAACGAAAAACAAAGCAGACAGTCCATCATATCATGAAGGCAAAAAGCCAAACCTGACATACATTATTGAAAGACAAAAGATAAAGCAATGGTCGAAAAGCTATGGAATATGCGCCAAAAGCAACATTTAAATCCTAATAGATCATACTGCTCTGAATGTCCTTTCTTTGTTATGAAGTGTTGCAAAAATGCCATTTTTACAGTAAAAACAAGACACAGCAGTAACTGAAAAGAATTCGTCGTCCATATGAAGCGCTGATATAAGTTTTTTTTTAGTGTTTTATAGATAGGTTAACTGAGCTTTTATTTACAGAATATGCTTAAAATCATTGAACATGTACATGAAGAACTTTTTAAAGAATTATGTGAAGAACTGTATGATGAATTTTTTTAATAACTTGTCTATACTATATAATATATTTCATGTGAGCAACTTTTCTGTCTCATTTGCCTGGGGAAAAAAGCCCGAGGGAAGGAAATATATAATACAGTCGCAGAGATAATAAGTCAGATTTATTCCTGTCTCCGTGTTTATTTTCTTGTATGGCAAGCAATAAGTTAGGATATTCAAATTAAGCACTATGCTGTTACAGGACTCCACACAAACACGACAGAAATACCATGCAAAATACTCCTCAGGCGTTGCAAATAATTTTCATGCTGAATAATTTACCTTTTCTTCTCAACGATATCATTACTTTAATTCTATTTTATTCCTTCTTGAATTAGTAAAGGGTTTGAGCTTCTTTATTGTGGCAAAAATTGATGTTATTTGGTGAGATTTTCACGAATTAAATAGCATCTGTTTGCCTTGAGAGTTTTATGTCTTCAAACTATATTTTTAAAATCAAATTTGAACAAAATATTTCACGCTTCTGGTCCAGGTGTTGGAAAGCAAAAAATCATTATTCGATAATTTGATTTTCAACAAGAAAAAAGTTGTCCGAAGTTTCAACTGAACTAATTTGTGGACACAATATTTAGCCTCGAGCAGATATTCTGCAAGAAAGGAAAAGTGGAGCGAGAAGTGTGTATTTGAATCTACTTAACGCATTCAATTTACACCTCAATGACTTGTGTGTCTACCTATGAATTTGAGTAAAACATTTACTTTGCAAGAAGGAATATTTTGAAAAAAGAGAATCAGGTTCAAATTTTTTCAACGATTTCCTATCAGAAAATACACACCTGTCAATGTAACTATAATGAAACTTCGACAATAAAGTTATTATTGGAAAGGAATGAAGAAACTTAGAAATACTTAATAATTTGAAAGGAATCAAAATATTACTAACATTGTGTGGAAATACCACAG
>OY735223.1:46342025-46452025 GCA_963457665.1 Thysanoteuthis rhombus
TCGCTAGGAAATATGAATACCACAAAGTTTATTGATCGTAATGGACAATTCAATAAGAGAAGAATATTGGATTCAGGCTCAAAGGGACGATTATTTTCGATCATGATTAATGCTCGGAGCGTACTTCCACCAACAAGGAATTATCTTGGATTGATATCGTATTACATATATCATTTTCTCAATCGTAGCCCCTCTTTGTGAAATGTGCCAGAGATATCGACTTCTTTTCGAGGATTGATTGAGCCAATGTTCTGGGGCGACGTAATTTGCACCCCTAAACCTATTAGTGACACATAATTGATCTTAGTGAGAATACCCATTCTTATTGCAGCATTTCAAATCGTCACTAATCATTCACGGACACTGGAACGTTTTATTGCTTTGTCATTCTACTCTGAGTGTTTATATCTGCTCAGTCTGGAATGAAACAACCACGAATAGTCGGAAGAAGACACCAGCTCAAGTAAAGCTGGAGATGCTATCAGGGAATTTCTTAGTTTTTGTGAATATTTTTTTTGTGAGTGTTACTTTTGTTCATAGTTTAGTTTCCTACACGCTTGTTTAAACATATATATATATATATATATATATATATATATATACACACACACACACACACACAAACACACACACACACACACACGTACATATATATATATATATATATATATATATATATATATATATATATATATATATATATATTGGTTTACTGGATCTGAGTAGCTCCAAATATATTGCTTCCATCAAATATTGGTTTAATACCTTACTGAACATATATTTCTATAATTCTATTACATGAATATACACCCCTAATAAGCTGGGATCAAAGGGAATCGATTCTATCTGTATCTTTGATGCTCGTATACCCGCTGGTCTCTGATTCACCAGCTGGCTTTCAACTACTTGTGCAATATCTTTGAAAGCTGCACTTGAAGTCAAGGTCAGGCTGTTTGAAAACTATGTATATTATCATAGTTCAAGTTAACAATCAATCAATGTCTTATTTTAAAGAAAAATACACTACACAGGATAATAATCTGGGCGAAAACAAATTTGAATTATACTTTGATAGGAATACATAGACATTCAATTTCATATATAAACTAATCTGCTTATCGTAATGTTCAATTTGCTCCAGTTCATTTAAATAACTTTTCCTATGCATGTGATTGAAGAACGGTGTTATCTGTTTCATTTGTTTTAAATTTAGTGAGCTGAAAGCTCCCATTCTTACCGAAATTCTTTCTCAAAAATACCATCAGATTCCTCAGTTAATATAAGTATCTTTTCCAATTCTTACGTTTCAATTATAACTATATAGTTTGCAATTATTTCTGCCCTAATAATGTAAAACACCTTTTTGTCCAATATTGTGCATTAATTCTACCTACCGTTTCCGTTAAAAAAACAACAACATTATGTGCAGTATACTGCAAGGTTCAAGGTTTTGAGTGAGTCAACAATTTGTTCCAATTGTTACTTACAAACTCCTGTTTGTTGGAGGACTTAGAGAGAGCCAATCGATAATATTAATGTATTGCATTAGATGGCTGAAAACATAATACATACTCCGAATAAGTATAGCTTCATTTACAAAAATAAACAAACAAACAGAAACAACAACAACAACAACAACAACTGAGAAAATCAATTATGGTAAATGATTTAGTCAATAAGTTGCGTTATATATCGGAAATCATTTGCTGGTTACCTTGGAACTTCCAGAGTATTTGACGTTGATATTTTGTGATGACTGAAATTTGATAATATACTTTAACTCCTGATACTATATCGCCGCCAAGAAAAAATTCTGAAATATACATCTCGTTGTTCTGGTTAAAACCTAGAAAGACATTTCCTTCCGTACTCAATAAAGAGAAATTGTCTAGTGACGTGTGCGTTGTTGTTTTGTCCATGTTGCCGTTGCTTGCATCCTCGTTTGGTATCCATGTTGAACATATATTAAAACGGAAATTTATCCATTCAGAGACGGCAAAGCCTTCTTCATAAGTGCCGGATACGAATACAGAATACTTCCATGATTATTGAATTAACACAACTGACTGCAGAATGCTTCCTTAGCCTTCCTGAATATATAGTTATAATGAGATTACAAACAGGCTATGACGAAACCATCTCCTGGTATTACGAGAAATTGCTGATTTCATGCATAAAGATATGATTAATGATTGGGATCAAAAATACATTCTCAAGTGTCATTAGTTGTCCAATTATCAGATTGGATAGAATACATATTTTTGATCTCTGAGAGAGATACATCTCATTTAAAAGATGTTGAATTGATTTTAATCCTTTTATTCAGGTGGAAAATCCCTCTATAACAATCGGCTTCACAAGATTTTTCAAACAGAATCCTTTTTTGATTACGTATGCATAACTTTTAATAATAGCTGTAAGCTACCGAATAATATATACCTTGCGATTACCAATGCCAGATTCATAAATTTATAAGTTAAACAAGCCTCATAGATTCAGAGTTTAACTTTAATATAGCTGGATGGAAAACACGAGGAAAATAATTAAAAATCACAACAGCAGGATAATGAAAAAAAAAAAACAAGGTAAATAACACAAAAATAGGGAATTCGTTCGTAAGAAGCCAGGGGAATGCAACATAACCCCCCATCAAAAAAACAAAACAAAACCGAAATGCTTGAAGTCGGAGAACAGTATACGAGGTTCAAATATCCAGTGGGGACCCCCAAATCGACTCAAATAGTATATTGGTATTTAGAAATCAATTTTCAAAGCTGGAAAATCATGCAGTATTATTCACTGACGTAATGTACAAGAACAAGACATCATCCTCTAAACATTTCTGGTAAATCAAGGAAATACACTAAGTTCAACGAGTGTATTATTGATCGGAGTAATTCATGCAGATGCTTATACTGGAATGTCTTTTGTGTTTAGAAGACTTATTCAATATAATTCTGTTAAAAATTTTTTATTAAACATGAAATCGATGATCGGAATTAAATGAATACACAGATTATGATTTGAAAACGAAATACGTGGAAGATATTAAACAAAAATCGAGTATTCATCACATCAGTTACACACAGTTAATCATCGATAACAAAAGGATATACAATAAATAAGCCCAAGATATAACATAGTAAAACAGAAGAAATGAAATGGGTTGAAAAAATAGCCATAATATTGAGTTCATAGTAATTCATTGGAGCATATTATAGAGAATTTGATGATACCAAACCCGAATGAACACAAAATGAGTTACACTAATCAAAAAGTAAAATACGGAAGTTTAGAATTGGTAACTGCAGCGGCAGAAAAAAATTTAGCTAGGGATGTATACCAGAAGTTAATTTTAATAGAAACGTTAAATACATTAAGACTGTAAGGAAGGACAGAACAGATTTTCTTACCCTCTATATCTCTCTATTTGGAGGAAAAACAAGAAGAGTATGCTATGAAAACAAAAACCTTAATCAATTCAAATCGTGTTGAAGGGGAAAATCAACTCATCATCACTATATATAAAAAAAAACAAATAAAATGTGTTTCAGTGCTCATTTGAAGATCACAGCAAGGTGAAACAGAGTGAACTGAACTATATGAACCGATAAATTCGATTTTAATATTGATTTAATTGCTCTAAAGAAAGTGTCAAGAAATAGAAAAATAAGAAGTTACAAAAGAATGTACATGGAGTGCAGTGAACGATATCGACGATGACTAAACCAGTGTCAGCCTAATACTCCAATTAAGTAATTCAAAATGAAAATACGAGCAGAGCATCTGGAGACAAGTCATGAACTGACACAAATATACAATATGATACTCAAAAGATACCGAAGCTAACTAAAAGACTTTATTCTAGATGACGGTGAAGAAAATGAGGATGGATTTTCTCAAGTAATATTTGATAGAAAACTACTGATAGTGTTCAAAACACGGTCAAGTATTTGATTACAGTGAAATACAATCGGTATACCAGAAATGACATGAACAAATTATTCGAAATATATAATCAAGCTGGATAAAAAAAATATACTAACCACTACTTGAAAAATTGCTATGAAAGTTGTGATCCCTAGCAAGGGTTGTTTGTCAGGAGTTTCATTTACAAACACATAGATTTTGAAAGGTAAGTTTCCTTTGTTTATATATTAGATATTCAAATCCAAATATATAATGTCATATATCTAAAATGGTCCACCTCCAGGAATGATGATGTATTATGAGATTTTTTTTAATAGCAATCGAATATCATAAACTACTGTGGAAAATAACGGCTGACATCAAGAAAGTTTGTATTCTTCATTTTTAAAATGTCATCATTGCAATTTATATTTGATAAAGGTAATAGAAGAACAAGTCATCAAATGATATTGTTGAATATATTGAGACACGTAATCATGAATATTTGAACAATATGCCACAAAACGAATTGAGGAACGTGAGGTGCTAAATATCACCCCCAAAGAAAGAAACGCTGTTGAAAAATTAAGGTCTTTATTCACTGATTCCAGGAGATATGAGATATCTCCGGCAAGATCCAGGAGACATTTATCAATTGACCCGTGATTATAATGATTAATCATATCAACATCAAAACACTTTTGGTGTTGAACATCATACATGTATCTGATATCTCATCAAAGTAATGATATCAGTTCAAATGAAAGTCTGTTATCTAAATGTACAAGAAATATAATGAACTGTTTCTTCTTAACAAATCATTCTTATCAAATGCAATTCTAAGTAGATTTGTTTTTGTGCATATTCCAGTGCATCTGCATGTGTATCTCTCATCAAATGTGCAAACCAACGTTGTGTTAGGTTTCGTCTCATAATAAACAACTTATGACCTGCATTCTCTACGACTAAATCGATATGTACTCAGAGAAAAAAGGATTTTTTGAAATCCATGATATAGATTTGTCTTGGAATTATTTTCAATAAAAGGTCTGATGTAGTTTGGGTGTGCCGTACTAAGGTAAGTTAGTTGAACATCAATATATAGCTTAAAGCTGACGGTTGGGTTGGCATTCAGATAAAAATGCCAAAGCTATCTTTACTACAATCCTCGTAAATGACATTAACGTCGACACGCCCATCTCAAGGAAGCCAATGGAGCCATGAAAGTGATGTGCCCTTGAGTGAGTAATTAGCCGTATTCCCAAGGATTGGCAATCCAATGTGTCAAGACGCTCTTAAAAATAATGAGATTAGCAAATAATGATATGTATGCCTACACTTCTGCTCTATATTGTCAATACGTAAATATGGTGTACGCGTCTTGCTATTGAGCAATGATTAGAAATCTAGTCTCCTAAACCATTGCAACCGTAGTTACTTTGATTAATCAGTCCTCGAATCTTTTGAGCTTATGCTGTGTTCTCATAAGTTTAGTAACTACCTTGTAGATAGTTTTCAGTTCAACTTTGATCTGGAATTTTCACTGTATAATGTCTGATTTTTGTTATCTACTTTTACTTATGTGCATTTAAAGGAGGAGGGTTTAAAAATATTATCTGTGTATAATATTTTTCTTCAGCATGTACTAATGTGAGCTCATGGACGTTATTTAAATTGTATATTCTACTTCTAATACCAGCTTGCTATTCATTTACATTTGAAGCAATTATATATTGTTTTTATCTGATGAAAAGTTTTGAAATATCTGAATGTTTGATGAATTTTTTTACGTATCTATGAAATGAATGATATGAATGAGTCAACGCATTTTTCGTAGACAGAATTGATATCTTTTTTCGCAACTAAGTATTTTTTTTTAAGTCAACCAAGACAATGATTCATTGAACAGTTATATGTTTTATCGAAGTTGCTTCATTTGAATGCTAATTGAATTATAAGACTCAAAGTATGGGACAAAAGATTATTAAATAACTGATTGCAAGTGCATTGTTTATGTTTCCCATAAAAAACAAACAGCATAGAAAGCCCAACTAAAGATTTTTGAATAAACTTTGCTAATTGATCACCAGGAATTTAATTAAAGGGAGCAATTTTCGAGAGCTAAAAACGGAAAGAAGTCTCAGCAAAGAATATCGTCTAAACAAAGAATGAAACACTTCCAAAAACATCTGCCATTTGAATTATTCTAGATTTTATGATGAGCCTACATAAGTATGAATACTAGATACGTAAAAAATGGGGAGAAATGCTGAAGGAACGTATTGAAAATAAAATTTTAGATAAATATTGAAAAACACTCATAGAGCTCATGCCTCTGCCAACTCTATCTAAAATTTTGGAAAAAAATCACTTTATATATATATATATATATATATATATATATATATATATATATATATATATATATATATATATATATATATATATATTCGATGCAGGGGAGGTAATTGTAAAAATCTCCAATGAGACCTGAGATTCAATCAATCCTCTCATGAACTATATTTTCAGAATCATTCATGAGAACTTTTGGAGATAATGCGTAGACATATAGATATGAGGTAGGTGGACAAGCTGTGAGAAAAAGAATCATAGACCAACGCCGATTTGTCCATAGCCCATGGCCAACCCATTTGTAATTGATTTAATTTTAAGAAAATCAAGAAATTAATTGAGAATCTTTTGAGGTTGTGTCGACGAACAGATAGGCACGTAGAGGGACAATATCGAATCAATGCATGGAGTTTTGGGGAAAAAATTTGACAAATAAATGTTCATAGTTGCTGTTGTCTCTAGGACAATAACACAATAACGAACACTAAGTAGTTCAGAATGGCTGAACTATTCTATATATTATTGGTTTGTGAGAAAAATTTGAAACCGTTAACCGAATCAAAATCCAATCCGGATAGTTTTTGAAGTTGGTCCATCTGGTTCGCTGGCCATGTATGTATCAGGCATATAGGCCACACCAACGGGAATAAGGGCTGAGATTTGCAACATTTATTTTTCAACTTGTACAGAAAAACCTTTGACTTGTTTTAGCCGAGGGTTCAAATTCCGATGTGAGTTTATGATAGATTATGATGGATGAAATTTTTGTGCAACGCTTTTTTTCCCCAGTGATCACAGCCCAAATGAAAGCGAGAGAAGTAACTCATCAATTAACCACCCCTTTTTTTCAATTTTTGAATTGATCATCCCTAACACAGAATGCCAAATATGTTGCTCTTTGTGTGAATAACATGACCTGTTTATATTATCATTGTTTTATCCTAATCCTTTTTGTTCATACACTTTCAAAGTGAGAACCAACGCCGTTTCACACATCTGATGATTACAAATAAGACAGCCACAAGCAGAATCATCCAATTTTAATTTTTCTCAACTAGCTTTTGCTTTTTTCATTATTCACCGTTGTATTTTAACTTTTGTGGTAATTATATTGTTCAGTTCTTTGACTAAGTATATTAGATTAGCTTTTCAAAAGCAAATTATATAAACTGTTAAGAGTAGCTGTTTTTTAATCAGTTTCCAACCATAGATAATTATATATCTAAACAATCAAATGAAGATTGTTCCTGTTGATTAGTTTCGATTAACAACATTTTCAGCCTACTCTGTCATAAGTATTTTCATTGCTATATTTCCCATTTTGTTTTTTGTCTCCCTTTCTAATTTTCTCCCTCTCCGTCTTTTCCTCAGATCTAAAACAAACTCGTAGAGCATAGTATGCCAAAGATAACCAATACAGCATTGACATCTTTCTGATCAAAAGTCAAAACAATAAAAATACTTCTTCTCAATGGGATATTAAATATAAGAATTTATCCATCAATATAGATTCTCGCTCTGTTACGATTTCTAGCTCAGATTTTCTTGTAAGAATTTGGAAATATTTTGTCGTCTGAATGTGAATGGAGAAAACAATTACAGAGCTTAAAGATTTAACATAAATTTTATCCGAATGAAATGGTGCTAGCTGTACTTTACTTTGTATAAAAAATTCTTTTGAATTTTCTAATTGAATAGCAGTAATTTTTTCATACAACAGAATTCTTTCGATCGATCAAGGAAGAAAATTGAGAAAATAATCTGGCAACCAAAATCTGACGACCAAAATCTCTCAATATGGAACAAAAATAAACGAGAAACAGAAATAAATTGATATTGAGATTGGAATATTTTTTCATCTGAGATCTTTTACTGCATTTTTCTCCGGGTTAACCCAATGAGAACTAAAAAAATGTAAACCGCTGAATGTGATCGGAGAGCAATAAGTACAAAGCGAATTAGATAAAAAAATTGTTCTTTTCTGGAAGATAAAGAGATTAATTGATCTTTTATGATTCAGTATCCTAAATAAACATAAAAATATTTATCAAAAAAGCATTAAAGTACTGCAACATCTTGGAATAGTTTCCTTTGAGTATCAAACGCAAGAAAAAATATTCGGAGCTTTGAAACCTTTTTTGTGATTTGAAGCAAAAAGTCAACCAAAAATGCTGATAGATAGAGAAAAGGTTTATACGAATGAACTAAGCAGGAAAAAAAGACAGACAACTTTGAGTCAGTCGAGTGAAAATGGTTGAAGAAAGAAGTTTGATATATTCAGCGAAATATCAAAAAAGGTCATGATAAGTGTGCTGTTTTGCGACACACTAGTTACTGCCCTTTGCTTCAAAGTTAGACTATAAATAGAGTCTATGTATGTGATAAAATGAAAGCAAAATGTTTTTGTACATAGCTGCAGGGTATTTCGATTCAAATGATCTGGAATCCATCGGGTCCATGAATTTTTACAGAGCTTTTTTCCGAATTCGGAAACAGATATTTCAATATCTTATGAATAGCAATGCTTTCCCCCGGTTGACAACCACTTTTTTCCCCAATTTCGAACACACATCGTGGGGTCTCGATGTTAATATCAAAGTTAGGGAAAAAAATTGCTGATTTACGTATCAAATCTTGGATATTATTTCGTGCAATCAGAAGTATTTGGTTCTGGCTATGTTGTCAGGATTTCAGGCACTGCTGGACAATGTACAGAGAGAAAGATGGCGTTACAATCTGGACATGATGAAAACATATTGGTACCATGACGCCCATGATAGACGGGTCTGGCAAATATCAGGGACAGTCTATGTCCGATAACCAACGCTGGAAAGTCGTCGATGATTAGAAAATACTAAACCTGGCTTAAATCCAATCCAATCAGGAATAGAATTGAAGCCTTTTTGTAGCAGTATTTTCTTTTTCCTACCAATTTTTTTTTTTGTGTAACTAGAATGTTAGACGATGGAATTAATTAGAGTTTTT
Organism: Thysanoteuthis rhombus; assembly: GCA_963457665.1. NCBI lineage: Eukaryota > Metazoa > Mollusca > Cephalopoda > Oegopsida > Thysanoteuthidae > Thysanoteuthis > Thysanoteuthis major. Next base: position 46,351,272 of record OY735223.1, read on the forward strand.
ACTACATTTCTCAAGATTAAATTCTACTCATGATACTTCAGCTAACAGGAATGAATATCCAAGTAGAATCTACACAATTAGAAGTTGCTGTAGACTTTCACACGAGACTTTCAGACGAGAAAAGCGTTTATTGAAAAAACTTAAGATAACTTTTTGCTGGGTTTGTATCCTGGTAAAGCAGTCATAGTCCAATTAACGTAAACAGAAACGAATATTCGGTATATGTTGTAGAGATTACACGTTGAGAAGATCATTGTCTTTTGCAGATGTTATGTTCGGTTCTCATTCAGACCGGATTAAGAAAGAATAGAGAAACATTCACTGTGAGGAAGCAAATACATGTAATTCATAGATAACACAATGCCAACATATTGTGTGTGTAATGAAAAAAATAAAAACATTTTGTACGAAAACATTGCATTCGGAATGTTATAAAAATGCCGATGACAATAAACACCTAAATCCTGAATGATTAAGTCAGAGACTTCATACTACATCTGAGATCCTGTATCAAAACAGGAAATCTCAAAAATGAAAAAAATATATAAATATACAAGGGGTAGTCAGATCAGTACTATTCAAGATAATAACTTTCTCGATGATTTGTCCATTTTCTCAGGTTGGAACTCCGATGTTTTATAACCGTCATTTCAAAACGCAATTAAACATGAATTTAGCCAGCATAATTTTGTCAATCGATATTTGATAGGTCTTTCTAAGTCTTGGACAAGGCTATATATACAGTGATATCTTTAGAGTAGATGGATTGTGTCTGCGAATCTTGCAAGTGGACAGGACCTACGATAATAGTGGTTGAACATTTAAAACCTTCAAGTTCTCACTCGATCTAGCCCAGTCACAAAAACAAGCTGATTTGTTTATTAAGATTTGTTCAATCTGGCATATCGTATTACATTTGGCGCTGGGGTTCAATTCAACGACATTAATGAATTAGTTGTAGGACTAATATTGCTAACAATGACTTTTTACTAAACCACGAGTTATTTCCATATCTTGACCCAATCTTTCACTGGAGTAATCCAATCAGTTGAGAGAACTCACGTTATACTAGCAAACAGATCTTTATAACTTGTTTGAGGGCGATCAAACAGTCGGGTATCTATACTGATTTTTCTGTGAATACAACCAATTATTGGAAGTATTTAACTAGCTATCTGGTCAGTCACACGTTATTGACTCTTAAGAGATACCTTTTCGAACGACAGCAAAGCTATACGAATCATTTATTCAAACAACAATAAAATACTTGACTAACATTAAGGATTCAGACATTGTTTGGATATATTTTATTTTGTTCAACAATTACCTGTTTTGCATTTAATGAGTCATTATTTGGTTTATGCTATGAATCTAAAACCAATTAAAATTATCAAAGTTGGCTGTTATTATCAATTATACTTCATTAGCTAAATTGATTTTTTCCAAGATTAATGTTTGAAATGAGTTCTTTCTCAAAATTATATAATTCCCGTTCCTGGACTAATTTCCCTTTTATACCGTGATTGTAATGATTTTATTAAGTGACTCTTGAGTGTTCCTTTCCACAAAAGTGTTTAAAACAGTGTTCATTTGCAAGTAAATAATAATGTAATTGCCTATTTAGGTTTAGAGTTGTTTTTACTCTGGAATAAAATACTCCTTTCTTTAGCCAAATCGTTCATTCTTAAATAGGAAATTCAGTAGATGCGTATGTGAGTGATAGTTCAAAAATATTACATCAACTGTAGAATGGAATATAACTTTATGGTAAAAATAGCAGCCAGAAAGATTTTTTTTGAATTCTCTATCGGTATGCCGAAATATGCCTTGAAGTTTTTGAACATTAGATTAGATGCTACAACGGAATAGTGATAGGCATTAAGTCAAAGCCTGTGTCTATGATCGATTGGCAACAAAGAATATGCTTAGATGTATGGTATTTGAAAGACGCCCACTAGTAAGACATCTAAAAAAATCATAGATTCCAGGGTAAGCTGAAACGATGTAATAGGGACTACGTGTTTTGTTACCATTGTTCTTAACAATTATGTAGATACAGAGTAATTTAGACTCATAAGTTTGCTATTTAGAAGAGGGGTGTTTCTTTCAAGGACGAAGATAGGAAAAATACAAATCTAAACATTGCACAATATTTGAAGTATCGCTGTCCTGAGCACAAAAATTTGAAGCCAAGGATAGCAATTCTTCACACATTGTGCATGTGGGCAATCAGGAAATAGCTTTAACAATCCAAGAAAATCGTGTTCCACTATGTAAGTTGATTTACCCAACGACCTAGAGTTTATATATTTCTTATTTAATGATTTATCCTAATATCTTAAAATATCAGTCTGCTTATTTGCAAAAAACTACAAGAACGTACATTGTTGAATAACGTTATTTCAATTTCTGTATTCTTATATATTCTCGATTCATTATTGGTCATTGCTTTATTGATGATCAGGGAATCAGATGTGAAATCTATGATTAACAATGACATCTGGAAACTCAACTACAAGTGAATCTTTAGTAATAGCATCAACGTTGTCAACAAACTTATTTTATGAATGAAAAGTATCCCACATCTCGTGAACCTAGAACTTCAAAGCCTAAAATTGAATGCTGAAAAACCGATAGAAGCTTTCACGTGATGTATACACAAAAATAAAAGATCAGCTAATAACAACAGATATTGGGAGAATCTAGTTTCCATCGGTAAACAAATCCGGATAGGTGCAAATAAAAAATTAATCGACCAAAGATCACAAGATAATACATTCCATTCTTTGTTTCCTGCTGTTTTTCAACAACGAAAAGAGCTGCAAGCTTATTCAACATGAGATCAATTAATCTAAATCTGCAATTTTTGTTTTGCTGATCGTTTCAGACTGGGCAATCAAATCACGTCACAAATATTTCTAGGAAATTTTGAAACTCTTTTTGTTCGTCGCATTTACCTGCGGGTTTCTAAAACCTTTGTTCTGAAAATTGCACACCCTCATTATTGATAGTAGAAATTTTCTTACCATTCTTTTGTAAGAATTGTCTGTACGTTGAAACGACTAGACCGAAGACGGATAAACCATAAAAAGTGATAGAACAATCATACGCAGATGATGTGTTCAAACTTGTATTCTTTCTTCTCTGCAATGACTGTAATCAAAGTAATCTCTGGAACATAATATAAGTAATTCATTCGGGAAAAAAGATGCTGATTGTTACTCTGTAATCTATACAGAAAAACTAAAGAAGATACTTCAGAAGCTTTCATATATACATGGTCCGGATATATATATGTATATATATATATATATATATATATATATATATATATATATATATATATATATATATATATATATATATATATATATATATATATGTGTGTGTGTGTGTGTATGGAAAAATGAATATAAGACGAGTGCATGTATATTCATTGAAAACAATTTTTTTCAAAGAGCGCTCAAGACCATCAGTAGAGAGATTAAAACAAGAGTAATTATCTTTTCATTGGTTCATATTGTAAATTCTGTTTCCGTTATATGTAATTATTATTATGATTTTAAAATATATATATATATATTTCAATGAATTCTGTAAAAATATGGCTTTATGCCTAAGCTGCCTCAATACATAATCAATTCAACTGAAAGCATATTTTCATTCCCATGAACGTTGGTAACTAAAAGAAAAAGCAGTAATCCCTCACTTTTTGAAAGTCTGCTACCACTATTACAAAAAAAAAAGGTTAAACAGCAAAATAACATTCAGCATTTAATTTCAGTTAGTAGTTACAGAATCTGTCTTTCGACCTTCCTTAATATCCAACCTTTATCCTCAAGTCACTACAATCTCCAATGAATCAGGCTAGCATACGGTCTTTATTATTTGCAGTGTTAGAGTAGGCTATATGACTCATATAGTTTAATGGTAATTGTGTAATAGTTTCATACCGTTTTGATTGATGAAAGGTTTTGAATAGGAACGATTTCAGATCGCAATGGTACCCATAGAGTTTTTTGTATCCATTATTACTTAAAAAGAAGCCTCTCTGACATCTTTTTGATACCATGAAGATGTACATTTTCAACCATCATCATAAAGCAGATGGAAAATTAATTAAAGTTCATATAAAAAAAATATTCCTTCACTTATGTGAAATTTGAATATTTCATTTAATCAATTCCATATTAAATCATAACTTGACCTCGAAAATACATTGTTACATTGGTATATAGAGTTTGCTTTCAAATGTTGAATATTTTGAAGAAATAAGAGTTAATTAGATAATATTACTTGAAACGATGTATGTCTTTATGCATATAATTGTTCATTTGTACGGGTATGGATGCGAGTAGCCGTTGCTCGTCGATATGCCATTAGTTTTTATCAACTACTTAAAGGTTTAACAATCTGATAACATATATTGATTTGTTGTCACCAGTCTCCAAGGTTTGTCATTCATAAGTGATTGTTTTTGAAATTCATTAATTAGAACTCCATCAACTAAACTGTCCCTGGGGCTATCAACATCAGTTGTTTTTTTTAGTTTTTGAGTAGGTTTGGCTTACCATCTTTGTTTTGTACTTATATACAGCACTAGTAGAGTCAAAGTACTGAAAATGTAAGTGTCTACTCATTAGAATATCCGAAAGGAACTTACCTTTGTTTTTGACCATCCAATAGTTTAGAAAGAGCAGTTTTATTAACAATATCACTTAATCGCTTAGTCTGCGTCCAACAGCATTCACTCTGATTTTTTTTGTTGGAATTTCCTATTTTTTTCAGAGATCACTGACCAACAAAATGTGAGCGGTGTATCTTATTGATGGATCACCGCTTTATCCAAATTTTGACTTGATCATTCCCAACTTTGCATGCAGTGAAATAGATTCGTCAAATGATAGATTTTATCCAGTGACTTTCCTGGCTCGACTATTCATTCATATCTTTCTGTTTGTGAACTTAGTCACATATTTCATGGAGACACAATCTACGGAAGCCTGTAAAAAATATTATTCAGATTCTATTCTGAAAACGGGCATCTGGTTACGAGTTAGAATTAATGCAAAGTTTTCAACCTGATACGCCTGGGAATTCTATTTTTAGATTCCAGTTTCCATGGAAGAATTATCATGTGCACGTGTATACAAATGATGGCACGACTTCTGTATCAATCTATGTCCTATCTAAGGTAAACACCCATTTTCAAAATCAGATATAGATTAATTCGGAGAGGCGAGTAGGTATAAAATGAGGAAACAAATTGGTAAGACTGGATTCATTCAATGGCATATACATAATTCACATACATGTCAACATATATAGGTACAGTATATGACTGCTCGATCGAATCATGTCCGTTCACCAAATGTATATGTATATATAGATTAACTTTCATATACATTTTTAGAAAGTATGTCATCTATTTTCCTTCATGGCACCTTCCTCGTTCGCTTTATTTCCCAGACATCATTTTGTCTTTGAATATTATTTTCTATTCTGAATATACACTGGCTAATGGAATTAAGGCGAGTTCACTAAGAACCAGGTGTCAAATTTTGGTTTGAGTAAAAATAGTGTTGATTTCTAATTAAGGGCCTGAAAAAGAACAGAAACATAAGGCTTCAGAGAGGATGAATAAATTGCATGCCACAAGAAATATTTGTTTCGATATGTTGGTCTGCCTGACGTCTTGCATTGGTTTGTTCGAACCATACACTATTCCTTTGCCTATGTATCTGATAAACTTTGACAAAATAGTTGAATTCGCTTAAACAATTTAAATTAATACCGGTTTTTGATTTGATTACGCATGCGCTACTGAACATACTGAGAAATATTTTTTGAAAACTAACACATCAAATGTCTTGCCCTTTTAAAACATTTCAAATTTTTATTTCTAAAAACTGTGAGATTTACGATTGTAAATACATTTTAAATAGGAAGCCCGCACCAAAATGAAGCAACGTTAAAGAATGACAGAAAATCCCAGTGATTGCCAATTGGATGATAATTGTTTGAAATCTGTGTTCGTACTCACCCAATGAAAGGTTTTCACTGGAGAAAACTTTCAAGTGCTTTACACAGAGTTCTATCGATCAATATATTCATATAATAATAATGATACTACTACTACTACTACAACTACTACTACTACTACTGCTAATAATAATGATGATGATGATGATAATATTAATAGTAGTAGGAGGTGTAGAAATGGTTGTAGTAGTAGTCTGATTCTAATGATCTGTAAGCTTTAAATATGCACTATTTTAAAGAATGCACAAGGCTAGGATAACTCACGCTCACATTTAGAAACATTATAATCACTGATTTGTCATGTAATATATCTATTAAATACGAATTATGAAGTAACCCTCCCTATTCATTTAAAATACAAAAAAATAATGGTTCATCCTAGTCACATCAAATTACACCAATCGCCTTCAGTGGGTGACAAACAGGACACAGGGTTGTCTTGTTTCATATTTAATTCGTGTCTCAATTACATAATATCAAGCATTGATAAATACATAGATGGATGACAATTCTATTTATTATCTTGCTACCAGGATCTGCTGTAAGTGACTAATTGTTTTTTTATTTTTTTATTTTTTATTGCTGATAAACGTTTTCAAACGCAATCGACGAACACTTATTTGAGAGTTCAAAATGATTTTCTTTTCTTTTCCTTTTTTTCTCTTAACAAATCGCTATCTTAAGATCTTTCCGTCTGAAGTGTCAGATGCAGGAGTGGAAATAGAAATATTTATTTTTGTTGGAGTAATGTTGACAGATAAGTTCGTTTCAAACTCACCTTTGTGTTTGGAGGTGTGAAGATTTGTTAGAAAAATTGTATCATACGATATATGTATAAAGACTGATCCCTGTGTAGATAAATAATACTAATTTTGTGATGAGATTTGTGCAGAATCATATCCGTACATATATATATTCATATATATATACGTATAATGTATTATTATAATGATAGATGGTTTAGATAGATGCCTATGATATTTTATCGACATCTATGAAGATAAATAAACAGAAGATCTAGTATAAATGGTATTTTTATTCGTTTGCAGGAAGGCAAATATTCATATGGAATTAATGTACTGAAGTACCTTACAGAGAATTTTAAATGAAAACTTGAGTGAAACCTGTAAATTGAAATGAATCAAAAAAACACCATAACGGAAAAAAGAAAATTAACAGAAGCTACAATTTTCCGAAACTCAAGAAAGAACAGGTACGCATCTTCTGTTGTAAAAACCCTTAAAACGGCGACATTGATCAATGGAATTCCTGCAATAGATCTACGTGTAAGAAGCAATAGTGGAATGGTGGAACAATGGTTTCTAGCACAGCTTTGAATTGCACGAAAAAAAAATCTCTGCCCCGCATCTTCAGAGCGCGTTAATCTAGTGAATGAAAAAAAAAAAATTCGGGTGATTCTCACCTGTTATATCATGTTTTAGTAGAGTCTTAAATTTACTATAGAATTCTGTTGCAGAATTGTACTTTCACTTTTGGTGAACATGTTATCTCAAAACTTCCGAATGAAATTCAATGAGATTTTGTTGGAGGGTCGACAGGCTGATGAAGAATTATCTACATCTTTGAGTGGATCCTTGATATCCACATGGTCACCTAACCGGAGCATTGTGGCTGTATGTACATAGCAGAATATCTCCAGATGTATGTAAGTAAAATCTGATGGAAGGATTGACAAAAGTCTGAGGAAAGAGAGTTTACATTTTGGGGAAGATGCAGGAATTCTTCAGAGTCACATACCTGCATTCTAGCTTTCTATACACAGCACGACGTGTTTGAATGTTAACAAGGATTTTTAATGAAATATTGTGGCCGGGTGCATGATGTGCAGAGGAAAAATTGTTTACATTTTGGGTTGGATCCAGGGCTTTTTCAAGGTTACATTTTCTGCATTGAGGCTATATTTGAACAGGTCTGCTATGGATTATCAAAAATGCTGTCAAATTTGGAGGTAAATCTAGGATTTCTTTTATTGCTACTTTTCAAGTATTTTGATTAAAACACAGAATTTAAAGAAGAAATATTTTTGACCAAAGGTTCGATTTACGATGTATACATACTAGTTAGAAGGAGGCTTTCTCCCCATCCATTGTATGAAAGTACAACTCTGTAGCATTACAATGAGTTTTGTTTTTACTTCGATAGCCCCATTCTGTAGCAAAGAAATTGCACAACTCAATACATATCGGAAGGTAAATTGTAAACCAGGCCCCTAGTCTAGAGCCTATCCACACATTTCTAAAAGATTGCCCAGAGCTAATAGGTTTAAGATTTCATGATCCAAAATTAATGAAAGATAAGAAGGAAATAAAGGGTCCAGATGTACATCTTAAATTGGGCTCCCACTTTAAATGTTGTTGGTTATTCATTTTAGGACAGGTTTCAGTATTCCTCTAACATTTTACTTTCCTGGAATTACCTTCTCCAGCCGGTGGCTTCTACATTTACACTTCTACATCACATTCTGCAAACGATTTTCGAACTGTCATAGTCTCTTATCATCTATGACGGCAGTAATCTTTCTTTCATCTATAATATTTGATAAGTAATTCATTTTTTTCTCCTTGAGTCCAATGTGACTTTATTAGTTACTCGCATAAATAAAAGTATATTTTATGAAGAATTGCTTGATAAAATGAATCATTTTTACTTATGGTCGATAGCAGCATATTTAAGCTCCACAAAAAAACAATTTTCTTAAGAATTTACCAAATTTTTCTGCCATGTTCCTACCTGCTGCTTCTTTTGTGTTTGACTCTCTAACCGCCATTATGATCTCTCAGCCATACTCTCCCTTATACCCCTCCCTGGGTTTATTTACAAAAACGTTGTTACAGCTTAATACATTAAATTTTCTCCCTGTTTTTTATAGGTGGGTGTTTGTTCAGTCGTTTATTGGCATCCTCCCTTCGGACAAATACCGATGATCATTCTGTGATTTATTTGTAAACTTACCAGGATGGGGCATTGGGTCTAAACAAGTTGTACCAAAGTGCCCCAAACTGTCCAGTTGTGGATTTTGGTCCCGTTCACCTGATCGATACGCTTGCTAAGGTAACCCTGCTTCCCTTCACTTTTTAGCTATCCTCTATAGACTTAAGAATAAATTTCTCCATTTTTCTCTTCTGTATTGGTTTTGAACCCATCTGATCATTCTCTGAATAACAGTCACTCCGGGATGAATATATTGACCGTCTTTCTTCAGTTATCAGATGATGTGATGCACCTCCCTAGAACTTCAATTTCCTCTATTTATCTTTTTTGTCACTGTCTCAACAATTCAGATTATAGGATTTTTCTGATGTTGACTTCGTCTTGGCATCATTCAGAAGAGATGTGAGACACAATATCTGAAGTTCAGGGACCATAAGAAATTGTATGTTGAAACAAGATAGAAGATGATACGATTCTAAAACACGCCGTAGGGATGCAAGTTAACGAGATTAGATTAGTTGTACGATAGAAAAGAAAATGAGATAAAAGCGACGGGATTCAAGAGGCAGGAAAATATAAAGCTGGCAAGGTTGCGGTGGAAAATACACAAGGGCGAGGATTATGATGCAGCAAAACATGTTTGCGAATTGTTAGTGAAGACTCAAACAGAAGGATCGAAGCAGTGAACAATAAAATTGATAAAAACAGAAATGATGGGAATCATATATGAAAAAAAATTGATAACACCAAGATAGCAACACCATACACTAACTAACTAAAAAGTGAATGAAAATGAAGTATTAATAAATCTATGAACAGAATGTTCAATTTACAAATATTGAGTGGCTTGTAGATATACGATATCAAAAATATCACTCAATCGGTTATGCATATTTTGATCTGTTTGAATATAATTGTTGATGAATTCGCCAAAAACTTTTCTGAATATCGTGTGAACGGGCGCAGAGACACAAATGAAGGCCTGTACCTCTACAAGCTTTGTTCTCTGACGTTAATGAATAAAGATAGAAGAACAAAAGTAAAGAGGAACCAGGTAGCAATTCTAAGAAGAAAAAATAAAATAAAAAAATGAAAAAAAAAGTGAAAAAAAGCGGGAAATACGATTGGACAAGAAAAGATGAAAAAAAAAAGGAAAACCTGAAAGGACTAAGTACACACACACACACACACACACACACACACACACACACACACACACACACACATATATATATATATATATATAAATGTATATATATATATATATATATATATATATATATATATATATATATATATATATATATATATATAATTATTCCTATATCGATAATTCACTCAATTTGAAGACAAACAGTATCTACAATAACTCTTTTAATATATTCAGCAACATACATAGATAGAAAAAGTTAACGATTGTATTTTCATCTGGCACTTAACTCATAGACGCAACCGATTGTAGTATATTATATTCACTAGCGTTGTAAATTCGAATATCACACAGATCTTACAAATCTCCTGTGCAATCATAGAAAGTCATACAATTCAAAATCAAGAAACTAGTTTTACCCGTCATTTTATCTCTATCTAACATTACAGGAAGTGGGATTTCGCATCCACACTAGGACACTTTTCTTTTCCTGTCCTGGTACAAGACAAAGTGGATAGCTGGCCCATTGGTCCAGGTGAAATTATTACAGAGAGTTGAAAAGGATGTAATCATGTGACTTAAACACACGTCATCGATGCGTTGCTTCTGTCAAGAAACTCATACATATATAAAATTAACTGTATATATTTGGAGAGCAGTATTCATACTCAGAGAGTATCTGCACCGCATCTGTTTGTCCAAGTCTTCCAAACGACCAACATTTTGAGGTGTATACGGTATGCAGCTTGAAACCACATTACTTGAAGTGGTCAGACACAAAAAGATCGTTCCCTATTCATATTATAATAGAAGCAGGGAATCCATACCTTTTCCATTCAATATGATAAGTCCAAATAAGAAAAAATCTCTTGGCTATCATCATTGAATTCTATTCTGAATGCCTTCTTCAGACTAAAAGATCATTGGCCAAAGGAAGACAATTACAAGGTATTATCAGTGGTTTCATCAAATATACTGTACGCTGAACATTGAACTTCATAATTGAATAAGAAAATGGTTTTTCGAAATGAAAAATCATGCAATAACTTCTATTTTATCAGTTAATTATCAAATTTACCATAAAAACCTAATTCAAAAAATTTTGAAAGGTCAAAATATGTAAACATGGTTGATGACAATATCAGAATATCTTGGCAGATAAAGACATTTACAGACATCCTTTAGAGACTTCATCGTCAGTCTTTGAGCGTCCATCGTTGGACATGTATTCCCTAGAGATTCGTCAGTAATCTCTATCATGGAAATAGCGGTTTCACGATTCAATTTTCCAGTTCTTTAATTCCATTGATGGAGCTTATACGTCACCAGCCAGCCAGCCAGCCAGCCAGCCAATCAAATCCACTTGAAAACAGGTTGAAAGTTTTGATAACATATTTGGTTGAAGGTGTCCAACGGTACGAGCAAACACCAGTGGATAAAATCTGTAATACTGATCATCAATTGGTATAGCCGGGAGAAAATAATTCTGATGACCAATAAGATATTGGACCGAATGTGCTTTGCTCTATTGTCAGTGCCCGATTGCTTCCCATGGAATAAATAATTTCCATTTTCTTGTTGATTCACGGGCACTGGGTAGGCCATTTCATATCAAACATCACACACCGTTTCCTTGAAACTCTCATGTAATAGTATAGTTATCATTTCATCGTGTACATATATCATTCAATGTGTGTATGTTGTAAAAGATCAGGTGCCATATTATGGTGAGTGAGAGAGAATGTGGGTGATCCCTTTTGATGTGGAGGGTGATATACGCTTAGTTTATGAAAGGATGTAGCTATGAGCACAATAGTGAACATGAAAGCAGCCTCTTTAGCATACCACGTCGGTTCTTGTACCACATTCGTTATAAAAATAACAAAACTGAGATTCTTCATGATTTCAAGAGGATGGTAGACGAACTTAATGAAGAAAGGAAGAAAGTCACTACATGAACTTAAGTAAAATAAATGTCATGTACAATAAACATATGAAGGATGAAGTGAAATCTGTAAAGGGGGGGGGGTCGCACCCAGTATTGCACGAGGCAGTTTAACTATTAGAGACCAGAAAGTAACCCTAATCCAAAAAGAAATGGTGTATAAGTTGAGCATCCCCCCCCAATAGTCATGTATTGAAGTTGAACATGGAACATAATCGAAAAATTAAAACCCCAAACGAGACTCGTGCAACGCGCGCATAAGAGAATCATCACAATACAGCACAGTATTTTAGCAGAAAAGTGGAGTCAAGGATATAATAGAATTCATTTAAAAACTTAAAAGGCAATGGACTGGCTATGTAGCAAGACTTGCAGACAGCTGCTGAACATCAGGCCTCACGATATGTTTCTCTAGATATCATATGCGAAGCCGTGGCTCCTCAGAAGATGAGATGACGTCACGAACTTGAATAATCAGAAAGGACCATCTCCTTTACTTCCTTGACAGTGGGGTGTGGCGTATTTTGGTGAAAAATCTACGTCCAACATCGGACGCTAAAAGGCTAATGAAGATAGGTATAAAGCAAAATTAAGTCGGTTTTAAAAAAAGAAAAAATTCAGATTTCATCACAAATCATTTCCCTAAAAGACACTGGTATACCAATCCGTTTTCCCAATAAGACGTTGGCAGTATTTAAGGGAAAAAGAAGAAAAAATTTTATGAATTATTGAAAAATACAATTTTGACTGACAAAATGTTAGGAAAATGTTGATTATTTTACTTATAAGTGTATGTCTCTTCATGCGCAATAATATAAATGCATATTCGATATTTTTCGTCTCAGTATTATCAATACATATCGATCTATATTAAGTATGCAAGCCTAATGAGTCACTTGGGTGTTTAATCATTGGAAGGCTTTAAACCAATGTAGAAACGACTCAACAAGAATCAGCATTTTCTCTCGGCAGCAGATAAGATAGAAACATTCCGCTTGAGGACTTCTAGAAATCAGGCTTCTCTCTTTTTTCCTTCGGGATATTCTCCACTCATATTCGTATATTAGATCCTGTCTGTAGGCGTTAATGTTGCATCTGTTGATTCACTAATTCACATTTTGCAGTTTTCGGTCAAGTCATGCGCAAACTTTTGACAAAGTTCTGAAGTTGGAAATGGATTTTGTTTTTTGGGGATTTTCTAGTCTTAGCTACGATAGAAAAAGCTATCGAAAGTGCTTACACACTCACAAGCACACAAACGCACACACACACACACACATGCACACACACATATATATATATATATATATATATATATATATAGGTACATACACATACACAAAAATATAATTATATTTATACAAATATATATGAGTATGTGTGAATGTTTATGCACGTGTGTGCCCGTATAATCGCGCTCAGGTGTAATACAAACTATTTTTCCGTAAAGCAAGCTCCTTTTGAGGAATATCTTTCTTTATTATTATTATTCACTGTTTTTATTCCACGAATCCTTCACACGTGATGCTTTTTATGAATAAATAATAACAGTCCGTGTTCCAGTTATTGCTTTGCACTCCGGAAAATTTCCCAACTTTAGCGAACTGACCAAAGGGTTTTTGATAGAGAGAGGGATAAACGAAATCTGCTTTATTTAGAGACATTGCACAAGGTATGATTGAACAACAGGAAGAACATAGAACAATAATTTATGACCTCTACTTGGAACATAGCCATGACTTGATTTTTTTTTCTGATAAAGTGTGCAATGGAAATGTCACATCACTACCGCATAATGTTTCACCAAGTTTTACCCTCGAAGAAATCCGGAAATGAAAGGGAGAATTATCTGTAACCCTAAAAATGTCCTCCGAAGTTTTATGGTTTGCAAAATTTGCAAAGACATCTTCCCCTGTACTGCTTCGTCCGTGTGTCCGCCGCCCTCAGTGTCTGTAACTTCCTTGAGTTCGTGGTAAGAATGGTGTAAAAGACTCGAGTAAGCTGACTACTTTTCACGTTATTACACTAGATGTGAGCGGTTTTGGACTTGGTTGATACCGAAAAAAAAAGAAGTAAACCTTTCTCTTTCTCTCGGCTGTCTTCTTCACACAAAACCAAAATAGCAATGATATGGGGGGGGGGCTTGCTAATAAGGCATCCTAAGAATAATACATTGCAAATATATAAATACGTGCATACACTCAATAAATCATATCAAACTTGAATTCAACGTTAAGTTCATTTGATGATATAGACGATAATAAGCCTTTATTTAAATATTGTTAATATGAAATTCTAACAGTACTGCTTTCGCTCCTCACTCAGTAGGAACCGAAGTGATGATTTGGTGAAGTCGGTTTTTTGTATATAATCAGGACATATATAGTTACTCCAGTGGTGTTTTAATAATATATACAAGCTGTTGACCACTTCTAAATTAAAGATTTTGATATGATATCACTCTTCCTTACTCAAGAAAAATAGACTGCAATGTATTTTCTAAGCTTCATTTCAATAATGTGAACAGATTTCAATTTTCTATGAAATAATCGATCCAGTTTTGGTCTTTTATTTTGAACAGGCAAATTGCAATATATAGCAAGATAAGAAGTTTTACTGATGTGCACTTCTTTTTTGCATCCGTTAAGACATATTAGAAGTTAAAGACTGAAGCAAGATCATTTCCATATGGAAAATAGAAGATATTTTTCTTCAAAGTGCATTAATGTTGGCACTGTCAAAAAGAGCAAAGACATTCAGTCAAAATATCACCACATTTTCCCAACAATTCAGAAAATTGTTTCACACCAGTGAGGAAAAGAAAGACGGATGGCTCCAATAGAGAGAGAAATTGAGAGAAAGGGAGTCTGGTCGCGTCATGCTCCATATTTTTGCCACACGTCCGTAGACCAAAGAATGAACGGAAAGACAACGATCTAAATTTGTGCTTTGTATTCTTCTTCCTGTCCTGCCCAGGAGAAGGGATTGGAAATGCTTTTCTCAGCATATCTGAGAGTTTCGAGTTTGAAACTAAAAACTGTTTCACCAAAACAATTTTTAAAATCAATGCAATAAAAAAATTCTGTTTTCATTTGTTACTAAGAGTTACGTGACCACTCCAAGCACGCAATTTCATATTTTCCATCGAGACTCGTCATACATCATTTAAATCTTCTGGAGCGCCAGGGACATAAATCTGAAGCCAGTCTCCGAGATGACAATGATAATGACTGTAACATTCTCTGCTGGGGTCACCGTATTCTGACTTCCTCATCTGACCGAGAGATTTGAGATATCAGTGTGAAAACGCAGTGTCTGCATACATCTACGGTATAATTAAATAAAACGAAACACATTTAATTACCTATGTTGCGTTCCTTCTATCGTCATTTACAAACAGAATCACGATTGTCGTTAGACAAATACTACAGATTATCCAGAAAGCAAACACAGAGTAAGCAAAAACAGAGAGAATCATCCACGGAATCTTGGAAAGAACAATGGAATACAAAATGAAAGAGGAACATTTGAGCAAGGTATGGAAAATTTTCCTAATAGATAGCAATAAATAAATAATTTATCTAAATACGGAGATGAAATGGACTTGGAATAACAAAAGCAGAGATTAAGATATAGAAATAATCTTGTTAAGCCATAGCTGAGTGAATCATAACACAATCATCATTACTTTATATCGAGATATTTTATTCAGTGTTACCAGATTAAAAACAGTAATTATAGTGAATGATTCTACTCGCCCTACAATTCTACCAAAGCTATAGTCACATGCCTTTCCCAAAAACATCAAAGTGATCATTGGCAGCATTGGAAAAGGCTCAAATTGGGTTTGTTGATCCCGTTGTTCTTACTGATAACCACTACGCCTCGCTACATCCTTAAAAATTGAACACAAACTAAAAGTGAGGACTGAAAATCAATAACAGAATGAACCTTACACCAATCAAAAATAGTTTCGATTCAATTTAAAGTGAGCTTTCTGTCATTGCAGAAACACCTCTTGGCCAAAAAAAAGAACATGGAATGATAAAAGACGTTTATAAATGAACTGATGGAGAAAGAATTCAGGGAAAATGAACTAATTAAAAATAATTAAAACTGTTATTCAATCACAGATACATAAGGGAATTTCAGAACAATGTAATTTGATGACAACATAAGTGATAATTGCATAGTTTCAAAACGCTCTCTTGACTCAGGCTTCATCACTCTGTTACAGAATCTAGTTGTAATGCCGTTTTATCGTGTTATAACAATTGGCAATATGTAAACGTTTAAAGATTCATAATTGACTAACCTTTCTGGAATCATTCCTGTTACGACAAAACCAGTTTCAAATTTAAACACTATTTCGTTGATGCAAAACAAATTTAACAAAATGTGTGTCGACTACGCATTCCTTTGAAGCATCGTGGGTCGAATTGTATCCCGCTTTTGAAATCCTGGCATTTTGCATCGTGGATAATCTTTTATCACCATATTTTGATCAACATATACTTCTGAGCACAAGAGGTGTATATTCGGTACAAAAACCAAACGACGGATAGCTGAGTAGCTGACAGTGAAAGAAAAAAGAAACACGCTCTTTGAAAATTCTAAAGAGAGAACACGAAACCTGAAACCATCTCCACGTGAAGTTGAACAATTTAAAAAAACAATATTCAACCTGTTTCTATTCTTTTCCTCCTTCACCTTTCAAGGCATGCTTCTTTATTCTTTCTACGAATCTACGTCTTTTAATATTCTGTCACGGTTAATAGTAATAACACTTTCTCTTCCGTATCTGAATTCAGGAGAGGGGACCGGAAGGTATGTATTCCCAGATAAAAACGGCGCGATACTTGGATTGTTATTTGATATTTCGATGATTGGAACTACATTATTTCTTGACTTCCTGGAAATAGTAATTACTTTATATTGTCCTTATTGTTATCTCTTGTCCGATATCCCTCTATCTCTCTAGCTATCACGTGTGTGAAACAGCGCGAAGCTGCATGAGGTATCATAATTCTTTAAGGATAAATATGGCATTATGCTCATCATTTGAAAAAAAACGTCTCATTTAGGGTTGAGGTTTCATTGTAAATTTTGCCAGCGACAACGAATCAAACAAAAAGTTCATAACACTAACCGTTCGCTGATTTTGTATTCAACAACTCCAACTTTTCAATCGTCATACAAAACTTTTATGCAAGTATCACAGTCACTTATGGAGCCGAAAAATAAAAAAAGCTCAAACTATCATACGTAAAATTGTGCGTGAAAAATAAGTAAGATGTAATGATTAAGACAAGTTCAGAGAGCATTTGCACAATGATGTTGGGGAATGCAGAAAGTTACAGGTACAGCCTCTGTGCAACAGCGGATTTTAAATGATGCTACTACTGCTGCTGCTAATGATGATTAAGATGTTGATGATGATGATGATTGAGTGAGACATAAGTAGAGATTTTATTGGTCATGTGCGATTCTAAAATATGCGTTAGGCAATGATGGAAACATTATGAAACAAAAAGTTATATTCTGAATTCCTTCCAAAATTTTAGCTCATTAAAAATACCATTTTCTCAAATAAGTACGAGCCATTAAAGTGAGCTCTAATATTCAGTGCACGTCGGACCAGAAGATGCTACTTTATTTTTCAATAAGTTCCAATTTAAATATCCGTGTACTTCTAGGTAGTATTAATGAATAATAATAATAAATTGGACGGACAATTGGTATGCATGGAATTGAACAAGTGATGTTGAATGCCAATACACGTGCATAATGAATCTTGTAATTATTCGAAGTTGAGTTAATGTACAAAAGAACAAAGGAAGTGAACCGTCTATTCTAAAGTGGTACTGTAAGGAAAATTAAAAGAGATACTTTTGATGATGGAGCTAAAAAACCTGGGAAGATAATTGTTAGGTATTCGTTGTAACATTTCGTTGTCGAAAGAAGTGAAATAATGACACGTAACGTACTATCAAAAGGTTATGACCAGAAATTTGTACTCAGTCAAGTCAACATTTATCTATCGCCTTGTCTTGAACACTTTTGGTTTAATTTAAATATATATATATATATATATATATATATATATATATATATATATATATATATATATATATATATATATATATATATATATATAAATATATATATATATATATATATGTATATATATATATATATATATATATATATATATATATATATATATATGGATATAGTCAGTTTAGAAAAAAAATGTGCTACTCCTGTCACTTATTCCCCAGCATGTAATTTATGTGATTCTAATCGGCGTTTTCTTTTGTTTCATACTGATTTTGATATTATGGTATTATGTGTAACTTTCGTTTTGTTGGGATCTGTTGTCTTTTACCATGTAACTGTTATTTATATATCAACAGTCATTATAAGTTCCCTGTTGGACAAAAACTTTCCCTTTTTCCTTTGATTGTTTAATCCTATACCATGTTTTATCGAGGGAACTTTGAATATCTGACAGTTAGGTCCACCCCACATTCTAAAGTCTACCTCTGACCCATAGTGAATAAAGATCAATTTGTGCCAATAGTATCCTTGCCATGTTTTAGATATCGAGTAGAAACTGGGTCTTTCTTTTATTGTATTGCTTGGCTTCTATGATAAGACGTGTAGTTTTTTTATGTTTGTGTTGTATCATCCTAGTTTGGGGGGGGTTAAAAGTGTTGTCCATTTCGTAACATGGTAGTAGCAAGGCACATTCAAGTTGTCCATTCAAAAAGGCACTGTGGAGTTCATATTTGTTCTTGCTGGAGTTTTTTGACGTTTCCCCCGTATACTTTCGGCAATTTCACAACGTATTTGGTATATGCCCGCCTTGGGTGTTCTCTTGTTTGATTGTTGCCTAACTTTGTAACTAATAATTTTCGATGTTTTTGTTAAGATGTGTAGATTTGTCTTCGTGAAAATAAGTTTGCATCATCTCCGCCTCCTCTCCAAACCTTGTTATCTGCAAGGCTTAATCATTTTTCTTTTTATTTTCGACAAGAGAAAATACTTTCTCAAAACATATGATAGGAGAAAAAATAAGATGCAGTTTCCAAACATAACTATATATACACAAACACACACGCATATGTATATATATATATATATACATATATATATGTATATATGTATATATATATATATATATATATATATATATATATATATATATATATATATATATATATATATATATATATATATATATATATATCAGTGATCAAATGCCGCTTCTACATCCTTTAGTAGTATAAGTAGTATACGTTGACACGCTGGAAAGCGTTAAACACGCGCACACACATATAATATGTACACATATACATGCACATTTGCACACACACACACACACACACACTCACTCACATATATATTGTTATTTGATTGAAAAAGTGTTATTTCCCTTTATTTCTAGCAACTTATTTATCCTCGAATAACTGCAGTTGTGCACAATTGTCTCTTAGTGAAACTTAAAAGAACAGAGTGAATTATGATTGACTTTTCATGAGTTTCCATGATAAATAGCAATAAAAGATAGATTTATTGTAATTAATAGAACAAAACACCATTTGTTTTTCGATGATTCAATTGATTTATCTTCGTTCATAAGTTTTTTTAGAAATAAGTATGCCAAAAACTTTCACAATGACTCTATTGTTCACCTAAAATAAACCCATCACCTTATAGCTAAGATCTTTGATATTCCTCACTGCAAAACCTAGCCATGGTTCACAGATAATGGCCTTGACCCCAAAGACTCGTTTAAAAAGCTCTCTCGTTTTCTTCATCTTAGAAATTGAGGAGGATTTTGTCTTTGCTAATGGATACAGTACTGTTGTGATTAACCTGTGTGTTGAAGTTTTATAATTCAATTCCAAGCTTTTCTTCAGTCTTTGTCAGGTAAAAATATGCGAATGATTTACAATGAACCAATATCCCAAGCCCCAACTGCACCTCCTCACCGCTCTGTGAAGTGAAAATCTGTTATTTCATTAACGTTTTCGAAATACCTTTGCAATTCAAAATTAAAGAGCTGTCACATTATGGGAGGCCAGAAGTTTGTATCTAGTTGGCCATCACCGAAGAGTGAGTAAAAAGATAAGCAGGCCGTACAGTCATTCAACTTTTTCAACGGCGTTTCGGTCTCTTCATCGACTGCAGATTAATCCATCATATCAGCAATAAGTATTATACAGACAACGATAGCTGCTTTATGTTTCTTTTGAAAGCCTTATATTGCCTCCCGTGACGATGGAATCTGCACAAATACCATCTTGAAAATCAACCGTTTTGACTGAAGTACAGATATTTCGAAATGAGACGATTATTAACCTGTCCATGTGTACATATGTATGTATGAATGTCCGGCTGTATGTATATACGTACGTGTAATGCCTTCACTATATATAAGAAAATACTAAGTTAACACGCCAGAAATCAAGGATATCAAACCATGAATAGTTTAAATTTTCAAATATGATATAGAAATAACGTATTATCATTATACTAGATAGATACATGCGGACAGTTTGAGATAGATAGATAGATAGATAGATAGAGAGAGAGAGAGAGAGAGAGAGAGAGAGAGAGAGAGAGAGAGAGAGAGAGAGAGAGAGAGAGATAGATGAGTGTATTTAAGAATGTGTTATATTATTAGATACAGTATTTGAAATAACTTTTTGTTATTACACCGAGTGGAGAATGAGTCATTTGGCCCGGACAGCAGAAAAAGAATGAAAAATAGAAGAAGACTGCAATTGCTGCAAGAATCGAACCTACAGCTAGTTGGTATGTGCAGCTTGAGATGAATTAAAATTTGTGTTTAGATAGAAAGGATGATTGATAGAAATATAGATATTTAGTTATATAGATATTTAGTTAGATAGATATATGAATAGGAAGATTGACGGGGAAATAAATGGAGGATTGCAAGATAGATTGATAGACGGATGAAAGGAAAGATGCATCCGCTGAAGATAAGTAAATCTCTGTACACAGATTGTATAGTAATACATTAATACCCAACAATCATCGATCAACGATTCCGGAAAATGAATATTGTAATCCAGAGTTATGTGTCAAATGATTATTTATACAATAAAATTCCTGTTCTTGAATTGCATAGAAAAAATCCCTGTTGAAAGCAAGAAGGTGATATTATGATGTTATTTCAATATAGACAATGCTATATCAACTCGCTTCTTGATTCAAATGGAGTTTCTGATGGAATTTAGAGAAAAATACTTAATATAGCTTTTAACATCGCTAACAAGAGTTGCAGTGAGTGTGATCAAAGTCTTGAAACATCCCTTTCAAGACTTTGATCACACTCACACTCTCCCTCTCAATCAGTCTCTGTCTATATCTTCAACTCTGTCTCTGCATCTCATTCTCTATCTATTCATATATATATATATATATATATATATATATATATATATATATATATATATATATATATATATATATATAAATATCATGATAGCAATACTCCAAATTAATTATCAGAATGCCTTTTAATCCAAAATTACTAAATCGAACTTACTAGAGTTTACCTTCAGATGCTTCGAAAAATATTACCATAAAATAGTCAGAAGACGTTTTGCTGGATGAAAACCGTACCCTAATCTCTCTTACATTGAGGAATCGATTTTACAGCAATATAACTGACCAGATGTGATTATGCATAAAGGAAAAAAATGTCTGTTTTTTTGGCTGATATGACCATCCTTGATTTAAATAAAATACGAAGGGGCTGGACTGTGTCAGACATATTGGTCACTTGGCTCAAGCTACTCCCGGCCAGAAATTCAAGACTTAATGGCTTGGATATACTAAAATATTAAAATTTTGATGATTTGCCAGGAAACACCCTTGCCGACACCGAGACTAACGTTTACTCAACAGGAAACTATTTCCGTTTGATGGCTTTGTTTATTTTCGACGTTAATATTTCGAGAAGGAAGCGGATACTCTCTTTGTGGCTCTCTTCACTCGCTACCATTGCTTCTTTTTTCTTGTTTTTCCCTTTTTTCCTTCCTCTCAAGACCAATCTGCAACCCTTACCCTAACCACTACCGGCACAATTATACCACTCTCAGCCTCGGTCGTTATTACAGAGACGGAGAATCTGCTTCAGATTTTGCGTCTGATATAGGGAAATGGGACTTAGCCAAAAATCGTCTTCATTTTCGTGTTTTATGTCCAGGAAGATGCATCACTATGCCTCGAGAACATCTAAACTTGGTGCGAAGTTTTGACAGGTGCTAAAAGATAATGACGTCTTTTTCCATCAATCAATATTTAAATGAAAGATATCTTCTGTGTTCAAACAAAAAAAAGTAAAAAACAAAACAAAAACAAAACAAAAAAAAGAAATATGCTATCTCCTGCTTTCACTTTATCATTTTCACAAACTATTCGAATATTTTCGTAAGATTCTTGCCGCAAACTGATGATTCTATTTAAGAATTGTCTATATCCTTGAGCAAATACATAAATATTCCAACATTTATTTATGCTATTCGATATCCTCTTCCAATCATAGATGTTGTTAACACAACGTTTCAGCCAATTCGTTCTTCAGTACTTCTTGGTTGAATAATCCAAGATGCGAGACAAACCTTATTTTATTTTCTGTTTCTTTTCAGACAATTATAGCCTGAAAGAAAACTGCATTCCTTCTCTAATTAGGCACCAGACTTGGACGCTGAAAACCCAGCATCAAAACATCGTCTCATCAACACCGAGAGTAAGATGAAGAAGTTTGCCGAACCAAAAGATGGACTATCAAAGACTTTTTTCTCATGTCCTTCTTGTGATCATATTATTAAAATTTATTAATTCTTTTGGGAGATTTTGAAGCACCAATAGTCCAAGAATGAGCTTGAGCAGCAACAATGTCAGCACTCATAATCAAGCAAAACTTTTCACTTAGCACTTTGACGAAGGCAAACTTCCATCAAACACATATGAGGAAATGTGACTTTTCTCCTTCACTTATTAGGATAGACACGGGCAATATGAATCCAATGTTGACTTCTAACATAATAAGTAGCAAATGAATATTTGCATAGAATCATATGGATTTGCCACACCTCTCTATTATTGGTGTTGCGGAGCCAGTAATTTCTGAATCTGTCTAGCTCGTCTCCCCATCTAATAGTCTGCAGGCCTCGGTTACGCATGTGATCTCGGGGGATCCATGCTGTGAGTCGCAGTGTCCATTGGTTGTCCACCATTCGTGCAACATGGCCAGCCCACTGCCATTCGAGCTTTCTAATGGATTCTATGATGTCCCTGATTCTTGTCTTTTCCCGGTTGTACTGTGCTGTTATGTGGCCTCTACATGTGAGGCCCTGCATAATTCTTTCGTGTGCACGTTGCATGGTTCTCAATTTGCTGATCTGTCTCTTGGTTGAGTTCCATTTTTCAGCTCCATAAGTGAATATTTCGAGGATGCATCTGTTATACACCCTTCTTCTTAAAAATAATGTGATCTTCTTATTCTGGAAGGTTGAGCTTGCTCTGCAAAAGGCTTGCCATCCTTTAGTAGAACAAGCTCAACCTTCAAAAATGAGAAGATCCCATCACTCTCATTAAATACAGGAACACGATGTCCATTTTATTCAATAGCCATTGATAACGTGTGAATGCAAACTTTTGCAAAAGTCGGTATAATCTACACATGGAGGCCAAATTCAACCCACGGCTCTATTTCACTCTGTCCACTGGCTATACGGAATATTTGACTTTGCATAATTTCCTTGTCTTCCTGGGTTAGCAGCGAAAAAAATGAGCAAAGGTCTAATTTCTTATGTGGCCGTAAAAATCTTAATGTTTATTGCTTATATAAGTATAGTATATACGCATGCTGTTTCATCAATATATTTAAAATGGAAATCAACCATCGACGAGACCAAGTCAGCCTCTCCCAAATAGTCATAATCCACATTGCCGTTTTGTAGATATACACACCTATATTCTGGGGAAAATAAAGCAATTAAAACAATCCCCCAAAACAAGCATTTTCCACGACCTTGTATTGAAAAGCGCTTCATAGTTTTCTTCCTTCTAGCCTGCAAGATATAAAAACATTTCTAATTTGGTCCGCCTCAAAAATGTTTGTCAACCCTTGCACTTGACAGAAAGGGGGGTGAAATTGCATATGAGAATGAGGCTGAATCAATTGTGGGATAATGTATGCAGAGAAGCAATTTGAAATGTTCAAGTTCGTGCCAAGTTGTGTCTGCCATTGTTAAAAGAGAGGACGCAAAGTGATGGAGCAGAGTTGGCAAAATAATCTGATTTATTCTGAAGAAGGAAATACAGGAAAAAAAATTATCAATAGAGTAATTTACAAATTAAAGAAAAAGAATAGAGGGAAATGAATCACAAACTAAGATATGAAAGAGAAAAAAATGTTTCAGAATGAAAGAAATAATAGATAAAATGGAAGTGACCGAAAAAAATTGACAAAAGGAGATATTGTAGAAAAAAAGAAAAAAAAAGAAAAAAAAGCAGTAAAAAATTACAGAATGCAATAAATAGAGAATGAAAAAGAGTTGGAAAGGGGAAAAAGAAATGTAATTGCAGAAAGAAATATAGTAAGGGGCAAAAAGTAAGGGGAAGAAAGAACAAAGATAAAAAAGAAAAGAAAAGAAAAAAACAACACAGTAATTTGTTTTGCCTTGAAAGTCAGTACAGGTCAACTTTCCATGCCTCCAGAAATATTCAAAAGAATATTTTCAGCACGTAATTACCTTCACAACTCTTTCTTTCTTCCTATTTTATCCTGCATCCCCTCACTGTATATCCCTTTATACACGTGTCATTCAAATGTGATGTTTCTGTTTTTGTACACTTTTCATCTGAACCCGATTGCTCTGCTAAACATACGCCTGTCAACAACAGAATATCGTCAAGATCAAAGTTTTGGCACCTAACTTTTCGATGCCAAAAAAAAAAAAAAGAAAAAGTACACATGCATGCACGCACTAAAATACAGGGATGCACATTATACAAAACTCAGGTGAGGGCACTCACACAAACACTTACACAAAAGGAAATTCAAGATTATTTCTATTTCTATTTTATAGGGTTCCATTTTATATGTTTATTATTTCCCTTTCCGTAAAGTACACCTTTTTGGTAATGTTGACAAGGCACACTGAAAATTACACGGGGGAAAATACAACGACGAAGAAATCGCAGGGAAAAAATGTCATTCTATCCCTACCATATCGGACGAATCCAGAAAACATTGAAAATACGGACTGAAATGTATTTTTTGGCATTCAGCCAACGTATCTGTTTCCATGAGCTATTTCTCACAACGGGTTTATATATATATATATATATATATATATATATATATATATATATATATATATATATATATATATATATATATATATATACATATAAACATATATATATGTATATATACATATATATATATATATATACATATATATATATATATACATATATATATATATATATATATACATATATGTATATATATACATATATATATATATTTACATATATATATAAAAAAGAGAGAGATAGACGGATAGATAGAAAAAAATTACACATAAATAGATGGATAGTCTAGAAAGCGTTATTGCTTTAAACATTAAGCATTAAAAGTCAAAAGTTTTTCAATAGATTTTTGTGTCATTCCAGTCAGTCATTCCCAATATCTGTCTATGAAATTCATATAATCCTCCGGAGTGTTTTTTCCCGATATAATTTAATTCTTTTCCTATCTATCTATCTATCTATCTATTTATCTATCTATCTATCTATCTGTCTGTCTGTCTGTCTGTCTGTCTGTCTCTCTCTCTCTCTCTCTCTCTCTCTCTCTATATATATATATATATATATATATATTTATACATACGGTTGTGTATGTGTGTATGTGCGTGTTTATACAAGGTAGGTTGCAACACTTTTTGCATTTCTCTCAGTTACTTATCGGCTAGATGAGCCAAACCTCTTATCATAAACAAACACACACACACATGCGCATGCACATACACACACACACACACACACACACACACACACACATATATATGTATATGTATATGTATATATAGTGAAAACAGCAATAGTACGATGAAAATAACCTTCACGAATAGAACTTTTCAAATACACCCGGGGAGACGTCTGAAAAGTTAATTAAAGTAATAAAATGAGAATTAATAATAGAGCTCACTGTGTTTTGCTGGTTTTGCAGATTCTTTCTTCAATTCTTGGAAGCACTTTTCTCAAAGCAGTAAACATAAAATAATCAAAGCGAAACGCCTCGAAACCTGTTGTTCAAACTTTGTTGCTGTTAACACAATAAAAGGAAATGCTGCGTGCAAGTTGTTCAAGCCGAGACTTAACAATGTCTCTGTTTTGCAACGTGTGTAGCAAACACAAAAAGGTTAAAAAAAAATTTGAAAAAAAAGGACACGTAATGGTGAAAGGTAATTACCATGTTATCAAATAGTCTAGACATGAGATGAATCTTTTACCCTTGCTGCATATTTGGACGAGTCGTGTAGGTTAAAAAAATATCACCACTCTAGTTTGAGAGAATATGCCATTAAGGCTCAAACAGACGATGCGGCAGCACACAACCGTTCACTTGAAATGTATTGAATTATACACTTAACTTCACTTACAGTAATAACTGGATGTTTGCAGTTATTTTCTGTCCCTACAATTGTGTTGTATCACCCATAAAAGAGTAAAAACCTACATCAGAAACAAATGTTTGATATCACAGGAAGAATGTACAATCAACAGGTCAGAAATACTGAACAGCTAGAATTTAGAATTGAAATAAAACTACCATCCTCTAAGCCTACTCTTTTTAGTACATAATCCATTGTAACTGCAAAATAGTACAACATTAGAAGCCTGCATGGCTGTGCCTCCATCCCTTAACCACTGTGATTATATTCGGTACAGACTGTTTACCTGGCAGAAATCTTTGTCACCAACATTAATAATGGAAGAATAGAAAATTTCTCTTCGAAACCAGGTATTGTACGAATTCCCAACAATAGATCATGTGAAAAATAGGTTATTTTTTGTGCAAACAAAAATAACTGAGCACTCAACGTACTTGAAAGCTACTTTCAAAGTAGAAACAGACAAATGAAAATTGAAGACGATATCCCAAAAGGAAAAAAGCTCCACAATATCCTCTATGGGAAGGAGTTTTGATGGTTAAGTGAAAACATCGTTGGGGAGATAGAACATTGAACGAGTTATCATACATTGGTCCGACGAATAGTTGTGTAAGTTAGCCTAAGATAATGTTGAACGGTATGGTCCGTTTATTTTGTGTCAATCAATCGAAATGATCCCAAGTATTAACAACCGTTTTCTGTCACCAAGTTGTTTGAGATTATAAAAGAGACATGCTTTTTCTTTTCTTATAGATTATCCACTTGAAGGGCTTTGTAGATAAGATCTATCGCAACATAGGAGTAAAAAAAATCTACTACACAATGGATTATATCAATTGTCCAAAGAGGACTTGTAATTATTATGATTCTCCTTAAGGTTATGGACCAATTTTTACACAAAAATCAATTTGGTAACTCTACTTGATCTATAGCAAATTAATTCAGTATGCAAATAACCTTACGAAGACCACTATCAAATACACGATTATTTTTAATGCATTTGCTGTGGAATTGTAGAGGGAACTATAGTATTTTAATAACAAATATGTTTTAGTATTGGTAGCCATTATTGGGTTTAATTTAGGTAGTGATCAAGAAAAAGTAAACTAAACTTCGAATCATCGTGAATAGATCTACATGCAAGAGATGTGTGTTATACGAACTTGTTGGATATCAGACCTCAACTTTTTTCTGAAGAAAGCCAGGTGTCTGGCCTAAGTATGAGATTTGGAATCCACTAAGGGTTACCTTGATTCTATTCCACAAGTTACGATACACCATCTTGGCTTCTTGAATAGCACATACATATACACAGAATTAGACTCCTATTATTATACCAATAACATCATTCTTTAATGACATGTGCCCCTATACCAAACCTGTATCATTTTTCTTGGATCCCGTAAGTAATCGTGAAAAAATGGTAGGGATAACTTTACCCGTCCTTGAATTATGGGTGGAAGAGCGGACTGTCATCGAATTCTTAGAAGATATCAAGATAGATGTGGATGATATATATATATATATATATATATATATATATATATATATATATATATATATATATATATATATATATATATATATATAGAGAGAGAGAGAGAGAGAGAGAGAGAGAGAAACAGACAAAAGTACGGAGAGATACAGAGATGTTGGATGAGAGACTGAAAAAATATTGAGAGAGATGTACAAATTATTACTAATTTTGATAATTACTCAACATGAAATATATTTAATCATACACTTCTTTGATTGTCAAATGGGGCACAACTTTTCCGTCACTAGATTGTTTTCTTACATATGAACCCATTATATTTACACTAACTGATCGAATCACCTAAGGAAGGCAATCAACAACTCAGTAAATAAAAAGCAGAGTTGTAATTCTTAGTTAAAAAAAACATCGAAATTTTTACCTTTTTATCCAAATAAATAGTGCCTAACCTTATCTTTAAATCATAATTCAAATGAGTTGAGTCAGGTAAGTTTAATTTGATTTTTTGAATTAAGTAAGAACACAAAATAGGTGATCACACTTCAAATGTCATACTTAACTGATCCTGTGAAAAAAAAAAAACAGTTTTGAGGGAGATTTCCCAAATTGATAGAACCAACCCCTCGATATTACTTGTTGACGAGAGTAAATTAGGTGTTCATATCATTAGTTTCTGCACGGAAAAACAAATATATGGTGAATCAAAGTAGGAGTTTCGATTATTAGGTCAGTATGAATGCTGTTGGGCGAAAACTAAGGGACCGGTTTAGCATTTATTGTTTCTGTTTGAGCCGATCATCAAAATTAGGAGGGGTAGGGATTTTCTAAACACTACTGAATTTACATTCACTTTTTCGTCGAGCAAATAACCGTCAAAAAGTAGAAAATATGGTTTGTGAAAATCCGATGATATTAAAAAAAATCTAAAACTAGTCACCCAAATGTTGAAAGACGAAAAATAATGAAAAAAAAAAAGAGAGAAGAGGAGCTAACGATTGAAAAAGTGATTAATATGAAATGAGAATGAAAATGATTTAAAAACGACCATTACGCTAAAAAAACGTGAACGTGGTGTTGAAAAAAAAAGTATTGAGTCCTTGCCTGAAGGTATTAGACCCAGTATCTGTCGCAGTAGCTGTTTGGAGTCGAGTATTCAAGTTGGTCATGCACGTTGCCAACCTACCATATAGCAGTACTCATGGTGTTTGATGTATTTTGGTTAGATAGTTGATCAGAAGACGTACATGAATACTGCCTGGCTCAAATTTTGGTCTTCTTCGGCACAACATTTTTTTTTCTAGAATTGAAGCCCCGACCCACATTTTTTTCAGGGCAAGAATTTCGAAAATCACAATTTTTTTGAAACTTGCTCAGGGACCCCGTTAATAATATGAACTTTTGAGGCCATACCTATGACTATTTGTAAGTTTTGAGATCACAGGCAGACCGTCCGATGCACATTTGCTGACATCGATAGTCTCTTCAAAGGGCGATTTTGAGATATGATTCAATCACTTATGTTTCTATCATTATCGTGATGATGATGATGATGATGATGATGATGATGATGATGATGATGATGATGATGATGATGATGATGATGATGATGATGATGATGATGATCATCATCATCATCATCATCATCATCATCATCATCATCATCATCGTCAGTTTTTCATCGTCCGTCGTTGACCTATCAATGGATAGGCCGGATCTCAAAAGACGTCATGGACCCAATACTTTCTGAAATAATTTAGTTAATATATTCATTTTGTATTTTCCCGGACTTGGATCGCTGGGGATCAATGTTGTGAGTCATTATTTCCATCTTGTTTACCATTCTTGTAGCATTTCTCGTCAATTTCCATTTTAGTCTTCCAAATGATTCTTTCATGTCTCAGACTGCTGTTTCTCTTGCTTCAATATATGTTTCCGTCTTGTGATCTCTCCATATGAGGTTGCGTATGATTCTCTCACATGCACATTGCTTGGTTCTAAGTTTCTTGGTTATATTCACTGTTCCAGCTTCGTAAAAGACTATCAAGAGGTTGCATTGATTGTTTTTTTTTTAATTTTCAGTACTAATACGATTTTCTTGTTCTTGAAGGTTAAGCTTGGTCTACCAAAGTGTTCCCACCCAAGAGTATTTCTTAGCTTGATTTCCTCTTCTCCTGAGGACTTCATGGAGATTTGTTGTCTTTGATGAATGTAGTTGTCTACTTCTTCCAGTTTTGCGTTTCAAAATTTGATCGTTGTTAATCTAATCTAAAACCTACGATATGGATATCAGTGAACAATGTGGTTATCAAATAGACGATGCAGTATTTGATCTGATTCATGCCAAATGAAGACGCTCAAAATATCAATCGAGAGAATCAAGAGTGTGAGATACAAAATCTCATTAACGTCAAAGGAAAATGAAGATTGGATCGGGGAAAATTGACGTCGAAACCTAAAAAACATCTTCTCTGGCAAGGAGCGATTGATATTAGCTATTCCGTTCCCTGCATAAAAGGCTGACATCTTGGCTAAAAATACTACTTCCTACTAATGATAACAAAAGTATGGTCAATTTAGAACTTTCTCTCTGTAAGACAAATTTATTAAGTTAACAAAGGATTTTCTTCTGTGGAAGAAGGAGAAAATTTAATCACGATACTAAACCGAAACCAAAATAGGTGTGGAAAGTCAACATACATTCAGGGCTACGCCTGTGTTCTGAATTTGATTTCGTTTTTTTATACATGGGTTTTGAGAAATCACACGCAGAACTGGCGCAGTTATTAGGATGGCAAGACGAAGTAATCAAGTTCAGAGAGTATAGGCTCCACAACACCTATTAAAGAAAGTTGTAAAATCTAAATGAAGGTCTATGTCCACCGACAGGCAGTATAACACTGATGACGACGATGATGATGTCATCAATATATTATGGTGAAATAAAATTGACTTGTTTCGATTGATTCGGAGAGGCAATTTTCTGTCGCCTATATTCTCATCAAACGAGTGCATATTGGTAAGCACACCTGTGAAAGGATGAGAGTGGAGGGTATATACAAAGGATCTCTAGAGTTGTGAGAAAAAGTAAAAATACTAAAACAGACAGGAAAAAAATATCAAATGATGATTAGAGGTAGGGTTAGTATGAACGAGGAAAGTTTATCTGAGTTAGTTCAGCCGGTCAAAAATAGTTCAAAAGTGAAGGGGAGGGTTTTATTTGGTTCAGGACTGTTTGGTCAGTGTAAATTCCAACTCGTTCAACGCAACACGTGTGTTTGAAGACTCCCATCACAACCAAGATCTGTAGAGGGGGAATAATTGGATATCATATTGTGCATCTGTCATGGACGACCGGATATCTCCCTAACCCTCTACACACTTTTTACCCTTTCTCGCTCTCTCTCCGAGTGCATGCATTTATACCCTTGCGTTAAATTTGCAAAACAAATGAGCATACAACGACCAAAATCAAAAACACGAACCTATAGGAAATAGACTGCTACATCAAAGTTGGACAACAAATCTTCAAGAGAAGAACAAATCAAACGGAGTGTCATACTTGGATGGTGAATCTGGTAGGGCGAGTCTAACTTTCAAGGGTAAAATCCCTTACATTCCATCGCTCAGCCGATAATAACTGATAGAGCTGAAACATGGAACATAACCTAGTTTGCCTCCAAAGCTGGGGACCGTGCAACATGCACATTAGATAATCATATTCAACTTAATATGGAATGAACGTGAGTGAAACAGCAAGAATTTTAAAGCAGGAGTAGTAGACACCAGAGAATCCATAGGAAAACTCAGATGATTATGGGCTGGTCATGTAGCAGGAATAACAGACAACCGCTGGACATCACAACTAAGAACATGGGTTTCGACAAATCACTCGCAGAACTGAGGCCAGTAGTTATTAGGATGGTGAGACAAAATGGACAAGTTCAGAAGGTATTTGCTCCACAACAGCGGAAAGGTGTTAATAAAAGGGAAGGTCTGTGTCCAACGACAGACAGTGCGATACT
Source organism: Thysanoteuthis rhombus (assembly GCA_963457665.1). NCBI lineage: Eukaryota > Metazoa > Mollusca > Cephalopoda > Oegopsida > Thysanoteuthidae > Thysanoteuthis > Thysanoteuthis major. The sequence continues at coordinate 46,383,604 of OY735223.1, forward strand.
AATGATTATATTGATGTATCAATAATAATATGTTATGAAATATGATATTCCCCACATCTGCAGCCGCCAGAGACAAAACATTTATCTGATGATGACCCCCAAAACACACATGGTTCCAAACCAAAACGTCATATCTACTAACCTAGGGCGCCCATCAGTACCTTATGATACCTTCAGACTGTTGGTTTGTCATTCCTGTATGGAAAAGATCAAAATTCAAATTCTTTGACGATACCTCGAATTTTATCTTGTGATCATATCTTTTTACCGAAATGAGAGGATATTCTGGAATTTACAGTATTGATTTTTGATTTAAGGTGAGGTAAACAAGATCCTCTTTCTGGGAAATCTACGTATAAAAAGGAATTATATAACCCTGGCAGCTAAGACATGAGTGTACTTTCTATAAAAAAACTAATATTCGCTCTCATATCAATGTGTTTATTGATTAATCTATTTATCTATGAATCCATCAGTCTGTCTTCGTATGATCAAATTTGATTTGAATTGCAACTTCAGAATGCAAATCTCTTCTTTGATGCAGTCGATTCCTGTTTGTAGAGAAGAGATACTTATTTTTATCAAGGACTTTCTCGGAGACGGACTGACTTTCTATGTCCCAGAATATAGATAATTTGAAAGTCAAAAATTATTCATGGATGAGTTGCCGATAAACATATAGATTTAAAAGATGAAATATCAAAGAAAACATAATGTAGCAACTATACCAAACAATAGAAATTTGAATATCAGTTGATTTTTTTCCTGATTCAGAGTTTTCAGACAAATATTTTGGACAAACCCGTAATGATATGTGAGGTTGCATCAATAAGTCTATAGTATGATACGTTGTCGTAGAATATTTTTGTTTTAAATATTTACAATAGATAATATCTATGTGGGTAATATTCACTACTGGATTAGATGCTTGCCAAAGATGGAAATTGAGTTGAAAAATAGTTATTCGTTTTCTAAAGTAAACCCTTTTTTTTGTTTAGGCTGCGTACGTATTTGTGTGCTTTTGTACTTAACGATTGTATTCGTTTTTAAGATAGTTATTACTTGCAGGTTATTGATTTGATTGCGTCTGAAAATAGTCATCATTATCTTTATACAAAATAATTGCCCCAAAAAACAAAAAAAAATTTGAAATAAAATCACGTAAATGCGAAGGGTCTCATTCTACCTGACATGATCGTATATTTCCCAAGTGGCCTCTAAGTTGATACTCAAGTCTAGGCCATGATTAAATAGCGGGAAGCGAAGAAGCCTGAGCCATTAATTTCTAATTCAGAAAATCTTTGACAAAAAGAATCAATAATTTTGGTACCCCCTTGATTGCACTTACAGAGACTATTGGACAATGGCAATTAGTATACCGTGGAAATCAGGCACTAGCAATAAGTTTAACGCAAGAATCAGCCTGGCATCTCCCTAACTCGGGGAGGCAGCTTATATAGAGCAATTGCTCTCCTGATCGGGCTACTAGATCATTAATGTTTGGCAAAAGATCAAATTAAACCTTAATCCCATCCTTTATCTCTCCTAGTCATCCATCACAATATTTTTCATATCTTGTACACTAGATTATTGGTAGTAATAGTACTAACTGGATCGATATCTTATTAGACTAAGCATTCTCAACGACTATTCATTTTGATTATATTCTTTTCCTCCTAATTTGTGTTGCCTTCCAAAGGATTAACCCAGACAGTCAGTCTACAGCCATTAGTCCTGGGAGATATTATATTGAAATCTGAGACGATTTATGAATTCGAATTACGATGTACAAAACTTTTTTCACCGAGGTCATTTCCCTTTTATTTGTACTTTTTCATGTGATCTATTGCTTCAATGGTCCCCCCTGTCGGTGGGATATATGATTACATACACAATGTAACCATGACCCCGAAGAACTTTCATCCGAAAATTTATCATGAAAAACATGTCCTTTGTTTGTATGATATGACCCAGTATACAAATGTTTAACTCTCTCATGAATTCTTCAAGGAGGAATTTCTGTCAATTGTTCTATACAAACAGAGGAACAAACTCAATTTATTCATAGGCGTTTATTATCGAGCGTTCTCTCCCGAATAAAAGTACATAAAGACGTCCCACAATAAAGACTGAAAATTTCAGCCAAGCGTGTGTTTTCATTGCTTTAAACAATGCATTCGGTCTTTTACATGAATATTGCAAGTAACCACGTTTTGGTGATTATTGAAACACAAAAATTTTCACCAACCTGATCACCAAAAAACACTGCATGAGAACCAACCACAGGAAGAAGTTACTCGACAATGGACAATCTCCATTCAATTAATCAACTGAAAGAAAAAGCAGCATACAAAATGCCCCAAACTGTAGAAAATTTAGATCCCCCAAAAGCCTTCAACTCAGTGAACATTCCAGTGGTCATGAAAGTCATCACTTTTCAAATTGTAAACCCTGTGTACACCAGAGTATTGCAACATATATACAGCAACTATTCTCTCAGGCTACATAAAGACACAGAGCCCTTCAAGCTTTCAAAACGGGTAGAGCAAGGTGATACCACCTCAGCTAAAAACTTCACTGCCTGCCTCAAGATGATCTTCTAAAACGTAGACTGGGCGAATTGAGGAATAATTATAGACGGTGAATATCTGAGCAACCTCAAAATTTCAAACGATATTGTCCTTTTGATAGTAAAACCTAGTCGACCTCGAACTAATGCTAGATGAACTAACTGACGAAAGGCCAATATTTCAGCTTAACGAAAGTCAAAATCACGTTAAAAATAAGAGCAAAACCATCAAGAACGAAGGTGCATGAATGGAAAAGGTAGACCATTACATCTATCAAGGACAACAAATATCAATGAAACGTACAAAAAAAAAAAAGAAGCAAAACAAAGAAATCAACCAAAAAAAAAAAAAAAGAATCAACCAAAAATCTCCATGGAGTGGCAACCTTTCGGCAAATCAAACTCAACTTTCAGAGGAAAAATCCCATTAGTACTAAAAAGGAGTGTACGCAAGCAATGCATCATCCCGATAGTCACTTGCAGAGCTGAAACATGGGACTCAAACAAAAGACCGACCTGCACATTGAGAATTGTGCTACGTGCACATGAGAGAATAATGCTCAGCCTCGCACGGAGACATCACGAGACAGGACAGTATATAAAGGAGAATACAGTAGTTTGAGATATTAAGATATCAACTAGAAAGTTCAAATGGAAAAGGGCTGATCATGTTGCAAGAATGACAGACAATCAATGTACATCACAACTTACATCATAAATCCCCAGAGATCATATGCGCTATCGAAGCTGGCAGAATACAAGATCGAGAGACAAAGTCATAATTCAAATACTGGTCCTGCAACGCCCACGATGGAAAGGTTTGGTGGATCCTTGGGAGGGGGAGGGGCTAATCCAACGACAGATGTTAAAAAGAATGATGATGGTGATGATGATGATTATGCTTGAATCATTGAACTTTCAGTCTTCATAAGGTGAATACATCTGCTGAAGATGATAAATACAGTTACAAAAGAAAGTGACTTTCAATTTAAAGTATCCAGGTTTGAAAGATTTTCTAGTCTCCTTGCGATAAAGTAACGTTTACAGCAAAATATGTGTTTCAGGTAAAACATGTATTGCCTCTGGACGAATCGTTCGTACATGTTATTCATAATGGACCTCATTGATATCCAATCACTAAGCAACCACTAGGCTTACCATACACCTAATCTATCAATACACGACCTCCCGTATCGATCACTGATTCACAAACCAACCGTATGGACACCCAATTTTTGTAGCATCGAAATCTCACGTCAAAACTCAAAATGGAGAAAAACTTAGAAGAGTTAGACATTCAGTTCTAGGTATAATCAATTTACTATCATATTGTAGGATTGAACATTAATTGTTAACAATACATTCATCATGAATGTTGTGAGTAAAAAGTGGAGGTATTCGACGTGTCCCCCCCAAAAAAAAGTGCAACACTCCGAGTGATCAAGATATCCAATCTTTCAGAGAAAAATCAGAAGTGAATCACCAGTAAACAATTCTGTTGTTTAAAACCATCATGTTTGTCGGGTGAACGTGAGCGATTTATATGCGAGATATGCCGAATAACATTTCCTGTAAACGTATTCCTTACACAAAAATTATCGGTACACATGGTCACTTGCAATATAATCCAATGATAGCTAGATCCCCTCTGCTATTGCTACTGACATAGTGTTTCTGTTCCTACTCTAAAGGGTGCAATGGAAGAATACTGCTGTAGCACGTACAATACGGCATAAAAATCATGTCATGATGAATACACTTGCACTGCATTCCATAAGTTAGCGAGGGAATCGACTTCTACTCACAATGAAAGACAGAGACGATTGAGAAGATACTGTTTCCGATCAATTCTTCCAGGCAAAATTCAAGACTTTGCAATAATCATAACAAAGCAAAACATTTCCACCCGTTTTATGACAAATTCACAAAGGAACACGAGATGCATAAGACTCACTGACATAGAAAAGAAAGAAACAGAACCACATTTGAAGATAGCAGTTCAGTTGTTTTTGTGTGTTCAATCCCATTATTCATGAGGCTGTATGATATAAGAGGCTCCCCCTTAGCTTATCTATCGCATTCCTAATGTAGACGCACTCATCACAGAGACACTAGAATCCATGAATAAGAAACATAGATTCTAAAGAAATCCCATGAGCGTTTAATCATTTACACAGTATCATTAAACCTACGATTTTGTAAGAAAATACAGGCACATATTTCACGATCCCATTATAGGAGAGGAAACAAACTCCAATCCTAAACTTGAATACAATTACCAGGTATGGAGAAGTACATAATGCTTCAAGAGTATAAAAGAATATGCATCTTAACTTTTAAAAAATATTTCCATCGGCAAAATCACTTAACAGGTAACTGCACTCCCTCGTACTAATCGATATCACTATAAGCACCTGATAAGCAAAATGATCTAACAGAGCTTTGGACCTTTTAATAGAGTTTTCGTTGAATAATAATATCTATTGTTAATTTCTGATTGAATACATTATGTAATTTAACTGACATTCAACATCTGTTAATGATTGCCTTTTCATTAATATAATCTTTTGGATTCTGTTATTCATATCATAAGAAAGCTTCTGCAGCAGTGTGAGCTTCAATTGTCTCTTTTTTGTGAAATACTGCAATTATTAAAATTAAAAAAAAAAAAGTTTATGTGCTAAGATCTTTCCTAAACATTCTCTTCTAAATTTGTATTTTTGCCAAGCAAAAACAATCTCGATTTTATAATTTTTTGAAACCCTTCCAGATGATATTCCAGGATGAGTAGGAGCATTATCCAGGTGCACATTGACATATGGGCATGAAAAAAAAACATTGGATGAAAGATAGGAAATGCTTTCGAATGATATTTCCTTGTATTAAAAAAATAGTGACACGTTTATTACTGGGAATTATTCGTCCTACACTATGAAAGATTAAAGGGCTCCACACTCACTATCATCCCACCTAATCCTAACATTTGTTGAAAGTAATTTCCACTTTCTTCCAGTCCAACCCCTGATACGTGATGCTGATCTGGACGCAAAAAAATGAATAGGGATATTGACTCGTTAGAAAAGCTGAGACTCAGGAAGAAATGAAAAGCTTCGTCCTTGAAAAGGTCAATGCTTTTCTTTCTATCAACGCTGTTCTACTATGTCAGTTGAGATGTTCATACAAAAACTTTATCGGAAATAGCAATTTCTTTCTGAGACCTACTGATGGTGAGTCTGGAGTTATTCTTTCTCATGCATTGAAAAAAATCGTAAAAAAAAAGAAGATGAGAACGTCTGCCTTGTATCAGCAAAAGTTATTTTCGTCAGTTACTTTGTCTTCTGAATTAGGAAGGATTTCTATCTTATCGATTCTGTTGTACGATATTTTGTATGATGGTTCACAGGATATGTAGATTCTCTTCATTTTTCTTCTTGATAATTCCGGAGCTAAAGTCTTTAGTGAAGTGAGAAAATATGAGTGAGTGACAAATACAGACTTCCTTTATGGGATCCATCGAAACTAAGATGAATGGATTTTATTTGCATGATCGAATCGTATCTTATTGTGAAATCGATCATGATAAAACGTATTAGCATGCACACACATTCTAAAAGACTGAATTTCCCTGTTTCTTTTCGTTTACATTCTGTTCGATCGAAATAAAGAATCGAGAAAACTTTGTAGGGAGAAATAATCATCAACACCTGATTAAAAACCCAATGAAACGAATTTATGAAGAGAAGTAAACGTTAATAAATGACATTAGACTGAATCAAGATATTAGATTAAATGATATTGTTTACCTATATTGACTTTTTTCCAAAAAAAAAACAATGAAAGAGTCAGTGTAAGATGACTAGAGTAACAATCAATTCAGGGTCCTTCAATCACTTTCTGCAGGATGGGGAAAAACTGAAAAAAATAAATTTGCTGGTGTTCCATTTTGATCGGAAAATGGGGCAGAAGTCTTCCCCTTCAATCCCAACTCCAAGAAGTGATAAATGAAAGTCAAATGTCAATCTTTTACTTGGATGAAGGAAAAAATCCTCCCAAGATTTCAACCTCGAGAAAAAACAAAAAATCCTTTTGATTAGAATTTTCCCCTCGATGTGGACCCCTGAAAGTGAGTTAAATCTCTCCTTACAAATTTGACACTTGAAGTAAAAAAAATACCTCTTTCCTCTCAGTTGACACCTAAGAGTGGAGGAAAAAAACTTTGAATTCAGATTTGTAAAAGTGTCATCCAAAGACAGCTGTTTCGTTGTATTACTTCTCTTCAATGCAGCTAAAGGCTATCTTTATCCAATGTAGTACCACATAGCAGGATCTGAACTTTTGCTTCCGACCCAGAGGCGGATATTCTACCTCTGCGCTAGGGAACTGAACGGTCAGTAAGGTAGAATTTAAGCAATATATTCATTCGGCTCAAATTCGCTATTCAGCTGATTGCTCTAAACTTACCATATATATATATATATATATATATATATATATATATATATATATATATATAGAGAGAGAGAGAGAGAGAGAGAGAGAGAGAGAGACAGACAGACAGACAGACAGACAGACAGACAGACAGACATAGACACAGACACACAGACACGGAGAGAGAGAAAATGAATGGGAATCGAGAGAAGAAAGAGGCGCCAAAAATTATTTAAAACACTAAGCACCACGCACCTACCAAAACTCTAATTCAAGTTCATTTTCACTTGCACTCTGGTACATTTTCTTAGATGAGGCCATTGTCGGCATTCTTCTGTTATATTGTAAAATATCCAATTTCTGTCACCAGTCACTAATCCGTCCGAAATTTGTGAGATGTACTCAAGAAAATAGAGATATATGGTATATGTCTACGCTCTGTTGTTGAATTGTGTTAGATCATAGGAAACCTATTTTACAAGTTTCGGCGGCTTTGTAAGACGTAACAGATGACAGTAAGCCGTTTTATGGCTCTGATTCTTCGGTTTTATCCGTAGGATTTCCATTGAGTCGAGAAAGATTTGAAGTCAACTGGACGTCCTGTTCATCTCCTAAGCTAATCTTTTTTGCCAAACGATTCTTCTATTTATAAAATCTACCTCATAAACACCATAAGTATTCAAAGTTGCTTCCACAGGCTTATTGCCTTATCTAAACCTATATAGGTCCACAAGTTGTGAACAGTTCATTATTTAGAAAAAGTCACTTTACTAACCCAACTGAATCAAACAGTGTTTACATGACTTTGTTTATAACCGTAATAGCACGTCCTGGCATGAACTGATGTCACTTACACTTTCTATAATAGACAAAATTTTCATCTTAACACTATTGTATTTCAAACATTATTTCAAATATCATATATCTTTCTCTCTCTTTATATATATATATATATATATATATATATATATATATATATATATATATGAATGTATATATATATATATATATATAAATCTATCAATCCATCTATCTATCTATCTATCTATCTATCTATGTATCTAGCCATCTATCTATGTATCTAGCCATCTATCTATGTATCTAGCCATCTATCTATCTATCTCTCTCTTTCTCTCTCTCTCTCTCTCTATATATATATATATATATATATATATTTATATATATATATACATATATGTTTGTATCTGGTTGTTGATGCAACGCTGAAGTTCTTCCACTGTATTTAAATTCGTATTCAGAATCAGTTTAAAATATATTGCATTGATTTGTACCATTTGAAACTAATTTGGGCCTTTATCGAATTCTCTAATGATATCAAACGTCACGCTTGATATATCTGACGTGAAATGGCCACAACTTTTTATTTTGAATTGAATTATTCCAACTTTACCACGCTAAATCTGATCGTTGCCAACATGTCTGACCTGGAGATATTTATATCACATTTTCTATCAAATGCCTCTTTACTGATAGTTTTTTGCTCCCAATTTAATAATAACAGATATGAACGTTTCGAAGATAAATATGAATAAAGGCATAAAAGAATAATGTTAAGAAATTTAAGAAAAGTTTGCTTTTTTTAATCTGTCGCTTGCTTTCATGATATATCATTGGTAAAAGCTTTCTTTTTATAATTCATTAACAGAACCATATTTCCATCAATTTTTCTTTGTTTGATAATGCAATCAATTTCTACATAGCCACGCTAAAAACCAGTATGTTGCAAGCTAGTCTATATGACCATTACTAAAGAAGTGAGTTTGATTCCTACTGGGACGGACACGTATGACATATAAGAGAATAACCAAGTTATCCACTTCCATAATTGACAAAATTTTGACAATTGACAAAATTTTGATATATGACATTTTTGGTTTAATTTGACATTCGACATTTTTGCTTCTTCTAATACACAGTCGTTCGATGTTAAATTAGTTTCAATATTGTTTTTATTGTTGTATTTCCATTGATTCTGTACAGGGATCTTTCAATGGACTATCCGAAAATAAAAATACATCAAATACTCTTTTCATTCAGTGCATATATATTTGGATGATGTATGAGTTGAATTTTGTACTTGGTGGTTTTTCTGAAGTTAGGATAATTCATATTTGCACATTTGAAAAAAACCATGAATTGACTTTTTACTTTTTATAGTGATCTGATAACAGTTCTATTATTTCACGAATTAAAAAAGGATTTGATTAATGTATAATGTATTTCTGGACGGGTTGTTCGGGAGTTTTAATTTGCTGTTAAGTCATTTTGATGAATTTCGTGAGGGGTAAATAGAAAAAAATTTGGTCAATCAGGGTCATTTATTGAATATACCCAGTAATTAAAGAAAAACATTTCCCCAGACATCTGTCATCATCTATCTACTGCAGACATTTTGTGTTGGCGTGCTGACTGTTTACATTACTTTCATTTGGAGCGATTACATTTCTCTTTATTATTCTCTTATTATCAGAAATATAAAGTCTGGAAAACTATACTCACCATTCAAACTCATGTATAAGTTTGGTCATATGAAATTATGAACATTGATAAAATAAATAGAGATTATTTTGAATTTTATTGATTTTTGTGTCTTCCTAACCCTGGTAACAAGTTTGAATACAGTTATGTATTAAATCAAGTGCCGTGCATTAACTAAACGTGAACATACATTCAGACGTATACATACATTTGAAAAATATAAAAGAAACATAAATAAAAAATGAGGATAACTGACAATGGGGTGGTCGAAAATTTAGCATATATATATATATATATATATATATATATATATATATATATATATATATATATATATATATATATATATATATATATATATATATATATATATATATATGTATGTATATATATATATATATATATATATATATATATATATATATATATATATATATATATATATATATATATATATATATATATATATATATATATATATATATATATCTTACAGAAACAGATGGATACCTTTTCATTTTAAACGGGAAAAAAGATTTCCAGGGATCAAAAAAAGAATATGCTCATACCAATTGAAATCTGGCAAAATTGTCACTGTTTATCAAATCATCTTTTTTATTGAATACTCGACCCGGCTGCCATGGAATTATGGAGCAAAAGTTTTGTACAATAACTTCCTTTTATTTCTTTATCTCATGATTTGAATGTCCTACACATGTAGCAGGCTCATTGTGTGTAGATATTATTTTAGTTTTAAACTTTTTTTGAAAAGTCTACTAAATCTACAAATAAAAATAAAGTGATGCATTGTTTATATATCCTTAAATCACTGAGGGTAACCCCCCCCAAAAAAAAACTGGATAGAATACGTGAGAGTCTGTCAATGATATGCCTGCAAATATCTCTCCCGAAAGAAATAACTATTTTTCTCCTCTCTACTTCCAAAAGATGAGCATTGAAAACCTTTTCATACGCCGAATAAATGACCCATTTGAGTCATGTTGTAGATGTTCATAGGTATATAAGCTATTTAAAAAGGTATCGATGTTTGGCGATCATAAAAGTGTGTTATAATCATCAATAAACAATAGTAAAAAGAAAACATATTTTGGTGCATTAGATATATTTACGTCATAGACAAACTGCCATTTATACATGAAAATGAGAACATTAAAATGTAACGTGATCCAAGTTTGTGTCTTGATAGCACATTACTCATCAGCCTAAAAATCATCCTTCCAGCGTCCGTCGTTGGAGGAGTCGAGAAGCCAATACTATCACACAATCTCATTGAGTCCAGGCCGTTGTTTCGCATCGGAGCTTTGGGGATCCATGTTATGAGTAGGGATATCCAGTGGTTGTCAAAAACACTTGCAATATGACAATTCACGTTTGAGTTGTTAAGATAGATTCCATGATGCCTCCTGACTTTTGTCCTTTCTTTAGAATCGTATTGTCTGATGATCTATCTGTGCAATGCTGAGCATGATTCACCAAATTGCATGGTTATGGATTCGAGGGTTAATATTACAGTTGTGTTCCATGTTTCATCAATTGTGTTCCTTTCCTTTTAGAACTAATAGGATTTGTCCTCCCTAGTCGACTTTCTGTGAAGCACCAACCCAGTGAGTGGAATTTAAAAAAAAAAAAAAAAGAAAACAAACACAAAATGTCAAAACTCGCCAGATTAAAACTTGAAAAAGACGAGGGAGAGGTATGAACAGACAGCAACACTCAAATGCCAACATGTTGACTCAAAAATAAGAAAAGTGTCAAAAAAAGAGCTAATTTTAATGAACCAAACCTGACTCGATAATAGTCAACTCAGCAACGATTTATATCACCAAGTAGCCAATTATTTTCGACGTTCAGTCGACAGAAGCTTCCTGAGAATCAGTCACCTGGAGAAATTTCCTAATTTCCTTCATTGTAAACTTCTAAACAACAGGTTTCTAATCACAGAGTTTGAAAGGCGGATGCATTCACTTCCTTCCAATGTTCTTAAGTAGTAAATGGTTAATTCTTCTTTGTAGTCGATCAGTTAAGCAAGTTTCAGTTAACGTCTGAGCTATTCCGTTCTTCCCACCTTTTCATTTTGCAGGTCAGAGGCTAGACACAAGAGAATCGATCGGAATTAACATAATCTGTTCTGACTATCGAAAAAAGCAGACAAGCTGGACACAATGGTAGACGGCTGTAATTAACGGGAAGTAGCGCATCCTAAAAAAACGGATGAAAACTGTTCACCAGTTTTCTTCCTACGTTTTTTAAGCATCTCTCTCACTTCTCCAGTTTTTTTAGATGTAGGGATGAAAATTATACATAGATCTGAACTGACAGTGAGAGAGAGAGAGAGAGAGAAAGAGAGAGAGAGATAGAGAGAGAGTAAGAGATAGAGAGATAGAGAGAGAAAGACAGACAGACGGACACTGGTAGATAAATAAAGGAAGAGAAATAGACAGATAGACATGAAATGAGAGAGATAAGGAGAGACTGATATCGACGGATAGATAGACAGATCTCGACCGACTGAGTGAGGATATACGGAAATATGTTGATATATGTATTTGTTTGCAGTTTTATTTAGTATTCCCTGCAAAAAAAACATTTTTCAGGACGTTTCCATCAGAGTATCCAATACGAAGAATAAGAGTTTGTTTTTTCTTGTGGATTGCCACGAAAAATATGCACCAAGTGCATTTCTTATTTTTCTTCTGTTCACATATGTATCTGTAAATATTTAACAAGGAATCTTTCACATTAGAATACCTCATTCAAGTATTGTTATGATAAACAATACAATATTCTATTCTGTATGTCTGAAGCAGTGACTTTAACTCCTGTCTACTCACAGTCACTTCTTGATTTTCAATACACAAAATACTGAGCACCTTATCTGAGAGATTTCTAGATTTAACGGTATGAAATTCCATGCTTCAAATATGGAATATCATATTCATCCGTTACGTCATTAATGAGATTTACATTACTTACCAGCTTTGAATGAATTCCAGACCTTTTAAAATATTAAACTCAGGATTACCAATACTGATTTAACAAGTAAGGCAAATTATATTCACTCGGGAGCTTTACGTAACTCTATCCAATCAAATCTATATCTTTTCAGTTAACAAAACCAGGTATTTAAAAAAAAAACATTTAATGGAATAGGGAACAGAAGAATAATCACACCATTCATCATGCGTACTAGCTGACTAACACGTCCCTTGGGCAGGGAACCGTCTCAGTAATTTGCAGTAACCTCAAATATATCAAACGGCTGCAGTGAGGGAAGGAATAAAAGATGCAATACTCATGGGATAAAAATTTAACTGAAAATACATAAATAAGTCCTAACTTGGAGACCAAACAAAAACCTCATCCACGCAAACACACACACACACACGCACAGATACACATGCACACACACACTCAATGTATTTACACTCTCTTCTTTGCCAGATACTGGAAATGCTCATATATCTTTTCTATTCTATTCAGCCCCATTTATTTCGTTCCTCAAGCCACTAAACCTACAGTCTATCGTCCTTACTTCTGCTGTTGAAATCCACGTAGTTTTTTCTTTATGAACCCCTTCTCACTTTCTTCTTTCAAATATATTTTTAATTAAGTGACTCTGACTGGCTATATATCCGCAGGGGATCCGAGCAACGAAGCTCGTCTTGTCAATACATCTGCTTGAGATGTTTGTATCGTTCTTTTTGGATTTGGAAAGGATGACTCTTTAAATTTTTCTCAACTTTGACTAAGTATGTAAGTATACTCCACTTGCAAAAGGTATGTTCTACAGAAATGTTAGTCAAGTATTTAAGAATAAAATATAACGTTCAATTGAAGAGTCCCTATCTGCCCGTCGTATTGTAAAAGTAACAATGTGTTCCAATCGTTGTACTTGCTAAAAAACATGATCTCATTTTATTGCTATTTTGCAAATCTATGGTTTCAAATCGATATTATTTTGACGTGTATTGTCATTAAAATTAAGGTCAGATTCGGATCTTAAATAACTAATATTTGAAAAAAATACAAATATCTGACTTCCACTTGAATTTCACGTATATTGTCAAGATCTGGATGGACAAACGTGATTTCATTTCGTTCATTGCAACTACATACTACAATTTTAATGAAAACTGCATTGACTTTATCTGAATTTTCGTTGCAAATTTGTTAAAAATTCCATAGTAGTTACACGTGATCTGTATGTGAAGGAAGATCTGAAAGAAAAACTTTTTTGTCTTCTGCTAATCATATTCGAGCGTAAATTTGAAAACCTTAGTTATCCTGGAAAGATAAGCCACTATATCATGTGTAAATTTTTACTTCTTTAAACAATGGATGTGTTTTGGAAAATTCCATCAAAATAAATATTCAATAAATATATAAAGAGTCGATAAAAATGATGTACCACGGTTTTTGTATCTGCAATTTATCCATATCACCGCAAAGAATTTCTTAATTTTGATAAACATTAATCTTTCAATATCTCAGGAGGTGGGTCTGCTTATGAGAGGAGGGGATATTTATAATGTTAAATTGATCTGAGAACTAACTCGAGAGAGAGAAATTAAGTCGTGAAAGGAATGCTAGTTCTAGTCTCCCGTAGGGTTTGATTTCATGACCTGCTCCGTAAATTTACTGTCGTAGACTAAGAATATGAGTAGCTACAATGAACAGCAATAAAACAATAATGGAAGAAAATACCTGCACAAAGATCAATATAATAGCTGGATATTATTTGTATTTTTAGTTATTTATTTGGGCTTGCTAAAATGTCCGTCTCGTGTACGTAAATATATTTTATCAATAAAGTATAGTATCTTTTGCTTATTCCACACACACACACACACACACACACACACATATATATATATATATATATATATATATATATATATATATGATTAACAATATGGAATGAGACGAATTGAGGAGTGAAAGTATATGAAAACTTTATTAGTCAAATGATTAATCAATAAGTATACTATACAAGTTTTGGTAAGTACCATTATTTTTGTAGATTTGTGTGTACTTTTCAATGGATGAGATAATAGGTTTCCATAGCTTTGAAAACTAATCGAACATCAAATATCTTGCTTTGAAAGGACAACTGAAAATCAAAAATGAAGATTAATAACATGACTAAAATTCTCGAAATACATGAAAATGTGTAGATCAATGAATTCAAGACTCTTCGTACTAATGGACTCAGCACTTAGCTTAACAACCCTTATAACACCAAGCTTTGATCCGATAATGCTTTACCAAACTATCCTTTGCACCCAATACAACACTCCCACCCTGGCCCATAAATATTCTCCATAACACCTATCTATTTCCACAACAACTTCTAATAATATAATGTGGACGCCTTCATGTGATTAACGTTATAAACTTATTTTACCCTATCGATACCTAACATGACCCATAGCCGAGCAAAAGAGTACTCCTAAATTATTTCTAATAGTCCGTCCAATTTTTACCGAACCCCTGCTGTAAACAGCGACACACTATCAATACGTCTGTAGATCACCCCATCCACAGATAGTCATAAAAAAAATAACTTATTGGCAAAGACTCTACATCATTTTACTGATTACCAAAAAAGCCAAAGACTCGACCATGATTCCAAATAACCATGAAAACTAATTTTTAGGAATACCCACTTCTTTTAACCAGTCCAACCCCTCCAAAAAACTGTTGCTACCACTTTCGACAAAAGATCCAACTAATCAACCACAGTTTCCATCCCATACATAAAACACTCAAGTCCTCACACCATGGTCTCCCATGAATTTTCCTTATCTTGATTTTTTTTGCTTTCAAAACAGAACATTTGATGCTCAATGTGTTTCCAATGGAAACCTAATATTCTAACCTTTGAAAAGTATACACATACTTATAAAAGTAGGGACACTCACCAAAATATGTATGATATAGTTCTTGATTATTTTACTAATGAAGTCCCCATATAGTTGTACTCCTCAGTTCATTCCATTGCAAATTGTTCATTATATATATATATATATATATATATATATATATATATATATATATATATATATATATGCACATTTATCCACGATCTCTATCTGCTGTATTTGTTTCTTTCAAAGTGGACAATTATGTAAATAAGAAGCAGATATATGATTTGACTGGTTGATCTCAAGTTGCGTTATATCATTTCGAAACTCTATTTGAAATGATTTCATGTTATCACTTTGTGAACATTTATTTTGACTTGGACAACCTGAAGCGAATAAGCAATTAAAGAAAATGGGGTTGCTGCAGGAAACAAACCTACGATCGATACGATGTGATATCAATATACTTGACTTGCACCTGATGATATTGTCTACCAATTTAATATAAAATCATGATATACATTGAATAATATTCAGATACGTTGTGATAAACAAAAAGTATAATCCACTTCTTAAACTGAGAAAAACACACTGTAATCAGCGTTATAAATAGGACACGTCCATCATATCACGTCTTCGAAGTGATAACTGACTGCAAGGTGAAAAGAATAATACACAATAAAGATTATAAAGGAACAAAATGCCACCAAAGAGCTCTGTATACTTGGTTTGTCTAAGCGAAAATACGGCAAGGCACGGAAAAAATTGGTTTCGGGAATTCATCTTATATTTTCTGTTCATTTGAAAAGTGCATCGTTTTTTTTTTCAAACACAATAATAAATCCTCTTATATATATGTGTGTGTTTGTGCGTGTATACGTGTGCGCACATGTTGACAGGGTGAAACTGTGAATATGTATATGCGTGAGCATGTATCTCAGTCTGTGCGCCTATCTGTCTCCATAATTGTGCATGCTTCTGTGGACGTCTGTCTATCAGCCCGTCTATATTTATGCTCTGTGAGTGTGCATCGGGTTGAGGAATGGTGCTATCAAAAATCTTGATCTCTAATATTGAATCTGTTTAACCATTTCATTCTCTTCTAAGGAGAATCATGATCTAATGTCCTCTTTTCGAGAAGAACTACAGCCATTCTGTCAGAATTAAATTGCCAAGCTGTTAGAATCAGAGTTTCCCTCTCTGGCATTTCTGAGTGCTTGATGACAGTTTATAACTTAACGCCAATTAATCTTTATTGACTTCAGGAAGGGAACTTCATGTATGTCACGTAAAAACTTGATAGCCATTATCCGTCCCTGTTTAGATGAATTTGTCATTATAAGATATAGTTGTCTTCAATAATGGAAAATGACTTTTATTCCGAACCAGACATTAGAATCAAAAGTTATTAGAGAGAGAGAGAGAACTTTAGACCATGACGGGTCATAAAATTATAATAAAAACATCTTCTATTCATTACGAAATTCTCCTGGGCTGATTTATTCTATTACTCGGTTGTAAATCTAAAATAATAACTCCGTGGAGGTTAACTTTTTGATAGCTTTCTACCTAATGACAAAAATCAGTTCATTCCCTCATGTCTGTTGTTTAGGAAGCACTTATATAATCTGAAATGTACAATATGATAACTCTGGATGATTTCATACGTCTGAATAAGACTGGTATCAAGGAAGACAAACATTTTGAACGTCTGCTTTCTAATCTTGTGGCAGCATTCATAAAAAAAACCAGCTTTACTTGACCAATCACAAAATCTAGCTGAACATTGATCTTTAGTATTCAGAGAGCTTAAACATACGTATTTGCTTAGTTTTGACGATATAATCCAAGATGGTGAATAACTCCAGCTAGACAATAATATCATTTCGATTTTTTCCCAATGAATCGAGCATTTTTAATCATCAAACACCTTTGGATAGTTTTTATAGATAATATTACTTGTAGTTATACAAACGCTATACAAAATAATGAAAAATGTCCCCATGTGATTCGGGAATATGGGATAATAATATTGGTTTGATTAGGTCTCACGTGATGACCCTGGAGCTTACTGTAGAGAGCGATCCCAAACGTAAAAAGGATGCTAGATGTATTATGTCCGGGACTTTGTTCCATGATTTACCCTGTATATCCAGTGCTGAAGACTAGCAATATTATTACTTATGATAAAAAGCAATAAAAAATACTGCTCAAAGACCAATACTGGATAGTTATTTATTTAGGCTTGCAAACCAAATAGCTTTTAGAGATATAACTGAGCATGCATAAAACAATTTGGCCCCATGTTTTTTGCTTTCTTCTTTATCCAAGATGTTTTATGAAGACGAATTGATAGAATCAGTGATTTACCAATTATGGCCCGGTAATTCTTTCATAATTGATTTATATCGAATAAATATTCCAACATCTGTGAACATATTTCTAAATGATGGAATCCTTGTCAAATAATGAGATTTGAGAGGAACATATGTACTTGTAGCCAGTCAAGGAATCACGTAGGCCATCTGTCGGATATCTTTTAGCTAAAATGATCTTTCTTGACCCAAAACATTGTCCGTCACCACATTTAACTTTGATGTATATGATCTTTTTCCCCTATTTTCCTGACAATGGTTTCGACTTAACCAAGTCCAAATTAGACAATTTATATGCTGCTGTGTGGATAATGGTAATCAATATGATCAGTCAATAGTATCTACTCAGCCAACGCGCGATTGATATTGCAAATTTCCTCATCGTTCAAAGGTAGGAATGGATTCGAAGAGTTATGTAAAATCTCTTATCCCCAAACCTCAGTTCACGTGGCCTATATTATTCTACCTCTTATTTCTATAATACACCAGTATTCCCTCGATTTTTTAAAAAATAATTTCATCTTGTGGTGGAATTTTGAATATGGACAAGGTCTATTTAGGATATTTGTTATCAACGGAGATTGCCTACTATAAGGGGTTGGCAGAACTGGATGGTGCAAACTTTTGCTTAAGAAACCCTGCAAGGGACGTGAAGAATAGAAGGGTCCAATCATCACAAATGCAACGATAACACTGTACACATCCCATTGCTTACTAGTTGAACCTAATTAGAATAGTCAGTTTACCCATGCACACTTTTTGATTGGTTGCCAAGTTACATCAAGGCTATTAAACCAGGTCTTGTAAATACATTGGCAGTATTAACGGTCAAAAACAATTCTCTTGCGAGTTAGAGAAAAAATCTTTTACAAATAATCATGGACAATTTGAGGAACTTATAAAGGAGGTGATGAGTACATTTGGGGATATTATCACAGACAATGATTCTAATTCTCCAAGAATAGAATCTTCAGAATGTGCCGATGGCAAATGTTTCTCCGAAATTATGAAAGAAAAATTCTGAATTTTTTTTTTCTGAAGTAAATCATGATCAACTATTATTGCGCGTTTTAGACAAACAGAAAGTTTTTAATTGATAAATTGTGCAGATGTATTTCTGAAACTGGGCTCAGATTTGAGATACTTTTTTGAAAGTGCCAGGATCACCTAACTCAGTTTAAAGTGCTTCATCAAATTAAACGGAATCTCTAACAACAACTACATTTCTATTGTCTCTATGACAAGTTGGATCTGAGTCGCTTGGAACTCCCGTAGGTAACCAGTCACAGTGACTTCATCAAAAAGACGAAAAAAGTGAGAAACAACTGGTGTATAAGAATTCTAGCAGCGGAAGTGAGACAGATAAATAGAAAGTTCAGTAACAGCATAGGAAATAGAAGAAAAATGGGTGTACAATCATTTAGTTCCAGTACCAGGTAAAAGAAGAGGGTGTAAATTATTTTAGTAAAAGAGATAGCGATATAGTAAAACAAATCTCTGCTCATGAGTTAGGGGTTCAATATTTCGTTCATTTAGTTAAATGTCAATATTCTCACTTATCCTTGTCCAGCTTAAAGACGGTGATAATAGCTTTTTGGAGAGGAAACGTAATGCAGGAGTGTTTTAGCTAAGGGCTACACTCGCCCATCGTCATGATTTATGGATTTTCCCCAAGATTCACCAGATCTTTGTATCGTAAACATTGCAATGCCCATACTTCCCAAACTTATCTAGTTTATCACGCCAACTTATATTTTGTTGGCCCCTGTTTTGCATGCGATCTTTTGGGATTGGCGGTTGTCCAACGTTTTTGCAACATGACCAGCTCAACGCTAATCAAGTTTAACGATTCTATGATATTTCAGCTTCCTTCCCCCTTGTTAAGCTGTTTGGTTATGTGATCTTTTCGTGTGATGTTGAGACTGATTGTAACAATTGTATGATTCTCTGAGAGTCTATCTCTTGTTTAAATTTCATGTTTCAGCTCGATCGGTGACTATAGTGAGAAGATAGAATTCAAAATGTTGACTATGCCAGAGAGATCAGGTGGAAGTGGGTTGTTTTTTATTCTAATGGTATCAGTGAAGGGTAAGCATAAGCAGTTTAAGTTGAAACTTGAACTCAGTTCAGTGATTTTGTCTCCTGTTCTGTACCTCTAGCGCCAATAGAGAGAGAGAGAGAGAGAGAGAGAGAGAGTGAGAGAGAGAGAGAGAGAGAGAGAGAGAGAGAGAGAGAGAGAGAGAGAGAGAGAGAGAGAGAGAGAGAGAGAGACTGCTTGGGAGAATTCTATCATCCGTGCATCTCATGATCTCCGTATGCTTATCCCTGGATTGCACTCCAGAGAGGTCAGTTCGGTGAGATCCCAACATTTACTGAATTAGAAGAACAAAATGTTTCCTAGTTTTATTGATTTAAATATTACAATCAGATGTAAACACGTACACAAGACGCTACCTAAAAATTAGATCTTTCAAGCTATCCAATCTATCTAGAGACTCTTTGAACATTTTATACGTTTTTTCTTCGTTTTTTTTTTTTTTTTAGTCCGTCTAAGGATAACATAATCGACTCTAAATCCTTTGCAATTTCAGGTTGTACATCGTATATCTTAAGATATATTTATGGGCTCTTGTATTTGAAGCACTTTATTCGAACATATTTCCGAATGCACATCAATTTGCTTTTGTGTAGATATATAAACGTGATTTCCTGCTGATGCTGTATGTAAATCTGAATCAATTTTATAAACGTGGTTTTAAACTTCTGAAGATACTATTCTGTTAAGTCTTCTCTGGTCAAGCATTTCTAAAATAATTATCCAAGTCTATATTCTATCTTGTCTGTCTGTTTTTGTTTTATTTATCAGTTTTCTTTATTCGGTTATATTATTTGCTCTACCCCACAGAAACCGTCCACAAAATTTGAAATCAGCCCTATCGTCTACGTTCATCCATAAATTCACCGGTCAGCGAAAAAGTTTTCCAAAGTTTTCCCAAATGCTAAATGTCAATAATGGTAGAAGCAAACCTATGTTACAAAGCTAACAGCCTTTTCCTTTTCTGGGCAATTTGATTTTACCATGGAAACGAATTAATCACAAGTGGCTAAGCATGAAAGTTTCAATCAGACATATTTGATTTAGTGCTTTCTCGCAAAGGAGCTCCGGTGATTCCTTTACTACGGGAGAGAATTACATTTCTTTTGCAGGAGAAGACACAAACTTAATGACCCGATCAAATATAATGGTAAAAAATATCGAGCAAAAATGAAAAAAACCAAAAAAGCACGGAATGGAAAAGTATAGAAAAGGGTGTCCATATAGGAAAGCTGTCAGGCATACAAATTGGAACTGTAAGGAATGTTTTAAAATAAAACTGATAATTGTATACTGGTTCCTATAATTACTCAGTGTACATTTACGATTCTTGATTTTCTTCAATGAATTTCTAAGAACCAGATATCTCTAAGCAATACCTATATACATATGTATGATAAGCACATCAAATTATTCCGCTAAGAATATGTTTGTACATAAAACATCAGAATTAATTTTGATATTCCGAATCTTAACAAATATATGCATTTCTTAATATCTTAAGTATTTTGAAGATGTTTCCTTGATTGTTAAAGAAAAGTTTTATTCATACACTGATAATAATGAAACCGTAAAATTAACATGTAGTTCTTTCAAATTATCACTCAACGTACACAGTCCAATTCAATGAGTTGAAATAATTTGATGATTTATGCATGTATTTACTCAATTTGCATAAATTCAACCTAATGAAGAGCTTGGTTCGCTATAATATGTAAGTTTGAATTGTTATTTGACGTCCACAGAACTTACACCAGCTAACAAAAAATAGGACCCTCATTTGATACACATTATTTGGGTGAGCAGTGTTCCAGTCTTTCGAGATTTCACTCTGTTTCAGACTCAAGTTGAGTAGAAAAACTACCTTTCTGTTGAGTCTCTTTTTTGAGTAGATCGATGGTGATGATATCTGGTCCAGGGGATTTTCCTTTTTATGTTTGTTTGTTTGATGGCTTGCTTTACTTCCCATGGTGTAACTTCGGGGAAATCTTCGAACTGATTGTCGGCATCTTGTGTATTCTGGTCGTTGTTGTATTGTCCGTGTTTTGAAGAGTAGAGTTCCTGGTAAAATTCTTGGGTGCGTTCAACTATTCTGTCTCCATTTGTTGTCATGTCTCAGTTTGCTTATAGAATGCTGCTTATCTGCTTTTTTCCTCTACTGAGAACTTTGTTTATTACTTCAAATCCTCGACATTTTTCGAGCTTGGTCTCGATGATGGCTGCCGTATACCTTCTTTTGTCTCTCTTAGTTTCTTTATTGTTTTATTCAGTTCGATTTCTTCTATTTTCTCCATTGTGGTCGTTGGTGGTTTGATATTTCTGAACTTTCCAATCAGTTTTCTGGTTTCATCTGAGATTTTTCTAATGGTCGCTGTGTTTGTTGATTTGAATATATTGGCTGCTTTTTATTGAGAGGTTGTTATTTTGTTGTGGAGTTCGTTGACGTTGGTGTCGCTTTCGTCGGTAAGGATATCAAATTTGTTTTTCAATTTTAGCTTGAAGGCTGGGATGAGTTCACTTGGTACGTTCAGTGGCTGTTGTCTAGTGTGGAACATTTCCATGCATTCTTTATTAATGTTTATTTGCATCTTCCATCTTACCATTCTATGGTCGCTCCCAACATTCACTTTGTTTAGGACTTGGATGCCTATGATCTCGTGGCTTTTGTCCGTTAGAATTTAATCTATTTCGTTTTTGGTGTCAGGATTAGGGCTCTTAAAAGTCTATTTTCTATTAGGTTTCTTTTCGAAGAATGTATTCATAATTTTGAAGTTGTTTGCCGTGGCAAAATTTACCAGTTCTTCACTTCTCTCGTTTCGTCTTTTGTATCAAAATTCTCCGACGCAGCTTTCGTTTCCTTGTCCTACTTGTGCGTTGAAATTTCCCATGATGATATTGAAGTATCTTTTGGTGTCTTGTAGTAAGGAGTTCAAATCATCATAGATGTTGTTTATTTCTTTTTCGGTTCATTGCAGAATGGGAGCATAGACTTGGATGACATTTAGTTTGTACCTCTTCGTGAGTTGTATGGTAACTAGCCATGCAGCCTGAGATAGCTTTAAAGCTAACCACATTGTCTTTGAGTTCTTTATTGATGAGAAAGCCTACTCCACTCGGTTTCATCTTCTCTTTCTGGTAGTTGTTGAGAAGATGTTTGCTTTTCAATTCTATTAGTTCTTCCCATTTTGCTGAAACCTATGATGTCCCATTTGATGTCTCTGATTTTGTTTTCTAGATGGGTCAGGTGGGAGTTTCGACTTCCTAGCTGCTGATGAATAGCATTGTCTTCTTATTGAGGGTTTTGTGGGTTTGATTGGGTTTAAGGTTTCTTTCTACATAAAAAATGTGACCCAAAGACATCCACATCTATAGACCTGGAAGCTTGCTCGACTGCATTTACAAACTTTTCACAAAAATCATCACCAACCGGATTACTAAAACACTGGACGAGAATCAACCACGAGAACAGGCCGGATTCAGAAGAAATTACTTGACCATGGACCATCTTCAAAGA
Source organism: Thysanoteuthis rhombus (assembly GCA_963457665.1). NCBI lineage: Eukaryota > Metazoa > Mollusca > Cephalopoda > Oegopsida > Thysanoteuthidae > Thysanoteuthis > Thysanoteuthis major. The sequence continues at coordinate 46,406,969 of OY735223.1, forward strand.
GACGGCAGCAGAATACAAAATGCCACTCGTAGTAGCATTTATAGACTTCAAGAAGGCACTCGACTCTGTACAAATTCCCATGGTCATGAAAACTATCACCCTACAAGGTGTAGACCCTGTATACGTTAAAGTACTGCAACATATATACAACCACAGCAAGTCATTCATTAAGCTACATAAGGACTTTGAACCGTTTCAGCTCCAAAAAGGAGTAAAAGAAGGTAATACCAGCTCACCAAATCTCTTTACAGCCTGCCTTGAGATGATCCTCCTGAACATGGACTTGAAAAATAGAGGAATCAAAAAAGACGGCGAATACTTGAGCAACCTTAGATTTGCAGACTACATCGTCCTTTTCCCAGAGAACTTACACGACCTCCAACTAATGCTAGATAATCTAAATAAAGAAAGCAAAAAAGTTGATCTACACATGAACTTCAGTGAAAGGAAAATCATGTGCAATAATCTTGTTGAGAATAAGAACATAACCGTCAAGATAGAAGATGCAAAACTCATCAATGTAGACCACTACATCTACTTAGGACAACGAATCTCCATGAGACCCTCAGAAGAGGAGGAAATTAAGTAAAGAATCACTTTAGGTTGGCAAGCCTTCGGCAGAGCAAGCTCAATTTAAAAAAAAAACAGATGATCCCAATAATCCTGAAAGGAAGAGTATACAACAAATGCATTCTTCCAATAGTTACTTATGGAGCTGAAACATGGAACCTAACCAGGACACAGACCTGCAACAACGTGTGCATGAGAGAATCATGCTCAACCTTACATGGAGAGATCACAAGATAGTACAGTATATAACGATGAAATTAGGTGTTCGTGACATCATAGAAACTATTGAAAAACTCAAATGGCAATGGGCAGGCCATGTTGCAAGAATGAAAGACAAACAATGGACATCACATCTCACAACATGGATCCCCAGAGATCACATAAGAAACCGAGCCCAACTGAACGAACCCTAACCCTAACCCTGAGATGAACTGGACAGATTCAGGAAATACTGGCTCTGCAATGCCCATGATAGAGAATTGTGGAGAATCCTAGGGAAAGTCTATGTCCAATGACAGACGTTAAAAGACCGATGATGATGATGGTTGGGGTCAGCAATTTTTCTTAGGGGGAGGGGTACCAGTATCGAAACGTATCCAATCCAACACAGATGATAAAAGGAACAACGATCGTTCATTGCTAAGAAAAGAACAGCTGAACGTCATTTTTGGAAAGCGCTATATATATATATATATATATATATATATATATATATATATATATACACAAAGATCACATGAACGGAAAAGTTAAATAAACGAACATATACATTGATTATGAATGAAACTTACCATACCACCAGTAAATCATTGATTTTTCTGGGCTGCTGCATAAAACAGACTTTTTGCTTTTTTCACAATACTGACAATTATTTTTCACTCGAAAATGATACATAAAAATAGATTTTGTGCGTAATATTATCTTCTATGAACTTGGCAGGCCAGGTCAAATTAGGTCACGGCTTGTAGTTTACCAACACTTGCTTCAGACAAAATGGGACCTCATCAATGAAATCATTGAAACGAAGTATCATTCCTGCTTTCGACTATACGGGTCATAAAAATGAACGTTGAACGAAGAATGTCGGAATAACTGCTTTCAATTGGAGAATGGGAGAGTCGCGCCATTAATAAACTCCATTTCGAATTCATTCCTCTTAAGCAAAAAAACAAAACAAACAAAACAACAACAGCAAAAACAACAACAACAACAACAACAACAACAGCAAAACAACACTGCAACTTATACACATAGCAAATGCAACTTGATTTATATGAATTTCACATGGTCGATACCTCAGATTATTTTCAACATGAAAGTATTGTCATTTGATTTCCATGGAATGGATTAAATATGTTAATACATCTTATAAATAGCGTTTTTTTTAGTTTTTTTTTCGCTTGTAAACTGATGAAAATGTTCGTCGGGACGGCTGGTATTTAGATCAGGGGTCAGCAACATGTTTTTTGTGTCTGGTGAGCCAATGAATGATATCATTATACAAGACAGTCGAAATTAACAATGTGGGGAACAGTTATCAGTGAAACTAGACCATATTTTCTTACATAGAAATATTCACTTGAAAGGAAAATGCAAATGCATAAACAGACTTAACTGAGTATCAACAAAACTGATGCACTCCTGACTGGATATAAACTCGTATAACCAAGTATTTCGACGGGAATGTAAGAATGCGTAATGCTAAACCATATTTAGTTGTGAGAAATGAATTATTTAAGGCCACTGTAAAAAAGCATCTTTTTGTATTTTCTGATATAAGATTTTAGTTTTCGATTAGGGATTTTATTCTTCGCTGATGAACACTGATGAGGAGAACACAGAATGTTCGTATTCAACATCACTTTCAGACAAGTTGACAGGTGGGCCACGGGTCGTAGTTCACAGACTGTTGTCCTGTACAGAACTCAAATTAAACCCCTGATAACGAAGTACCTCCTTTACTTCCGATTGCACTTATAAAATAGAAGGAGATTTGGTTTCGAAATGTTAGAATAAACGCTTTTGATGATTAAACTTTCTAAATGACATTGGTAAACACTACAGTAGAACAAATAGGTGACATTTCTGACAGCTGACTCACGCTGAGTATCCTATTTGAGGTCATCAATCACTGAATCAGAAAAAAGAAATTTTTGGCCAACAAACACAGACACTGGACAAAGGTGCAATCACAATTACTTTACAAGAAAACTATCAAAGTTCAATCTCAATGGCAATAAATAATGATATAATTGCTTTGTGGAGACATATTTGTTGTTCATCCTTCAACAGATCATTCATTAGTACGAGGTCCTGTTTCTCTGAGATAAGACGGACATCTACTGAACGTATTTATTCCTTCTTAATTGAAGCAACTCATGAAGTATCGAGGTATAAGATTAGACAACATAACATTTTTTCAAGCAGTTTGTCAAAATGATTTAAGAACGTTTATTTATTTTTTTTTTACTCGTGTTGAACCAAATAGTTGTAGTCAAATAGATCGGGTAATCAGAAAATTTAAACACTAACGAGAAAATGATAAAAGCAAACGAAATCCTGAAAAATGACATTTATATTTAAATGTAGATAATGTCCTGTTTTCATCATCATCATCATCATCATCATCATCATCATCATCATCTTTACCACCATCATCATCTTTTTGCGTCTGTTGTTGGACACAGATCCCCACTAAGATTTTCTAGACCCCATATACCGTTGTGGTCATAGAGCTAGTATTTCCTTAGCTCATCTAGTTTATCATATCATCTCATATTTTGTCGGACTCGGTTTCACATTTGATCTCTGGGGATCCATATTGTGAGTCGTGATGTCCAGGAGTTCATTGCCATTCTGGCAACATGACCAGTCCATTGCCATTTTCAAGTTTTCTTATGGTTTCTATGATATCTACAACTCCTGTCTCTCCTTTGATGCACTGTACTATTGTGATCTCTCTATGTAAGGTTTAGCATGGTTTTCAACAGCATACGTTTCATGGTACGTTGCTCAAGTATTATGACTAGGTTCGATGCTTCAGCTCCATAGGCGACTATCAGGAGGATGGACCTGTTATATACTCTTCTTTTTGGCAATACAAGCTGAATTTTCTAGTTCTTAAAGATTGAGCCGTCCCTGGGAGTATTACTAGAGGAAATTCTCATAGAAACCCATCAACATATAGTTCTAAATAAATAACCCTTTGTTTTTTTTTACTTGATGAAGCAATGGATTATCTTTTAGTTCCAAAAGAATTTGTTTTCCCTTTTGCAATCACATTCTATTCGGCGAATGCCCCATATTTGAATTACACATTTTTTTCCTGTTTGAAAGCCTCTCAGCAGAGCAGGAACAGTTTAGTTAAACAAATTGCTGACATTCATCCTTAAAATTGTTTGTACTATAAAAACTAATATTATCATGTAATATCTCGATACAAGTAACGTTTCAGTATATTCATATCACATGCTCCTTAGGACGTTTGATCCCTAAGGAACATATGTGATTTCTTTCATTACATATATGAGGATGGGCAGAATAAGTCCCATAGCAGATGCTTTTCCTTCCCTTTTGGATATACATTTGTCATGTCTCTAGAGGTTCTGATTAATTTTATGAGAAAAAAAAAATGACAATATTTCCTTTCCTGGATAACACAAACCTGTCTACAGACTTAATTAATGGAATGTATAAGAAATGGAATTGAAACAGTTCTAAGTCAATACCTTAGATGTAGGTTATCCATTAATAATTCATTAGTTTCAATTATGGAAATTCAAACCGCATAATAATTCAAGTTTGTGACAAAGAAGAAAGTTAATTTTTCATATACATCTTGAATTATCGATTTTCTAACGTCGTGGTTTTATTCATTAAAGAAATAATAAAGAACAGTATGTCCTTGCAAAATGTTATTTGAATAGTAAAAAACGAAGCAAACGGAAAAAGTTTTATTTAAAATCTGATTCAACTTCGAATGTACATTTTCTCAGCTTTTCGATGGTTTTACGACACCTTTTTGATCATATATTCGACTGATTTTTTCAATAACTCTTTTGATTTCACGTTAATATTCATCATTTGCTTTGGAAAATAATATTTTGTTTGTCTCTCACCAAATAGATGTTTTTAATTGAATCTATTTCCCTGTAATATTCTTGCAAAATTGAAGTTTTAGAATTATTTCCAGTCAATATTCTGGATATAACAAGTATTGTACAATTCTATTTTGGGTTACATTAAAAACGTCTTCCAAAACTCTCAAAATAGATGACTTGAGATTTGAAGTTGTCCGGTTAGCTGATCATATATGTATAAACAGTATTACTTGCACCTATGGAACTATAATGCTGATATTGTAAACATTTACCCTTTATTATACCTAGAAGAATTTTTTTTCAAAACCCAACTTAAGAAGGTTTTTAGTTTGGGGTTCAATTTGCAACGTAAGTCTATCGTAATGTGTCCCTAGTTGTCTGCCTGATTGTTCTAAAAATTGAGATTGTTTTTTATTAATCATTACCTGATGTAAAACGAGAAAAGTAACTTATTCTTTGATTGCTCGGATCAACCAGACTTGTTCAAGGTAAACAACTTGGTTTCAGTGTTTCTAACGACTTTCACTCTCATTGTACAAGGCTAAGCCAATAAGTCGGAATATTATTCAGCTTAGATGTTAAGCGTCAGAATTATGATCTACGCGTACTAATTTCTTCGCTGTTGTTGTCTTATCAGAAAAGTGCTTTGGGAATCAGTGCCAATAGTTTACACATATTCTCTGATCAGTAGATCATGCGTAAGTTTTGAGAATTTGTAATTGATCGTGAGGGAACATGCAATGAGTTTTAACCCAACCTAAGCTGCCGTGTTCAATTGATATATTGGATGTTCTCCACTAGAAAAAAAAAGGTTTGACATTCCAGGAAAAAAGACACTGGGGAAAAAATGGAATGGACGCAACCGAGACGTCCCGATGGAACAAAACAAGAATGACAGAATAATTGACCTGAGTAAATTACTCTACGAAGTGATTGAAAGACCTCATCTACTAAAAAAACGAGAAAGAAGATCACTATATCATTAAAATGTTGATAAATCAGCATCAGTGACTGACATCTGGTGCCACGATTCTTTGAATACCAGAAATACAAAGTATTTTTGGCCCAGAGAAATGCGAAGGGAATATGTTCTTGAAGGATAAATGAGTATCATCAGTTTTCTACACACTCTGTTTTAACAAGATTGATTGCCTGGACAAATTGAATGTTCCAGAGTGTGAAACGATTCATTAATTATCATCTGTATCAGTAATACCAAGGAAGACGAAAAACTAAAAAGGGGGCAAGATTCACAGCATTAAAATTTTCTTTGGAAAAAAAAACTGATGTAGGAGGAAACTTTTTTAAGACATCAAATGCCAAAAATAAAGGAAAGCTAATTTTCCTCAAAAAAAAAATTCGATCAGATTAAATGGACTTTAATTTAAGTGCAAATGATTTAGACCTGCAGATGACAGCGAAAAGGACCAAAGTTATTGTTGCAGGACTCTGTGGCTACTTTTTGTGCTGAAAGACCAGATACGTGATTTGAATCAGGCTGCAAAAACAATTAAGAAATCGATTCTATCGTTCGAATTAGAAGAAAAACTTGCTGTGTGGTATAATTGATTTGTTCGAGTAGTAATTCGGTCGATTGGACCGAATATTCCTTGGTCTCTAATAATTTGGGGCCAGCGTTTTCCATTAGGTAGATGCCTGTGTGTCTCAACGTGTGAGCAAGAGTTCGGTGAGTGTGTCAATTAAATCAGGGTAAATGTTTATTTGTCAGCATTGAATTGGTGTTTCGGCCGATGGTGAGAATTCCTGATACTTTTCTATCAATGTGTGTGTACAAATATCGGTGACTTATCTTGCATTTGTATATTCCACACCGCTTTGTGCTTTCATGTGTTAACCGTGCAATAGTAATTATCATCATCATCATCATCATCATCAGCGGCAGCAACAGCAGCAGCAAAAGCAGAAGCAGCCTTGTATTGTCGGTTGTTGGACATAAACCCTCCAATAGTTTTGCCAGACATCTCTATCATCGACAAGACGAAGCACCTACTTTCTGAACTTGTCTAGATCTGTTTGTCATTATATATTATCTGCTCTCTCGGGATTTATGTTGTGATTCATGAGGTCCTGCAGTTATCCACCATTCTGGGCATATGAGTAGTTCTTTATCACTCGAGTTTTCTTATATACTTTATGATGTCTTGAAATACAGTTTCTCCTCGATTTATAGTTGTGTCTCATAATTTCTCCATCTGATGTTTAGCATGATCCTTTCATGTGCACGTCGCATGTTTCTCCGTTGGATGCCTAATCCCTCAGTTAAGTTCGATGTTTCAGCACCATAGGTGACTATCGGTAGGATGTACTGGTGGCAAATCCTCCTCAATTCGGCGAATGGGATTTCCTTGTTCTTCTAAGACTAACTTGCTCTGAGGATTACGTAGGTGTAATGGTATACTTTATCCTGTTCTGTGTTACTGATTTTGATTGACATGGGTTCATCTTTAACATGTTTTTTTGTACATTTTTGTTTTGCTGTAGTACATTTGTAGACCAAGATACTTGCTTCCTTCATGCAATTTGTCTAGCATTATTTGGAAGATATGAAAGTTATCTGGAAAAAAGGATGGTGCCATTTACAAATTTGAGGTTGCTTAGGTATTTGCTGTCTCTGTAGATTCCTTTATTTTCCTAATCCAGGTTTTGGAAGATCACATCATTGCCAACTGTAAGGAGCATTGGTGAGCTGGTAGCAAGTTGTCTCATAAACCTTTAGAGCTTAAAAGGTGCTGAGACTTTATGTAAACTAATGAAGGAGCTGGCGGTCGATATGTTGCAGTATTTTGGCATACATACATTTTGGACAGTGATACCATCAGTAACCTTGTGATTTCCCACTTGTCAAATGCCTTCCTGGAGTCCATTAATGCTATAGCAAGTGGCATTTTATATTCTGCTGCTTTCTCTTCTAGTTGTTCGTATGGAGATGGTCAACATTTGAGTAGATTCTTTTAAAGCCAGCTTGTTCCCGTGGTTGGTTTTCGTCAAGTGTTTTGGTGATTGTTTATAACTTTGCTGACAAGTTTGTTGATGCATTTAGTTCAGCCAGCTTATTGGCCACTAGTTGTAATTGTCTTTCAGGTTGCCATCTTTATATACCAGCATTATGATCACAGTGCTCCAGTCTTCCTGGGCTTTATTTTATTTAAGCATGAGTTGAATGGAATGGTCAGTTCCTCTGCAATGACTTTATCAGCTTCCTAGGTAGTTCGATGGTGATGCTATCTAGTCCAAGATTCTTTCCTTTTGTTTTTGTGTTAGATTTTTCGGTTCACCTCCCAAGAACTGCCTACTCGAGCATTGCATATCTTGTTCATCCAGGGGGTTGTAATGTGACACGATCGAGTTTAATACGTGTGTAAAAGAACAAAAATGTCCTGTATCTGCGAGCAATGCCAAAGTGGCATCAGGACGACACATCACCCTGAATTGTGTGGTAGACTGCATGTTCACATCGTATGTATAACAGCAGTATCAAAATGTGGAAATTGGTTAGCAGATATATGTCTCTGGTAAATATGCATCTACATGAAAACCCGTACAAATATTGATAGCGTTCAGAAAACATGGATGCCTTGAATAGAGTAGGATTAGATATGAAACGGATAAAAAATGGTTTACAAGTTAATGTAACTTAATATAACTAGAAATAAAACATTAAAATCCTTGCGCAATGTTGTTTTGAAAAGTATGGGAAAGAGAGGTACAAATCAACTACTCAAACAGAAAATATCTTTACAATGAAAGAGATTTCAAGCAAAAATCCATTTGTTAACTCACTTCAGAAAAATTCGAACTAGTTACCCAGAATATTTCATCTGACTTAGAGTGGAAAAAGTAGAAACAGATTAAAACAGATGAATCGTGTGATATCAGAGAAAAAGGTGGAAAAAGCAGAGGGAATTCCACAAAAAAGGGAAAAACTAAAACGAATTGATTTTTGACTATTTTAACATTAGAAACACAATTTTGACAACGTTTCCCTGTAAGATTATAAGATAGTAATCATAGTAAGTTGTTTCATTACTTTTATATCGTTGTCATTTTATAAAATTCATCTCTCATCCCTCTAAAAAAATGATACGATTCAATTAAATTAGAACCCCTCCTTCAGTCAAATTGATCATGCAACTGTGGAATTTAGAGCATTTCCTTGTTCAGGATGTTGATTTCACCATTTGCCTGCCGAGGGAATGAATTCAGATCTCTGTAATTGAAAGTTATCAGGCAGTTGAAAGTAAAGCAAAATCTAATGAGAATATTGCACTTATTTTGATTAGCCTTGAGCTGTGCAGACGTGATAATAAGATAATAGGTACATTCTCAAAGAAAAGAAACAATAAAGGGGAAATAAGGTGATGATATTTGAGGATAATAACCCAAACATTTTTTCGGAAGTCCTCCAGAAGATTCAAAGAATACAAAAACTGCGTGATATCCAACACGTCTAGAAATACAGCAAAAACATAATAAGAATGGAATACAACTGATGAAACTTTACCATGAAATATTCAATCGATCATGAGGACGCTGCCTAATTCTGATATTGTATTACTCTCCCGTGCTGTGAGAATGAAGGGGATGTTGAAGCTCGGCTCAGTCAGTTTTTATCGATTATTGTACATATGAGTATGATATGTCGATTGATTGTCGAAAAATACATGCATATAAAAAGTCATAAAGTCGAGTAAATAGAGTCATTGAGTTCTCATATGAGAAATACAATTTGTACAATAAGTTCAATGAAAGTGTAATTTGTTCAAGAAACTGAATCAAGACAAAAGAACGAAATTACTGCTTAAGAATATTGAATTCAAATAAAAAACTCATTGTTGAGTTCAGCTTATTGGTCTTTCAAATCACTTTATCGCACAATGTTTTTTGAATCATAACAGATAATAATTGAAATATTGCATTTTCATTCTGGTACAACTGTGACTCATTGCATGTTTTTTCGTATTCTTTCCGTGTCACGTTTGTCTTTGTTTTTTCTGTGTTTAAGACGGTTTATCTGAATTAAAGAGGTAAGATATTCGTTCCCTTTATCAAGGAATTGATCTGAAGATCTTTTCAATAAATCCTCATGTCATACAAATATCTTCAACAAAGCTACAGCCATGTTTGAGGAACGAGCTACTAAAACAACAGAAAAACAACAGATCCTTCTCTAACATTATTTGGAGATTTATTTTTATATCAAAATGAAAGAGCAAAGCATGTTATATTGATTTGCACCAATGAGTAGAAATGATTTGGAATGTATTGCTTGTATGATATTTCCTGCGAATGTATTACATTCTGCAAGATGGGGTAAGTTGCTTTAGTGTTCGAATGCAGGATAAATTATGGAATACCTGTTTTACTCAGAGATTATCTCCTCTTCCTCTGGCAGGTGAGATTAGGTGGCCCCAGAATGGGTTGAGATCGGTAAGATATCCTGCCTCATATCTCTTGCAGTTACCAGTATTCGAAGGGGAAAGTGAAATAATGTTAACTCTTTCGGTTCTAGAAAAGAAATCACTGCCAACCAAGCTGCCTATCACATCAAAGTGCAAATTAAGTGTTGCCTGACTGCTGAAAACTACAATCGATATTAACCTGTCCTGTATAAAACATTCTCACATTCTGCAGAGTTGATATTAGATTTGTTCCGTGTAAATTCCAATTGAATACATTGGAAGGTTAACATGGGGTTTTGGAATAACATTTGTTGTCTATGTTACTTTTAATCAAACGTGTTCAAAGTCATCAAATTTTAATAACACTGTACTTTTGATTTTTGCCTAGAAGTTAAAGTTGGAACCGCTTAGAATCTCAAAATGTGTGTAAGTGGAATCTATAGTTATATTGATTTTGTATATGGCAGTTCATTTTCTGAAAACGAATTGAAATGATGTAGAATTGCATGCACAACTTTTATCAAACTTTACAAACGGATTCAAAAAAAAAATTTTTCGAACATCGACTTCTTTAACTATATACCGTCGAATAATCATAAAGATACTCAATCAAAATATTTCTTCTCTGTCTTAAACTCTTCTTCCAAGTAATGTTCCAACTTTGGTGCTTTTCGCACTGAATCAAGCGAATTTGTTGTTTTGTTGACAAAAAGATTTACAACTAGAGCTATTTTGGCAATTGATAATGTCCATAAACGGCTAACGTTGTTATAAGCGTGTTTTTGCCTTTTTTGACGCCTTTTAAGCGTCGATTTAGATATCTCTTTTCATCAAAACTTAACACAAACAATGGTTTTGCAGTATAAACACGTGCATTATCGTACAGACGAATGACACATTTTCTAATAAGCTAACTGAGCGCTGCGCGGTCTCCAAATTCATTACTACAACTCCAAAAAGTGATAAAGTGGGAGATATACTTCAACAACTGTAACAGAAGCCTTAGGAAAGTTGCTATTATTTTCTCCACTCACATGTATGAGTGAGTGGCCCTATATAAGCCTAACCTTGTATAGTATTTGCCCCTGTTAGGAGGCAAATAAATAGAATCACATTAGCAATAATATTATCGTTGTGCAAAAACAGAAATCCATAATTTTTGTTCAGCTTATCAGATCATATATGAACATTTGGAAAAGCGGAGTTCCGTAATGACCATTGATTTGTAACCCATATGCGGATGATTTATTCCAACAATGAAAACATATGGTTAATCTTAAGAATACTGTTTAAGCTCCCCAAAGTATAACATTATTAAACACCAATTAGTTTAATGAGTTTCCTACTATCATAAGTATAAAATAATTACATCACTTGATCAGACATTCAACACATGCAACATGACTGCTCATTCTGTGTAGAATTTATTCTAATCTCAAGACAATTGATTGTCATATGAACAAGGTCAGATCATACATCTAGATAACGTCTGCTCGAGTGGCCAGAATTGTCGAACCGAGAATCAAATGAATCCTTCGTATAAAAACAACAAAAAAAAATAGGCATCGTAATTCTACTTATTTTTGTTCTCCGGATTAATTCAGGAACAAGATCAGATACCCACAGAATTTAATTCTTCCAACCTAATAAATAGGCTTCATATTTGTTGATTCTTAGTGGTTGTGGTTTTTGGTGGAAGCAATGGTGGTCTTCAATATGTAATCATTGTAAAAACAATCAAGTTACATTTGGTTCTATAAGGCTGAATATACTAGGCCTTTGATATTTTAACAGATTACCTTACTTAAGCAAGGAAAGTGATCTGCTAGCTTGAAAATCACTTTGCTACATCGTTGGCCTTGTTATTTGTTTTCATACTAAGCTAAAACACGAGAAAGATCCACGGTAAGCTTAGCAGAGAGTGTAGAGTGCAGTGTAAAAGTATTTTGGTTCATACACACACACACACACACACACACACACACACACACACACACACGTATATATATATATATATATATATATATATATATATATATATATATATATATATCAGTAAATCTGATATTTACAGCAGCAAAACGGGTAAAATGATTAGGGAAATGATCTCACAAACCAGTTAGTTGTAATCTCAAGGGGATACTAAGTAACACATCATCTATATAAATCAATGTATTCAAATAAGTGCGTATGTATATCAATAAGTCTGTAACTCTAACATGTATTTAAAATTAAATAATAAAAAATACTGACAAAAATATGTTATTAACCGTCAAGGACGTATTGATCCTCTGTTCCACATACAAGCACATAAAAATGGTGAAACGTCAGTCAGTATAACCCATTTGGATTTAAGTGTATTCATAATATCTTGTAAAGAATTCAGTTGAAAATATTAATTAGCTCGGTACAATTGAATGCTGTGGCTGATTAGGATTTATTACGAATAAATTAAAAGTATTCAACAGTTAATAATGTGTCTAAAACAAACAATTCGGCTGGAGTATTATGAAGAACATTGAGTAAATTAGAAGGTTTTCAGTCTGAGAGATCTTCACTGGGAGAAATGTCGTTTTAACAGGTATGAATCCAAACAAGCCGTTGGTAAAATAGTAGTTTAAAGAGATTAGTATTGTGAAAAAAGAAACCGGGAAGCCAGCAGTAAATATTAGCTACAATAGAATACAAAATCGAAGTTTGACGTGAGAAATATATCATTGTTTGAGAATGGGAACGGTCAATTATTTCCTAAATTTGGGGAATTTCCATCTCCGCTTTGTACTGATATAGATCCCACTAAAAGCCAGGTCATGTGAAACAATCATTCAAAATTCGGGGTACGCTTGCATTCAGTTTCTCGATTCAACTTTGAAAATGTATTCTCGTTTTCCTAAATAATTTCTCTATATTATAATTTCTTTTTAAATGGAAATTGTTTGTAACTCTTTCTTGGTATTCAATTTCATTTATGTTTGCAAACCAATCATGTTGCCCCCCTGAATGAATTACATCAATGTGTTAAATTTTTCACAGAGCTCATGCAACATTCATCTATTTTGTGATGTCATAGGATTTGCTTAGTCGTTTCCTATTTGCTATTTCAATGTTATTGATTTAGTCTGGTATAGACTGTTCATTTATATATGGATAACCAGTAGCTAATCGAATCTGAAATCGACAATCCATCCCGTCACAATTAACAACAAAAATATACATGAAACTGAATTGTCACAATCGTTCATCTTCGTAATATATTACGGTTCCAACTTCTTTTTAATTGAGCATTTCTCTAGAAATAAAGTAGGATTATAATTTTAAAAACAACTACCTCTATGGACCAACAATGGGTATTGAGAGACATCAAGCATCGTACGTCGCAAGTTGATGTTTCATGAGTGTGTATGTCAAATATTAGGTTGGTAGGCTTTTGAATTTTAGCACAGAAGGAAGGGAAACGAAGCCGAAAAAATAGAAAATATTAGTCTATCGTCAGGTTTGCATATATATATATATATATATATATATATATATATATATATATATATATATATATTGTCTGCCATTTCTCACCGGCAGTCATTTCTTTCTCATATCGCCAGCTTGTGTTTGGTATTTTTCCACGCCTTTTTTCTGGATTTGTAGTCCTTTTTTGTGCAATGTACCGGCACATGTTAGTTTTTGTTATTAAATTACTTGTATGATATCATGTGCCTTGGTTTTCTCTCAGATCCAAGTTGCTAAGTTAGTTTTTTGAGCAGTTCCACATATTTTCGGATTCCATACCCGTAGGTAATGAGGGGTTATATGCATTGACTTAATGCTTCATGTCTCAAGCATCACGATAATTCGTTTTTCATCATGTCTGTATTTACTCAAAATGGTGTCCTGCCAATCGTTATGCACTGTCTTATTCCATTTTCAAGGTGTCCTCTTAAGCCTTTTCACTTAACTTTGATGTATACCTTGACGTTTTTCATTTTATATTCTTATGATCTTTTTTTCAACCTTGTAATTGAATATAATAATGGTCTTACCCAATTTTTATTCAATTGTCATTTGATGGTTTCTTGCTATTGACAAGACAGTATATTGAATTATTCCAATATTCTCAATCCATGTCTACCCTAATATATTCCATTTCTGTTAACGGGAAGATGCTTCAAGGGTTGCACTTATTCTCATTCCCTACCTACGTTTTGTTTTGACTTCTTATCGTCGTGCTATTTTCTCATATATTCTAAATTACTTTTATATAATTCTCATCAGTACCTTTCTGTCTTACAGCAAGCCTATAACATGTGCAGCCGTACATGTACTCATTAGTTTTATCTTGATCTGAATTTTTCACTATGTAATATGCAATCTATATGATGATATCTATCATCAAATCATGTGCATCAACAAAGAGGGGAATCACAATTAGGGAATAATTCTATTGAGAAATAAATACTTTTTTTCTTACAAAGCCTCGTATTCATTGAGGTATCAACGTAAATAGTTACTATGCATATGTTTATATATCCCTATGTATATTCAAAGGCGTAGAGGTATGCTTCCTTTGATATCACTGTTAAGTTTGATAGGCATTACTCTTTTTCCCTCTTTCTCTCTTATGATCTATCTAACTATCGATCTATCTATATATCTCTCTCCCACTATTTATAAATGAACGAATTGAAAAATATTTTCTATGGATATTAGTTTGTTCATAGTGAAATAATACATGAATACTTACAAACGCATTCACATATATGTTGTGTGTTGTGCGCTTGTTTGTGTAAGGGTAGAAAAAAGAAATGATGTGAAGGTCTGCGATGATCAGATTGGAAACCATGATTGGACGGAAATTTAATTCATTGTTTCATTTGCTGCCTGGCCCTAAGTAAGGGAGACAATTTCCTATATTCCACCGACATTTGAACCCACTGAAAAAAAAACATTCATTCCTTTGTCATCAAGCTCAGAACGTTTTTGTGCAGCAATTTCTGTTAATGTCATTTTTTCTCTCAACCATTTTTTGGAATTTGATAGACACTTCAGAACAGAACAGAAATTGATGGAACAAGCGAAAGACATTGACAGAAATAAGCAATCAACCAATTTTGAACGTCCAAATCAATTCTTTCGTGTCCCATTTCACCACTCTGGGCGGCTATTTGATGCTGAAGAATTCATTCCACTTCTTAGATAACGGGTAGAAATGAACAAGATATGTGCTTGGCAACAGCTGTTGACACTTGCGTTATTAACAGATTCTTTCATTTTTCTTATCTTCTAATTTAGCAAAAAGATTCCGCGTTTTTCCTCTTCGTTGAGCATAATTTAATTTCCTGACTTTTTCAGATTTCTATTTGTGCTTTGAATAGAATGTTTTGCCGTGGTAAATGGGAGGAAAAAACTCACTAGATCTCATTTACAGGCGAATTACTTCGTAAACCAAGGTGATTGGAGACTGTAAAGTAGATTGGATCGATTCAATAAGTCAAAGTGAAAGAAAAAATAAGTGTTTTTTCGCCAAATGATTTTTGAATGCAGTTCAGGTGCTCCTGACTTATTAGTAACATGCTTTTTTTGAGGTTGAGATTATCACACAATATGTATTCAAAGACAGTGAGTGCATTTTAAATAGAGAAGAAAAGTACGATAGCATATTTGAATTGTGAAGATATAATAGAAATACAAATAAATTTGATTATTGCGTACGCGTAGTATATATTTCTAGATGAATGTTGATCGATATTTCAGGGTTTTTGAAAATATATGTAGATTGTAGATGATCTTTATGGATTCTACATTTAAGATTAAGTACTATTAAAAACACATTACTAGATTTACTGTTGTATATCTTTAACCATATATCGAATAAAATTTTGGGTTATTTTATTCTTTAAACTTCTTCAAAACGCATACCATTCATATTTGATTATCTACTGCTTAAATGCAACAGTTTTTGGTTTATGCTGACTTCGAGACAAACTAAAGCGTATTACGAACCATTTCAAAATAACAGTTTTACATATTCCTCCTCAATTTCTGGTTTCATAATGATACAATAGAGTACCACAAGGTAGATTCACAGAACATCATCTTCTGTACATACAAACGTTGCTCGTTTATACATAGAGGGGAGGGGGTAACGTTTATAGAAGTTGAAATAATTTCAAAGCTATAAACAGGTCAAACTTTACTCTTTTTAGTCAAACTTATTCAGAGATTCAGTATTATTTACACTTAGTATGTTACTAAAATACCTCGTTTAGGTTCAGTGTAATATTTACCTGAGTTTGATTGATCACAAATCTAAATACAAAACAATTCGATGTGGCTAGCAATACGGATTCATTCAGATCCGCCATTCGACAATTGAGGGAAATGAAAGACATCTAAATACTTTGGTGGGCTGTATAGATCCTGTGAATAAAAAACTTGATTTCAAAGATAGGCCTTTGGGATAACATTTGCTGTGAAGAATATTCTAAATGAATAAGAATTTGAAAAGAAAACTAGATACTGTTCGGAAGAATTACAAAAACAAACATCATAAATTCCATTCGAGAAAAACTATCAAATATTGGTTAACGGTGAGATTAGCCACCGAAAACATTCTTTTTATAGTAAAAATCGATATATGGATAGTGTATTTGGTCCGAAGTATTTTCACTAAGATCCAGTCGTTTGTGTCTCTTCTTGAAAGCCTGAAAGTAAATGTAGACGAACGATCACAATGACTTTATCAAGACCTCTACAAGAATTTCAGCTTGAATACGCAAACCTTATACGTTCCGTTGTATACTTTTGAGAAGTAGATTGATAATTTGCCGTCGTGATGAAGGAGTGTCAAAAAATAACGAATTGAAAAGTTAAAAGACAATATTTTACCTTAAATGTCCAACCTCTTGAACACAATATATTCTTATGACCGGTCAAGCATATGGTATTGGCGGATTTTGATTCTTTTACCTGGTATGATACTTTCAAGAAAAACCGTTTGTCAATTTATATATACAGATATGTTGTTATTCAAAAATGAGTACATACCAATACATTCGTATTCTTTCATGATAGGGACTCAGTGCTGTACAATCTGGTCATAAATCATATCTGATAATATCCGTTTTCTGTAATTTCCTTTCGAATATGAAACACCTGTTCTGTTTGGTTCAGAAGTATCTTATCTTTATACCAAAAAGTGGATGGATACAATTCCTTTTAATATCACTAGGTGGACAAATATCGCTTTGCATAATCGATTAACCCTGTTCTGCTCCAAAAATTCTATTCGTCCAAATTTCTTACTTGGAAAATTCACTGCTGAATTTTTCAGCTTTGCCATATGAATAAGACGAATGGAAAACCAGGTAAGAATTAATATCACTTTATTCAACTTGAGACGAACAGGTTGACTACGATTAATAATATATAAACTACGTTTTTTTTTCAAAATATGCAACATGGAGGATTATCTTAATCATCTACTCTGACTAGAGGTTTCATCTTAGTTATCCTAGTTACAATGTTCCAGTCATTGGACCACTCTTGTTGCTGATGTATTGCTCGGTTACTTATTCTCTTAAACCAGTGTATAAAATTACCTAACCCAGGGATTGAACTCACGTTGGAGCATCGCTTTTATCAACTGCAAAACAATGTTTTATTCAGATGCTAAAAGTCAGTAATTTTTTGCATCAGCGACGAGTATTATTGACTGTTTTTTAATGGTACTTTGTTCTGATTATTGGTTGATTTTGAATATTTAGAAGCGTTTGTTCATTGAAGCAAATTCATGTCACTTATCGATAACATTGCAAGAACATGTGTTGGAGAAACGTATGGGGGACCTTTTTTGGCGGCACTGCAGCAGCAGCATGAGAGAGAGAGAGAGAGAGAGAGAGAGAGAGAGAGAGACAGAAAGAAAGAGAGAGAGAGAGAGAAGGAAGGGTAGAAATTGACGAGAGGGAGGGAGAAAGAGTTCAATGACTTTCTACTGCCAATGGCTTGATGACTCACAAGCAGCAATCAATGGTATCACTATATCTGTCGACTAGTAGTCTCTGGTGACCAACCTTTTGTCCGTGTAACTTACAAACAAGAGTTTCTTGTCTATCAATATCTCTTTTACTGAAATACTTTACTCTATTCCTTTACCTTATAACAATGCCATATGATCATCTACCCCTTTCTTTCTCTTTTTCTCCTGCCTTTTTTCTTTTTATAGTTTTTCGCGCAAATGAACTCACAAATTCCCTTTTTCACTTTCACCGTTAGAATCCTCATACATTGTCTTTTTTATCACCCCTTTTTGCTTTCTTCCCACTAATGTTTTTTGATTAACTTTGCTGTGACTGGTGATTTATCTGCAGGGGTTCCGAGATACCACGCTTTATCTTGCCACTAAATCTACTTAAAATGTGCTTATCGTCTTTTTGGCGTCTGAAAAGGTTTACTCCAAAACATTTTACTTTGACTAAGTATTTAAGTTTACTTCACCCATACACACGCCAGAAGTAACTTTACAAAAAAAGCTGTTCAAAAATGAAAAAGAAAAATCAAGAAAAGAAAAAAAGTCCCATAAGTTCTCACATTGTAACATGTAGAGGTTGCAAAATGACCGTACTGATTGAAGAGTCACGCTAAATCAGTAAACAATAGCTGAGGCTTCCAATGGCTAAAGATGTAATTGTTTTTCTTTTCCAAATATTCAAGACCAGAGAAACAAATGCTTTCTCCTCTGATCTTGCAGAACTGATTACATTTTTGCTTCAATTCAATCAGTGGCTACTCACAATTGTTTGAGACTCACTAACGATGAACTATTCAGGGTAGCATTTCGGGTTGGTTCTTGATCAAAGTATGGCTTGAATTAAAATCGGCCGATATCACCATGTAGCGTTGAGATAAGCACTAAGATCATTTTTGAACTCCAGTGCCAAGTGCAAAGCTTAGTTTATCCAGCTCGAGAGTAAACGAGGAATGACACAGAATAAGATTACTTGAATGCATACAAAATTATCCACATAGCTTTCCGACAGTAAACCTTTACCAAAATCATCATATATAAAATATCTGGCATTCTGTTGTACAATATCCTAGAATGATACTGTGTTAAACAATGCACCTAAATGCTATGAGCAGAGATGGAGATTCAACTGATTTTACTGATAATATTCCATTGGAAAATTAATTTGTAATGGCCGAGAAGTTAGTATTAAAACATATTTCAAAGGACCCGTGATATCAATATGATTTAAAAACTAAGATCCATGAGTAATCCAAGAACTTAGTTTCAAAGACCTCCCATGCACAGATAATACCTTTTGGGAAGACGAATCTCCACAATGTTTGATATCTTGCAAACTCTGCATTTGGAGAACGATCATTGCATTTGCATTAATTGTGCAAAGATTATGTTTTGGATGTAAAAACTCAACAGTTCACCCATCATTTAGTAATAGCAGAAGAGGCCGATGATGGTAAAAGAAGTTGAATATGGTAAGGAATTTTTTATGCCAATCTTTTGCATAGAAAGGCCTGCATGCTTAGAAAAAACAGCATTCGAAATCCTAGTGTTTACCAGGGCATAAACATTGTCCTTTGATACCAGTAAGAACTAATTTTCCATCCCAGGCATTCAGCTATCAACAATTCTGATTCATATTGGCAGCTTGCTTTTAACAAGTTTGCTTCAGTCATTCTTCAATATATATATATATATATATATATATATATATATATATAGAGAGAGAGAGAGAGAGAGAGAGAGAGAGTGAGAGAGAGAGAGAGAGAGAGAGAAACTATTATCTATGGATTGGCTGCTTCATTGTGATTTTCAAGACATGCTTTACGAAGGATTCATTGCAATCAGGAATAAACTCGATCATTCAGGATTTCCATCTGCTTTCATTTTGCTTTGTATTCTTGCCTCACAGGTTTCTGTGTGTTTACTTCTTTTCTGTAAACTTTTAGTATCAGAAATGACATTTCTAGAAAATAGTGACTTGCTGACGCCTTCTTACAATGAGAACAAAGCAGTTTTGTCATAAGTCATAAGAAAATAACTGTATTTGCAAATTGAAAAAAAACTTTGGTATAAAAGATAAATCCTTGTTCCTCCAAGGACACTGCATAGATATGCAATGATAAGATTTACCAATTCACGATGAATCTTTTTATTCTCTCACCACCTCTCTATGATTCAGCAAGTTTATCAAAGCTGCAACGCTTAACCAACTTTAAAATGAAGAAAACGGTCTTCCCTGTCTGGAATCTTAAATAAGCTGTATAAAAAAAGAATTTGACTTGATGAAAAATTTCTTATCTACGTTATCATGATGGAATATGGCAAAAACATAAAGCTGAAATAAAAATAATTCAGAAATTTAGAAAAAAAATAAAGATTTGCTAATTTCAAATTGGAATTTAATCGTCAAAAGTAATATTCACATGAAAACGTAGACTTTAATACATCTATAGATAATGATTCATGTTTGCACTGAAAGATGATCCTAATTTGAAAACAGCTTTACATTGATTATCAACCAAAGATTTGAAAAATACGAAAATTCACGAACATTTACGAAAATTTACAATGATATCCTACTCAAGTTGCAACTGGAGATCGGAAATGCGCATAGAATGGGAAATTGTTCTTTTTATATCTGCTTTCGAGATATTTTTGTTCAAATAACAAGATTTTCTGCTTACCACATACATAATCTTCCGGGCTTCTGACTAAATTATTACTAATTTCAATCCACTCATTTTATCCAAAATGATTGCAAGCTATATGGTTATATCTATAAATCTCAATTTGCATACTTATGTTCGTTTTATGTTCATGAGTTTCCTTAGTGAACTTGGTTCAAAAAGATATTTGCACATAGATTCATATCTAGTCGAAAAATACACAGACACACACACACACGTGTGTGCTCGCACAAATACACACACAACACACACACACACACACACACAAATATATATATATATATATATAAAGAGAAGGAACCTCCGATGGATTACTTGCATGCAAGTGCCTTTTATCATCCAAGACTGTTTGAGGAAAGACCAATGTTTCAACCGATCAACTTACCCTTTGAACATAACAATTGTGTAACGGTTGCAAATTAAATTAATCATTCACTGGCTTTTGAAATCACCTTCCACCGTTGAACCGAAAGTAGATTGCTCCAAATGGAAAGTGTTACTGAATCTTTGCTGACTTAATATCCTTCACTCATTGGTTTACTTAATAAGACCAACAACTTCTACTGTTGGCAAGTGAGGCATTTCAAGCGCCCTTATGCGCTCGGCACCAAGAATAAAAATGCAATAAATCAACTACATGCTATTAAAGAGTCGCAGAAGAACGGGCCAATTCTTGAAGCAGTTCATTCAATGAATATTATCTCAGCATGAGATATAATTTGACTCATTTATAATGCTACTTATGAATGGATGCACATATTTCACTCAACAATGGCAGATAGGAAAGTGCATGTGTTTCGTCGAGCCTATCAAATTTTGCTGGCAAGTAATATACGAACATTGAGGTAAACCTGCAGTTAATGAGCCCATCGGGTACTCTGTATCGTTTAATGGTTAAGGTTACTTGTCAGAAGAGCATTTCATACTGAGTTTGTATGGGTAATGAATATAGCATTTAGCTCAACTTGGATTCATACGAGAGTATCAATGATTATACAACTTTCATTTTCGTAATTTGTTTTATATCTTATTTTGTATATATATATATATATATATATATATATATATATATATATATATATATATATGGTACAGATCAGGCCAGCAGAATGACATAATATAATAATATATTGATGATATAAAACAACTTCTGATATCTAATGGATTTATTTCATAGAGTGCTTGATACATACATTTTTTTTTACAATGGAAGTTAAGTTGTTTTAGATTAAACGGGAAATAAATAGTAAAATGTGGATTTGCTACACAAACTAGCTCAGAAACATGAGCTAGTTCGTGTAGCGAATCAACATTGTACTTTATATATATATATATATATATATATACGGAATGCTCTTTCATACGAATAGAGCATTCTGGTGGATGAGGAGTTTCTTCGTAAAATGAATATATCGCTTGAATTCAGCTCAATATATATATATATATATATATATATATGTGTGTGTGTGTGTGTGTGTGTAAACTTACCATCCATTTAGTTGCCTTCAACACATAAGACCTAAGCAAGATCTACTCATATACTTTGTTGAATTTTTGTATTTCCGTAAACACGTTGCTTTTGTATTTACGATGAAAAAGTCACTTTTTTTTCAAATATAGGGTGTCCTTGCTAACTGAGTTTTAGCGTCCTATGGAAACATTTGATAAGTTAAAATGGTGTAGAAGGAATAAGCAGTCATCATTAATTTATATAGGATATATTTGAACGTTCTAAGTCCCTACCTAGCCCCATATATTCGATGTTATCCACTTTTACATTAAAGACAATACCAAAATGAGCTCTGTTAGGATTTTCTGATATAGTATGACACCTCTCATTCACTGATGAACAAAAATACAAAAAAAATCTCTGGTGTTATTGGACACAGTTTAAATCGATGGTTGTTAATGGCCTTCTTTATACCTGAAATAAGTATGTATTGCGTAAAATACCGCTTGCATTTTTTCAAATCAACTGCTATAGGTTCATAAATTTGGAAATATGGTTCATTGGTGGAAAGAATCATACATCATTGAACCTAACTAAATATTTGTTGGAGCCTGTAATCAAACTACTTTTAGTAACAATATCCTTATAACAATACACACGCCATTTCCATGAATGGTATATTTGTGTCAATTTCACAATGCTCACATTCTTATACAATAGCGTAATTTAAGGGACGTCATTGAAAATATACTTATTTTGAAATGGTGACGTAGACATTAATGGTTCTAAATCTGACACGTGGCGTTTTCATCGTTACTTTCCATTGCCATTAGTCTAATCGTTTGCCGATTTGCATTGTCACACGCTAACTGTGAATTTGTTCTAACTTTCTTCATTCTACGATATCCATGAGTATTATCATTATAGGTAATTGCTGAGATGCAGCTTTTATTCTTTATTAATTGTTGCAAAATGTATTACTAGATGAAAAAAAATGATTAGGAATTTTTTTTCAGTTCAATTTTTAAACGCCTTTGGAAGAGCTCTGAAACGCATGAGCTAAAGTGTTCTGATAGAAGGACAGAAATCATTTTGAATGATTCTTGCATTAGTTACAATATGCCCAACGAAAGTGACGATATAAGTCTCCCTTGATCCATGCTTCAAAGAGCCAAAGAACCGGCAAGGCTCGATTAGACTGGATCGGACCTGATCATCTCGTTATCTGAAATGAAAAAAAGACTATATAAACACGTCTTATCATCATCAACATCATCAGTCTTTCAACATCCGTCGTTGGACATAGCCCTTCCCCAGGATATACCATACTTCTCTATTATTGGCGTCGCAGAGCCAATACTTTCTGAATTTGTCTTGCCTGTTCCTTAATCTAATATTCTGTCAGCCTCTGCCGTGCATGTGATGTCAGGGTATCTATGTCTTGAGTTGCTCTGTCCATCGGTTGTCCGCTATCAAACATGTCTTATAGAGTGGTCCAAATCAAATCCGTCTTTATCTCATAGTTTCCTAGATATAGGGTAGTTTTGTCACCAAAATGTTCCATAAGAGTGACCTTGCTTTCTGTTTAGTCACCATGAATTTTTAAAAAAAAAAGTAAAGTTGGATTTTTATTCTTTTTGAGTCTTTATTATATAAAAAATGAGTTATATCTACTGACAAATATTGTATGAAAAAAAAAAACTCGGGGTCATGACGACTAATGCTGTGTTGCACATCGAACGAATTATTTTTCACTTGATCAGTGACGGAAATTCCATGACATCTGAGATCAAAAATACCGAATTTCATCTGCATTTTCTGAGAAAATTTTTTTCGCTTCCTCAGCAGAAAACTGGTAATAAGAGAGAAAGAAATATTAAAACAGAAGTGAACTAAGGTTATAAGAAGGAATAGAGACAAGAGAGGAAATTATGTTGTTGAAAGGAAATGGAAAAGAAGGAATTTCAAATGGAAAATAAGGCGTTACTGCGATAAGTTGAAAGAAAACATACAGAATATACAAACAGATGTAAATTGTAGACTTTACAGGAAATGAAAGTTCCGTGTATGCCCGCCTCACGGGATTTTAACGGATATTTTTCAACGTCTTGACATTTAATTTCCGCTGTTTTAAAATTTGAATTTGGTAAGTTGCATGTCCATCCATTTCCCGGGATATTTCTATCGAACACAACGCTGGATTAACGCAGAAATAAAATGAGCCGCATATTTCAGTATATGAGGCCACTTCTCTACAAGGCGACCCCCAGAATTTCCATTCAAAAAAGATATTTTAAGTTGTATTGTGTCAACACCGAAAACATCACTTATGATCCTGTTATCTTACAGGAACTGAGATGCTTTCGAGTATAATACCATCATTCACTCGTGATTGATTTGGTGATTTGATTATGTATAATTTTACACTCTATAGTATTAGACATCCTGGTATGATAATTTTCTTTGATTTATATATATATATATATATATATATATATATATATATATATATATATATATATATATATATATATATATATATATTCTTGTTTTTCAAGGCTATCGGTAGTACTAAACTCAGACTGTTTATCCCAGTTTTTGGTGTCCTCCTTTTTAATTCAGTCGGTAACAACAATAAAAATGTTTTATTAATAATTCAGTTGAATCGTAGACATTTATTTCATAAACTAATTTCGATCAACAGGTGAGCGATGTCACTGTTACAAAATATGTAGGTTACAAAACTGCCTCCCATCTCGGGGACAATTAAAGATAGAAAGAGGCCCTTTTTCACCATTTGATAAAACGTGTTTAGACGGGTCAAAACGGGTTTTGAAGATTGATTTGGGTTCCGAAAATCGACACCACCTGGCCAGTCCCAATGTAGCTAAGACCATCATTGATGTTTTTTGAAGCTAAATATGGAAATCTGTTAACTTATTGCATATATGATTATTATGGTTGACTATATCATAGCATTTTTAATAGCAAGTAATACTTTGTTTTTTTGTTTACTAGATCGGGCAACAGATTGCTGATACTAGAAACTTTTCAAATATATTTGGTGTTTTTTTTAAATCTTATTTTGAAATGTGGAAGAATTAATCTGAAAGAAACAAGGCTGAGGATTTATTTTTATTTCGTAATTTAAACAGAACTTGGTCGAAAGAAACCAATAGCATTTTTTTCAAATCCAATCAGTGTATGACTTGACCTTTTTAGAAGCGTAACAGGAACGAAAACAATCCTCATCTAATTTAAAGGAATCAATACATCGCTGTTTATTCATCATGTCATGTTGAACCAAATCAATTGAAAGAATATTTGTATAACATTTCCCTACTAATTGATTGCTACATGCTCCCTACCAACAGTACCAGAAACATTCCAATCCTGATCAAAGGGATATCACCAAAATGCAGTTGATTAAGACCTTATCACGTGAGTGATTCTGTGGGGGAATCTCCAGAAACGAAACTGACAATATCTTCTCTGGGATCCCATTAATGACAACAGAAAACACTAGTAACCCAACCAGCGGAGGTTCTTGCAACGAACAACACTATATGACACACGAACATTACATGAATTACACTAATAATCTCGCTTGGAGGTTGGCCTGAATGCAGCTGAACAGAAGCCAAGTGATCAATTTAGCATAAAATTCTATTGCAATCTGAGATCCTTTTTGGGGGAGGGGTTCAAAAACTAATTCACCAAAAAACGTGCGACCACGTACCAACAGATAGTTTCGTTGTCATGACTCTGATCATTTTTGAGTATTGCAATCATAAAAATATGGACAGATATCAACTGACTTATAATATGATTTGGCTTCCAAACAATCCACTTTACTTTGCTTTCAGATAAAACATTCTTCGAGGGGGAATTTATTCACGATATAACTACAATGTTAAACATGGTACTCTATTTGCACCAGTTTGCCAACGAATTTAAAAAAAAAAATTGTGTTCTATTTTTTAAACCTTCGAATGGAAGCAAAAACCTCACGATAGATTATCACATCTCTGTTTCCTACACCTGCCTATTCAGCTTAAAATACCCACGGTGACATTTTTGGAGACGGTGAAAAAATTGTTCCCTGTGAATAGCGTTTGCTTCTTCAACTAACGCCATTTTGTTTAAAACGTTTTTTACATTCATGGATGGCACCGAAACCTTTGAACAGATGAGGAAGCGTCTGTTTTCTTGCACCTCCCTATTCAGCCTATAATACCACCAGTGCTTTTTGAGCAACTGTAAAAAACGGTCTGTATATATTTCATTGTATTTGTTCCTTTGACTCACGCCATTTTGGTGCATGAAAGTTTTTTTTTTCCATAGAGACACATTTTTCCAAATTGAAACAAAAAACTGTGTAAAGAGCACCCCCTAAAAACAACAACAAAAAAAAACCGCACATCAAATAGAGACAAAAGCATGCTTCCTGTCTAGAATATATAGTTGTCTCTTTCCATTTTCATTTCATCGTATTTAAATCTTGAAACTTTTAGCAAAAGATGTACACTCAGATCAATGTTTTAATAAGTGTGAAGACAGATTATTTGGTTTATCTTCCACTGTTCTTTACATTTATATACTCAGGTAAGGAGGCAGTGTTCTTACGTAATTAACAGCTTTAACTACTTATGTTTGGGCTCATATCACATGACTATGTATTGGTCCATGTGAAAATTGTGAAATCAGATAAAAAGCGACAAACAACTCGATTGACATAATACAGTTCACCTTGCGCTGTTTTATCCATAGCTAATGTGACATTGTATGCATGCCTTTCCCATGAGCACTAGTGCCGTCTTAGCCGGTGTTCACTCGACAAATCTATTCTCTGTAACGTCATCTTCTTGGTCTTCGTTCAACCATTTAGACATGGTGACAAATTTATTGCATTGAAGAAAAAAAGAAAAGAAAACGTCATGTCCTTTCTAAAGATCTTACTCTTCATCCAAAGCAGTATTTATCTCGAACTAGTCAAAGTATAAAGTCGAATAAATGCCGTTCGAATAGCGTCGATTCGATTTGTCTGACAATCTAAAGTGTCTCTTATATCGTATGCCTTGCAGCTTTAGAGATTTATTGGCATTTCACACCGACAGATTATGTTCATAAACATATTTACTTTGCAACAGAATCAATAATATTGAAAAAATGGTCGATACTGAGTCACCTATCTGCCTCACAGAAACTGAGGTAAACACTGAAATCTTGTAACATGAAAGCATCAAATCAACAGTTTCTTTTCTTTATTATTTGGTATTAAAGGGGCATAAATCGTAAAATATGATTTAATATCAAGAGCAATTTGAATCAATACACACACACACACACACATATATATATATATATATATATGTTTAAACAGAATAATGGCTCAGATCAATCAAATTTGGCAGGTATACTCAATGGACCTATCGAAAGAACTTGAAAAGAAAATTCCCTTTTACCTAAAAAACATTAAGGGTTTCAAAGATGGGTTTCTATTTACATGTTACTATGAAGCAAGTATAGACTTCATATCCCATCCATTGCTGAAGCTCTAGCCTAACTCGACCGAATATGCGCTGTGGATCTTTGGGAAGATATTCTTAGGAGGGTTTCAGAGAGATGTTGTATTTACTATGTAACTATATTGGAGAACCTTTGTTTCCCTGTTCAGGGCACATATATACCTTTACATAACAGATGGAACATTGATCATGATTATTTTTCATCTACACATCCGAAAAAAAACTATGTGTCAAGTTATAAGGTCACTAAAACACCACAAAAGCCACAGCTATTTCTGCAGTTGTTTCCTCAAGAACAAACTGGTACAAAAAAATTAGATAGTTTCTTCCTAAAGCTTGATCATGATATTTGAACTTATATCTGATATCATTCATATAAAACCGTAGAAAGTTATTTATTTTGTGATTAGTGAGTGCTATTTCAACATTTGTTCTGGTTAAAAAATGTAGGAATGGATATTATTCTCTTAAAATTGGCTTCTGTTACCGGGACATAGATGTTGATCTTAAGTACTTCGTCTGACTTTATGTAATTGAAAGAGTGCAGATTATCCCGTTTCCTATTTGGAAAAAGTGAATTCCAATCGTTACAGCTCTGGTCTCAATAGCTAAATTTGGAAAAAGTAAATCATCATTTTCTATTCTTCCAGACTTAACTAAACTGAAAATAATATTTGTTACCAGGAAGAAAAAAAGTTTTAAAAGTTGTAATATAGAGCAATACGACTATTCTGTATTTTATGAATGTGTTCAAATGCTCAGCATACGGAGAGATGCTGAACCCTGGTCAAAATGGTTAAATTGAGAAGTGCAAAATTTTGTGTTCAATCATTCAATTGATTCTTGCCAGCAAAATAACTGTTCTCGATGACTTAAAATAGTTAAAAACAGATCATTGGTGTTGTGGATTGGTGATAGATTATAAAAGATAGTTTATGTATTCTGTTGCCAAATGCAGCTTAAGTATCATCCTTACCATTAGTCTTTTATTGTCTACTGTTGGGCATAGATCTTCCCCACCTCTCTATCATGGGCGTTGCCGAGCCAGTACTTTCTGAATTTGTTGAGCTCATCTCTTCATCAAATACTCTGCCGGCCTTGGCTGTGGATGATAATCGTGATCATTGTTTCATTTTTGTTTTCTCCTTAGCGTTACAATTTGCAGGATTACAATATATATATATATATATATATATATATATACATATATATATATATATATATATATATATATATATATATATATATATATATATATATATATGCTCTTCCAATACTGGAATGGAGCACTCTTGTGGATGAGGAATTGTGCATAAGTAAATACATTGCTTACGTTCGGTCCAATTGATCGTCCGTTCTGCGTAGGGCAGGGGCATAATGTCGTCCTCTGGGTCTGAAGTGAAGTTTTCGATCCTACCTCGTAGTACTGGATCAGATACTGGGTAGTCTGTAGCCACATTGAAGAGTAGTTATACAACAAAAAAGATGTGTTTTGATTATAAAATCATTATCATTACTATCATTCATATATATATATATATATATATATATATATATATATATATATATATATATATATATATATATATATATATATATATATATATATATATAAAGGGAGAGAGAAAGAGAAGAAACAGACAAAGACTCGATTTTTTCGATGTATTGGTTTTAATCAGTCATACTGAGGATATGTCTGTTTACATAAACATCTACATATCGATAAGCACATAAAATATCCCGGGATAACACTGTTAAATAATTTCTTTTATTTTTTTTTTTCTTTCATTCTTGCTCCCAATTAATTAACTCTTATCATTTTGATTTCAAATATTTTGAGTTTTTATTATTTCCTGTTTGAACTCTCATCACATTTCCTACCTGGCTGTCTTTCACTTCTTTCCTGGCCGCCTTTCCGCAGCAAATATGATTTGTTTGTCAAAACATTCCAACTTTGGTTAGTTGATTAATAGCCGCTCCTATAATTGAAAGTTTCCATCAAATTCAATTTCCTGTGCAAACTATCACCCTAGCAAAACAAATATCAATTATTACAGTTAAATAGATTAAACTTTTACTGTGACATGCAAAATTCAATTAAATTGGACAGTTCGATCAGATAATCTTTAAAAAAAAAAGAATAATATCATATCAACAGGATATGGAATCCTAAATAATCCCGAATTGCACTTCCTGTTTGCGAGATAAACTATTGAACCGAGAATTAATTGATCATCATATATCAAAAATTTATTTAACTTTAATATTGTAACAGCTAAGGATATATCATCTATTATTTGATAATTGTAAATGTATAAATTGAACGTTTGCAAGAAATATTCATGGTATCAGACGTGCCTGTTGTTTTCCCCACTGAATATCTTGTGAAAGTAAAATCTTTCTTAGATTCATGGATCATTACAATTGATTTTTTGCTTTTCAATGATTTTTTTTTCGGGCTCCAAAATTCATTTTTTATTGTTTTTTTTTTGTTTCACAATGTTTCTAACGATCCAGTTTACATCCATCTTCACGTAAACTATAAGTAAGGATACGAAACCTTTTGTTTTTTGGTATCAAGTAAAGAACTGCAGCTAACAGATGGTCATGTTAGCTGCAACACTTCTAACCTATTGTAATACTATTTTTCAAACGATAGATTCCATACTGTGCTCCTGTTTGGCAGTGAAAGCTACACCGAGTTGAAATCCATATTGGTTTCAGTTACATTTTAAGCCAACGATATGATGCTTGCCAACTCTTAATTGTCTTCCGCTGTCTATTAATCTGACTCCCTCCCAGATAAGGTACGGTTATCTTTACCTTTTCTACAAAATCGAAATATAACTTCTCTTAAATCAAAATGAAACTTGCCAATCAAATAAACTCTAAAGGGAACCTCCTATCGTGCAATAAAAAAAATATTCATCTATCAATACCTGATGTTTCATTATCAAACGGATTTGTCAAGTTCATATTATCAAACTAGTATTTTTTAATTTCACAAAAAAAAACCCTTTTCATCGTTTACCGAGGCACAAGTCAAAATAAAGGCTTTAGGCAAACAGCATGAAGCAGTGGTTAGTTTGTTAGTCGCGTACCTCTGTAGGTTTCTTGTTAAAGATTTACGTTCATCCATCAAAATCTACACAAATGGCTGCTAAATGAACTGAAATACTATTAGGGAGGAGCATGCTTCGTTACTTTTATACCCTATAAGTATGCTTTCATCATCATGATTATCATTCATCATCATCATTACAAGTCTTTATAAGTTCACTAGTGGGCAAAGGCCTTCTTTATATCTTTCCATGACGACCGCTTCTGCGTTAACCATCGCTATCTCCCACTTTCAAACCTTTCTATCCAATCTTTCACTATCTTCTGGTTTTTATCCTACTGTGTTTACTGTCCCATAACAATCTATCGGTCCGTCCTCAGCACCATCTCTCCTTGCTGATTGTTTAGCCTTTTCGTTGCTCAATTTCGTGTATATTTGATCCATGTTGATTTTCTGAAAATACTTCCCTCACTGGATTTCTATTTCTCTGGCTGTTTCTGTGGTTCTATGTTGTTAGTTCCCATGTTTTGTATGTTTTAGTAATAGCTGGTATAATGCATTCATTGTTTTAGGCAATGAGGGCCTTGGTTGCCATTTGATCCTGTTAGAATCGCAAAGCAGACGAACAAAGATGTTTTTACAGGTAATACATGTATATGTTTGTCTATTTAAGTGTTTTATGAAACAGCATAGGCATCGTTTGTGCGTCTTGGTGTGCATTTCCACTTGAAAGAAAGACACAAAGTAGCTTAAGTTCGGGGAAAGAGGATAGTTTTATTAGGGTAACCATAATACAAGGGCCACGGGAGGACAAAAAGAAAGACTGGAGGAGTTTGACAAATCAATATGGCAAAATCTGAATTCGTTGGCAATTAAGGAGCATGTTGGCATCTTTACTAATAACAGCAAAACCATGAATGTGGGAGAGAAAGAGAGAGAGAGTGAGAGGAGAGAGAGAGGAGGGAGAGATGGGGGGAGAAGATCGGATGGAAGAGAGAAATCACAGCCTTCATGGGGTCACTCACATCGTCAAGTCTTTCAGAGTAACCAAAATGGCCCTCGAACAACATTTTGAAATATCACAAAAGCAGAATTCGATACCTTTATCGACCTACAAAACTGTCCCGTATAAGTTTTTCCAGTAGAAATTGAAAGACGTATTTCACTTGGCCACCAATGAATTTTGTTCCATTCCTCTCTACCAATGTGAAAAAAACCTCTCTTCTGCGATGGACCATCTGTTATTTTCCGTATTTTGAATTCTTCTCTCGTGTAATTTTTGTATCAGTCAACATCTCAAGCCAGAACAAACCAACAAAGTTCAGCACGTCATCAGGAAAAATCACTTATGCGTTTTTAGTGACGCGTGCAAAATAGTATACATCACACTTTAAGCTCATTGTATACTTTACGCTTTATGTATAATCGATTATTTTACGTTTGAGGCACAATAACAAGGGGTTATTCCATATATCTCTTCAAAATTTCCAGCCGATCGTTTTGCATCGTTTAATTTGTCTTTCCTTGAATTCCTCCAAGTTCACCATCTATCTCTGGTGATTGTATCTTTTATAGGCGTTGGAGCCTCGTTCTATTTTCTCATGGTCTTTTTGCAAACGTTCCTACTTTACTTTTGTCTATGCTGTGTTTATCTTCATGATCAGATCAGTCAACATGATTTTTGATTCTTCTGATGTTTTTGACGCAAAGGAAGAATCACAGGGGAATCTCAAGTGGTTCAAATATTACCGTCTATGTTTATTCCTATCCATTCTTATTAGGCTTTGCGGAAGATACTCCCAAAGTCCACTGTATAATGTTTGCGTGATACTATATATTCCATTTGTTATCTTTATCTTTCTTTAAATGTTTTTTTTTGTCCGTGCTATCTCTGAATGTGTTCTGAATATTCTATATCTAATGCTTCCTGTTCTTGCACTGAGAAGAACATTGCCATACATTTAAGGATATAGATTCCAGAAAAATGATCTTAGACATAGCAACGATCTAAACATCCGTTCACGTTTTCAAGTCTAAGAGAGTCGATATTGAAAAAAATGTTCTGGATGTGAAGGACATGGTTCCCATCCCTGAGAAAGAGAAAAACACGACCAGGCCACGTTTGTTTGATCTTTTGTAGTGATTGGGCCGTGTTCCGACACGCATCAGTACTTACGAGTTAATATCTCACAAAGTGGTGAATGTATAAATGTATGTCTCAATTGACCATACCATTTCTTGCATGATTGTATCCTTAAGTGGCACAAGGCTATATCATATGTTTGTAGATGTGTACTTGTCCTGATACCCACTGTGTGTTAACATACGTATGAATATGTGTGTGCATCAGTGCAGTGAGCTAGGCATTGTATAGTAGAGGCGGAGATGAAGCAGTCAACTGCCACCAATCTTTCATGAAACCGAGAAATTTTCGTCTCCTAAAAAGATTGACTGAATGTTGGATTTCACAATTGTTTGTTCGTCCTATACAGAATGGAACAGTATCTTTGTTGCAAAATAACTAACACATTGTCCTCGTAAAAAGTAGAATTAGAGATTCTCCCTCTCCGCTGATGTGTACTTTCTTTTCACTACTTTCTTTTTGCAGAGTTGTCACGATATACCAGTTACCCAGTTTAAATCAACGGATTTACATTAAGAATTTGCATTGACACACGCATGCAAATGCATGCAGCGTGAATAGAGTGTTCGCTGTGACAGAGGATTTCAACATTTCGGCGTAAAACTGTACACATGTTCTACTCACAATAATCAACAAAAGCCAAAAGTTGCCCATTGAATTCTGATGACTTTTTGTTAGCTGATTTATTTTACGTAGGTTGTCTATTATTCAGTGGTTACTTGTGGAGTAGGATCACAATTCCTAGAAATTTTGAAGTATTGTTCTTTCTTGTGCGCACTGTATATAGCTGGGCTAATCTTTTGTTAATGATCCGTCTGGTTTTTCTTACGTCATTTCTAGCTCTATCGCTCTTCTCACCTGGAGCTTTTTCTAAGTTCCATACTTCGTAATGAAAATACTACATTGTTTTATGTTCATGTTATGTTACCAGTATCCATTGGCTTTCAAGTCTATGCTATTCATATTTTCAGAGGAATAAGATTTTAATTGTATTTTTTCGTTATTCTTGACAGCCAGTCCTTCATTTGATAATTTTGCGATTTCTATCGTTTGATGTTGACATCTGCTGCTTCCAAGTATGATCTGCAGCTCAAGCATGTTTTAAACTCTTTCCTTTAAAGATGACTTTTAATTTCCAAGATCTTTTTTCTCTTATTTTGTTGAGCTCTTTTGTCTACTCCCCTTTCCGATAAGTTTCACTGTTTAGTTTTGTATTATCTGCATTCTCCACTGTCAGGCTTCGTGGGTTTCATTATTGCTATTCCATAAAGCCTGAAATATGTTCTCTATTACTATTCAAAAATTGCTATTGTGCTTTATATCTGTATTGGGATATTTTTTTTATTAGGAATCATTTTGCTCCATATAATTATAAAGTTGAATTTAAATCTGCACACTACCATTATATTGTCACTCCCTTCATTTACTTCGCTCATCATGGTAACATCCTTGATGTTATTGATTTTTGCAATCATGATCTCAATTTTGTTTTTAGTCTCATAATTTTGGAGTCTCCAAGGTTTTACAAAGATATAACTCATCATCTTCTATCTACATCTGTTTAGGACAGTGATTATCTGATTTATTTGTTACATTCCATATTTTTGCACATTACATTCCACAATCATTCATATACTTACCCTATCATGCTCTTATGACTATGGTATAGAATGTCTTCTCCCGATTTAGTGTTTTACTCCTCATACCTGGTCCTTGAAAAAAACTTTGCGAACTTAACGGGTGAAATTATATTACTTTTAGTGTGTGTTGTTTACATAGTCTAATTATGATCCAATTTTTTTGTCAGAACATAAATTGCTGACTACAAAGTTGTTATACGTATATATGATTGTTTGGATCCATAAACGGTTACCACGTCTGTTTTAGGCCTTCTCATGAAAATCCTCTGACTTTGTTGAAGCAGTGACAGGACAAAGTCTGTCTACTGAAGGAAGCATTTGCCTTGTGATACTGCCTTCTTTCTCCTACTTTTCTGTAAGTATTATTTCGGCACAGGATTTTGCAAGGTGAAATCCACGTCACCATATATTTTTTCTGACTGTTGAATAAAATTGATCTTAGAAAAAAATCTCCCTATGATAAGTACTGCTGATACTCTGAAATATCAATTGGACCGTTTGATTTTTCCCCTGTTTTTTTCGTCCATACAAATAAACTCTCCTGCTTAGAGATAACAGTTTTTCTCATCAACATATCTATCCTCCAACAACAAACACTGAAGTGGACCGAGTTCATTAACGTCTTCCATTTAAAAAAAATGAAAATCTGAGCATATCAGTATTTTTTTTTCACGATGGATAATCAATGGATTAGATTGTTTGGAGACTTTTGAGCATCCTGTCTCGAATACTTAGTTGTCAAGGTATGTTATCACAAATCTTGCAGTCCCGCTGATAAGAATTCAATACACCAAGTTTGAGTGACACGTATTCACACACTGATAAACAGCCGGAACTTGATTGGAATCTACAATCCATGTCAAGTGCAGAAATTTTATGATTTCTTTGCTAGAGATCTTCTTAACGTTTTTTGAATTTCTTCCCGCTTACTCAAAATAAAGTTAGATAAAAGCAATCATTGTATGAAAAATCTCAAGAAAAAAAAATTGAAATAATTTTGTTCAGTTTTCCCCTTATTTTGAAAAACGTATGACCTGACTACTACTAATATACATATGTGTGTTTATATATATATATATATACATATATATATATATATATATATATATATATATATATATATATATATATATATATATATATATATATATATATATATATATATATATATATTGTTTGATTTTTTGATATAAAGTATTATGGGAGAATGTTGATGAAAGTGACAATTGGAAGGAAGAAAAAAAACTTAAAAGAAAACAATTGTTGCACCTCAGTTTTTCTTATCATTCCCTGGGCATGTTTCGATGCATTCCAACGAGTGCCAGCCATCTTTACACACACACATACACAGACACACATGCATATATATATATGTATGTATTCTGGAAAGTTTCAACTATGTATATATCAGATATATGATATATGTATAATATGTTTATAAGATTTATTATATATATATATATATATATATATATATATATATATATATATATATATATATGTATATTCATAAATCTCTAGTATATATATACATATGAGTGTATTTATGTGTGGAGGTGTGTTTATGTGTATGTATGTTTAGAAAAGGAAGTAGATTTCTTCCAATCTCCAGCCATAAGTGACAATTCTGTCCACATTCTTTTGTGTAAAATTCAACTGTGTTCCTCATTATTCCAAGTGACTGCAACTCCTGACATGTTTGCAAATTAAACTTCTTTTGTAATATTCTCCCTGACATTGAGCTATAAATTACCCCTATCATAAAAAATAGGAATATTGGAATGCATGCATCCAGTAAAGTTATGACTATGATCTCAAACACTAAGTCTGGTAGTGAAAATCATGTTTTTCTGATTAAGAAGAAACTACAACACGAAGTTGAATTAACTTAGATGAAATAACTTACTAGAGATATAGCACAGCTTTGACATCAGGAGGAGCAATCTCCATATCCATGGATTGATTCAGGTGTTTCGTCCAATACTCCTAGAGAATACAACGGATACCTCAAGAAAGCTGGAGAACAACAGCAGAAGAACATAATTACATTAGCCACGATAATGAAATCAATGTAAATAATAAAGAATCAGACCCAAATGAGTCTAATCAGGGAAGATTTTTAATCTATTCAATCAATTCATTGTATGTCGAGTGCATTCAACGTGTGTAGAAAATATCTCAAATTACTTGCAAGTATTATTTTTACAGACATGCAAACAAACTTTCTGTTCGAGCAAACGTCACTTTTTTGGCTGGCGTCAATTTTCTTCACGTGTCTTCTCATAGATTCATGTCACTTGCACATTGAAACTCATTTCTTCAAAAAATCATATCTGTGTATACGCTTAGCACTGACCTATGTGCCTTGGGCATACGTAACGATTACTACACTCACATTAAACAAAATAGATCTGGAGTCATTTTAGATCGTGCTGAAAATCGATTAACTATATTATTTTAATGAGTACTCCAACGATGCACGTGAATACGTGAGGGAATATGTAGACTAATGGTGAATCAAACGTTTACTTCATATTGCAAATATGAATTTTTCAAATATTATTCAAGTCCTTGTCAACGAGCTCAGATCAGTGGAGATTATTGATTGTATCGACCAATCATTTTAGGATAAAAATATCAGATAATGATCCAGCCATTAATACCTATTGCAATTAATGAAATTGGTTAATCAGCTTTTGAACTACGCCTGGATAAAGATCGATCTTTAAGTCCCCTGATAAGCTTGTTTTCCTATTTCTTATCTGCACCGTTTATTGTCGTTCTTAGAATAACATAGTATTTGCGATAAATTGCTCATGTAATTAAGATGAAATTAGTACTTGTCAAAAATCGATTATTATATAAAATGCTTCATCTAGGGAATTTAAACAAATAAAAACTATAACATCTCCTCATCACTGTAGAATGTGAACGAGATCACTAATTACTAATTAAACTAATGTCCGCAACCTTTGTATTTAAACAGTAGGTGCTAATCAACAATATAACACTGATTTTTTTCAAGTAATAACATTGTAAAAATTGAGATTTAGATGATACAAACACTACAAAGAATTTGGAAGACACAAACAGTATATTCATCGCGATTTCCCTCGATTCAAATTATAATTTTTTAACGTCAAACCTATGCACTTTATGTATTAGTTTTATTAAATATGTGACTTTGATTCCATTATTCAAATACTAAAACTGCACATAATTTACCTAGACCCTTCTGAGATATAATCGAACATGATACAACATTATTAAATCAACGAAGACTTCTAATATCAGAAAAGATACGTGGGAGTCTGCAAAATATAATCAAGTTTTATTATGATATTGATTGACAAAGGAATTGATAGAACTTATTAGGAAGACATGTTTCCTGATCACTGACCACAGTACTTGATATGATTGCACCCAAGGAAGTTTTAGATTAATCCTGCAAAAACGGAAAAACCAAGAAAAAACAATTGACGTTTTTTAATTCAATATCGCCC
Source organism: Thysanoteuthis rhombus (assembly GCA_963457665.1). NCBI lineage: Eukaryota > Metazoa > Mollusca > Cephalopoda > Oegopsida > Thysanoteuthidae > Thysanoteuthis > Thysanoteuthis major. The sequence goes on from OY735223.1 coordinate 46,445,088, forward strand.
GGTTTTCATCTCAGCTTCATCTACAATGCCTGACAAAATTTGCTAGACTAATTGAGACCATCAGAGGGATACCATCATTGTGGCGCCTAGAATCGTGAGAACGGACAGATTTCGACTGTGTTATTGGTTAAAAGTAAATCTTGCTTTAAATCACGTAATCTGATTACACATTATCTGAATATAATTCAATAGTCTTATCTGACATTTGTCCGATGGCAGAGGTTTTGTCAGTCAAGGTAAATTCTGCCAAGTCCAGCCAGCAATTTGGCCTCAGGTATCCGGGCAATCTCGTATGACAAACCAGTTATTGCACAAAAGATGTTCTTCCCGGAAGACAGGTTCCCATGAACAACCTATGCCCTATTTATGCTTGATGATACACGACATATGCCAACGGGCCGGGAGCCATTCCTGTCTACTGAGACTGAACCCACAATCACAATGATTTGTAGAAGAATGGTCCGGCTTGTAGCTGAAGTAGTTATATACAAATTTGAATCAATATATTTGTTACTTGACACGATCGAAAGTTGGATTTTGATTTGAAATTTTGACAATGAAATGTTGCATCTCGTAAGTGAAGAGAATCAACCGGTTGGATGCATTGTAAGTGAAGGAAATTAAATTGAAATGATAATCCCTGTTCAGAATAAATGTATTCCTCATTATCAACCGTCTCTCATACTTTTTCCTCTTTGCTCTCCCTATCTGGTGTTTATGTCAAAATGGAAATTTGAGAAGTCGAATGCTGATTGACATAGATCTGCTATTCCCTGGAAGTTGGTTAAACATTGTATTTTCTTGGCATTGACCTTTCTTCCATACTGAACTACATTTAGTGAAGGGTATTGTAAAGTAGTGCCCTTACGTTGGCCACTGCAACTCCACATATCACAAGCTTATGTATGGATTATATGAAAGAAACATATCAATGACTGGCATCCAGAATGGTGTCACAATACGAATCTGCTAAGTATCGATATGAAATATCTTACTAAGTGCGTATGCTTATCACTTAAAACAAAGAACTGTGCGGTTATTACGATATCTGTTCTCCATTCACTGTGTGGAAAAACTTGTTTTAAATAAATTCGCAATAATGAACATGGGAATAGGATGAATCCATATCTTCTGTAAGTTATGATTAAAATATCGGGACTGATTAGGCTATCAAGCCTTTCGAAGCCAACATTCAAGAAGAACAGCTCTGATGTCACAGCCTGTAAAGCCCTTTAAGCAGGTTTGAGACCCAATTAAAAGCTTTTCCAGTAGCTCTTGTCACCAGACTGAAGCCTGACATTTCGCACACTGCTCTCGTCGAGTTATCATCAACGAGTACAAGAAGGAGATTCCAACGATTGGGCATTTCATGATCTCAATTACCTTTTTTTTCTTTTCCAAATCGATGATGTATACAATACAGGGTACTCAACTGACTTTGGAACTCTGTAATACTAACTCCATTGTTAATAATTGAAGAGAATAAACTAAAGCGATTAATCTAAGTTTTATTTGAAGATTAAGTGACATGAGGAATTTTGATGAATTTTGTTATATTTCATCATTGAGTAATTCGTTATTCAACATAATCCTCAGTTAAAAATCACCAAGTGTCCCAGCCTTAATGTTTTGCGAGCGTTTCAATATATCAAAGCGCCTGTTCATTCTGGATCCGATGTACATTGTTGTATTTCTGATTAATCTTTAAAAGCAAACATTTGATCATATCAACGCATTATTTGATCCTATTCTTCTATTATTTTATCATAAAAGTATGAAAAGGAGCAAACTCAGAACGTAACGTGCTTTGAAATTGAAATTTGAATTTCACCGTGATGATGAAGTGTTTGTGAAAATTAATATCCACGATTAAAACTACCTCTCAGAAGATCTTCCCGTTTGGTCAGACAATGGAGATTTTTTTAATATTAATTATTCTGTGTCCTTATCTTTACTCTTACATATCCACTATAATATCAAAAACCTTTCCCCAAGTTCTGACATTTCGAGTAATTCAAAACGTTTTAAAGATTGGATAGACGGATGAAATGAGGAGATGTGTACTTTTACACAAACGAACATGTATATTTGGACGAAATATACCCGATAAAGTTGCATAGTATTGAGCTCGATCCTCACCAGGTGTTCCTTTGGTTTTGAGCCATCCTATCTTTAACATACCAATATCTTTATGGTTCACGCCGCCATGGAATAGTACTTGATAAACTAGTATTGGAGTCATCATCATCGTCATTGCTATTGTCTTCAACATTATCGTCATCATGATCAACATCAGCAACAGTAGGAGCTATTTGATAACCGTAGTTGGATAGCTTTTCCCCAAGTTTCGCCAATTGCAATCAAAGTTTTGCAATGGATTTATGATATCCATGAATCCTGATTTAGTATAATTTACTGTGTTGTCTCGTAATCTCTCCATGTGATGTTCAGCATAACCTTCTCTTGCGTACGTTGCATGGTCTTTAGTTCCGGAGCCAATCTTTTGCTTAGGTACGTATCTTTTTTGGTTTTGATTCACCTGAGCATACAACTTGGAATGAGTAAGGTGGCGATTAACTGCTTTCAGGGGTGGTAAGCAGGATTTCTACTGCTGAGCAACACAGGCAGAACAGGGAAACTAACGTCCATCGTATCAACACTGCCGCCACCATTCCCTGTCCACACTACCTGAAAAACTTCCAAATGTGTATGGGCCTAGAAAATCCTCACCACACCTATAAAAACCGATATCAACCCCGACCTAGACCGGGGGCTGTCAAATAAGTACATATGTTTCAGTTTTGTTTGTGATTATCGTGAAGACGCATGGATGAAGACCTTTGATCCTGAAACAAATAAGATCTATTCGTTCTGGAAAATTCAGCATTCACAACGTACATCATCATTTCGGAAGTCTTTATCAACATTTCTCTGCATGTAACTGGTTTATCATCATCATCAGCAACAATAATCGTAGCATTTTCGTGTCTTCTGTCGGGAGGAACTACAACAAGTTCCTGCGAAATTCTTCAAAATTCGCTTTGTAGAGCGAATACTTCCTGAACTTATCCAGTTTGTCAAGCCATTTTATAATTTTTCGCTCACAGTTTTGTATATTGCCTCTTGAGACCTAATTTGTGATTTTTGACGTCCAGCCGTCATCAGAATTATTGTTACATGACTAGCCCATTGCAATTTGGTTTTTCTCTCTGCTTTCTACAATATATCTGACGTTTAATTTTCTTCAATGTACTGTGCCTCCTTTGTGATTTCTCCATCTGATATTGAGCATGTATAGTAATCGGTAAAGAAAGTATTTGCAGATATAATCCCTCCAGCAATATTTTGCTGGGAGAAACAACGTTATCTGGGGGCATGATAAACAGGAAGGCACCCTCTTGCTATTGTTGCTGCTTTTACTCTAGCTGCTACTACTTTCTTTTTTTTATTCTCCTTTTTTTCTCTCTCTTTCTTTATCCTGATTCATCTATTACCAGAGTTGAGGAATCTCCCTGAGCGAGGAAAAAATATTTTCCTATCGAAATATTACGCCTGAGATGTTTTCTTTGGGATCATCGATAATTTTATGTCATAATATGATCATAAGGTTATCAATATTGTTTACCATATTCACAATATATAATCGAAATAGACAAGATAAAATGATTCCTTCTGAGAATCCCTAACTTGGTGAAAAGATGCGTTGTTAATCTAGTTGTTACCGATAAAACATGCTTTCAGTGATAAATCCTGAATGGCGATTGGTTACATGAAAACACCATAGGTTGTCATCCAATACATAATATGAGTGTGTGTGTGTGTGTGTGTGTGTGTGTCTGTGTGTGTGAGTGTGCGTGTGTGTGTGTGTGTGTATGTGTGTGTGTGTCTATGTGTGTGAGTGTGCGCGCGCATGTGTGTGTCCTACAGCGTGTGTACATTATTAATATCCATCACACTTTATATAGCCGAATAATTATGAAACTGGAGCACAGTACATCAACGACTGCAACGGAGAAGAAAAGATTGTATCCAAACTGACGAGGCTCCATATCTCTAATCAATTCTTAACCATTTATTTCAGAAGGTTCGTAAAGAAAAATGATACAGTGTCTTTTTATGCACCGTACTTTCTGGTTAGTGAGTGTTTTCTTAATAACACAAAAACGTAAACATGTGAGAATCAAAATGTACAACCAAGTTGTGAGCGCTGTTTAATACCTTGAGGCTGATCACGAACCATGGAGGTGCAAATATAACAGGTGGGCGGAGTAGCAGTATATCCGGTAAATTTAGTCAGTTATATAATTTACTGAATGTTTTCCATTAATAAGTATGGAACTTTGCAGTTGACGTCAAAACTCATTCAGGGTGATTTGAAATCAAGTTAAATACGCTGTCGTAGGATATTGGTTAATTTGCTGGTATCACTAAAATACCATTATGAGTTCGATCCTACTTGGGTATCTCACACACAGACTTAAACCAAGGTTAGGAATTACAGTTATTACCAATACTACGTCTGTCTTCGGAACCTTTCCTCAAAACGTGGTGTTGATTAGTATAATACAAATAACTTGAGTTGTAACTGATTAAATTCATCGAGACCAAACAGAATACTTGCACTTCCGGACAGAATCATTTAAAATATTTACGTAATAGTATGTGCCGGAGCATAGTTGCTTTAGTTGATGTGCACGACAAAATACGCCCACAAAATGCAATAAAACAATTTCATGAATTAATGCACAATTCTCCAGTGTATGATTCTATTCAAGTGTCTGTAAATCTGTTGATTTTTTTTATTTCCCAAAAGCCATTTCTTAGCGGAATCTAGATATGCGCATTCGATATTGGTCCCTTATGAAACAGGAATGGTGATTTAGAAACGGAAAGATTTATTGCTACTGTATGTAGATTGATCAATGGTGCATAATGTGATCACGCTGTATTAGATAATAACCTGTTCAAATGGTACACGTGGGGAGGATTTATTCCTGTACGTCTATATAAAGTATAAGATAGCATTATCTTTCAATATGATGAACTGTGTTTGTTTCTCTGGCCGTTATAAAATGACTCTTCCAATTAAACGTAATAATTTTGATGAAGACATAACTTCTATCGACTCTTTAAAAACAAATGACTCTTCCGCTAAAACCAGCGCAGTAGATACTTTTCTCGGAAAAAAATCATAGAATTCCATATATACATCCAAATTTATTTCATCGGTACTAACGTTTATAAAGATAAGTGTTTCATTATATACCTTCAATCGTATATCATAGCAAACAGATGAAAAAAAAAGCCCCTAAAAAACGAAAATATATCCAATACATGAAAGTATCTAAATAGCTTTAATAGCTTGACAGACCTTTGGAGGGAATATATTTGTAAATGATCACGGTTGCCCTCCGAATTCTGTGTTACTATATTTTCTAAAGAGAAATCTCCAAATTTTAGGCTCTGGCATTATAATTAGACTGCAGTGTCAGCAAAAAATCCTCTTCAGGTCTCCTAATTTTCAACAATACCTCTCTGCATCGATGCGGCTTTTTACCCTAACCGAACAGTTGGCCTTTTTTTTTTCAAGACGGCAGCATTTTCTGGAGTCTAAAGGCTAAGCTGCCAAAATAAATTGTGCCTTGGCCTCAAAAATAAATTAAGGTTTTTGGATCCTTTTCACTAAGATTAGTGGCTACTTATATTCTGATTATTTTTTTTAGTCCTGTTCTTTTCTCCGTAGCTCTCAACTCAAATCACAACTTCCTTCATTTTCATCACCGTAATTTTTTTTTCGTGTCTATTTGATTGTTTAAAAGTTTTCTCTTTGCATCATTCCTTTGTCGTTTGTTTTTATTTCATTGGGCGTGAACACAATTTATAATCTTTAGATTAGTGACACCAGATACACTCTGTAACAAAATCTACTTTTCTGCAGGCAAATCATTGTATCTCTTTGCTTTCGGGGATCTTGGGGGTGGGGTACATAACTTTTTCACCCTTCTTCTCAGGGGCAATGGGATCTTCTCGTTTCTGAAGCTTGCTATGCCGAAGGCTTGCCGTATTAGCGTTATTCTTTGCATGATTTCCTTTTCCCTTGACTTCATGTAATTTGTTGTCCAAGGTAGATGTAATCGTTTACTTTCTACTAATTGGAATTTGAGCTTGCTTTAACAAAAGCTTGCCAACTTACAGTGATTATTCGCCTCGCTTCATTCTGGCCTAAGTCCAGAACTGATAAAATTTGGGTTTGGGAAGAATGTCTGTAAATGCCATAAAAATTACTATTCAATCTTCGTTATTCTTTTAATCTAGGATCGACCACTGGTGTAGGGTCGGTCTTAGTGTCGGAACGAGTAGGGAATACGGTACTATCTTAGCCATGGGATCGGTAATCCTGTCTTTATATACATATTCATGTAGACATCGTATCAACTATCCAATTTGTTTTTTTTTATCTGACTGCATATACTTTACAGATATTGCTACTATGAATCGGAATTGACCACAAAATGACTCCAATTCAACTCATTGGACCATGCGTCAAAAAAAACTTTTGATCCATTATGCATTCCGGTGTATGAGAAAGATGCAACAAGTAAATAATTATATGATAATACACACAGATACACACGCACTAACACACACACACACACACACACACACACACACACACACACATACGTGCACATAAGCATACACCCCAAAACATGCACAAAAACACACTCAAAAAGCATAAACACACACACACGCACACACACACACATAAACACGTACACAAAAAAAATCACAAACACACACATAATATATACATACATGCTCATGCACGTTCATCAATTTGAAAAAGCTCTCTTATATGCGTATTGGTAAAAATGAAAAAAAAAATGATTAAATGCATTCAAACTAAAGTTCAGTCTTAAATCAGTGATTCATTTTTT
>OY735223.1:46457025-46464525 GCA_963457665.1 Thysanoteuthis rhombus
AGTATAAAGCCCCTAAAAGGTTAAAAGTAAAAAAAATAAAGAGGAAATTTTCAACAAATTGTGTATAGTGGAGTACTGATGCCATTTTTTTTAGTTCTTTAGACAAAAAAGTATGGCTATGAGCACTGGAACACACAGTGACAGGCTCATATAAAAATAGTATTTAACCCTTCGTGCCTACGCTCGTTCAGTAGGAACATTGGAGAGTGAGCATTATATTTTCCTTCACTTTGTTAGTAATAAATTCTGAAAGCTGGTCACAGATCTGCATGTACAAGCCATTCATTATTTCTAGAAGAGAATAAATCAATCGCTCTGGTATAAATAGAGTTGGGTTAGGATTTATGTTTGCCCAATTTATTGCTTTCAACTGTCATAAACCGGCATTATTCTTATAGTTCACCGTATCAGAGTCCATAAACACACCACAGGGGAGTCAGGTGGCTGGACAGGTAACGGCAACATGCATGGATTTGGCTAGCCGATTTCAAAATCCGTATGGGACAGTGTGTGTTTGCTTCCCACTAATGCTCTTGTAAAAAGCACGTGACCATCTCTCTCCATCTAAAATGTGTAAAATAGTGTAGGCTTTGATTGACGTTACTCCACGTACTTGCTGCTTCTATTTTGTATATTTCACCTTTTGCACACGAGCGAAGTAAGTGGTGATATAGATGGAAACCAGGTGGGGAAGACTGAGGCCGTAGCCAGAATAAGAGCAAAACTTATCCTCACTTGATTTAAACTCACGATCGCATAATGGTCATTCATCATTATCAGCGTCTATCATCCGTCGTTGGGCATTGACATTTCTCAGGATCTACCACGTTTCTCTATCATTGGCTTTGCAGAGTCAGTATTTCCTGGATTCATTTACTCTATCCCTCCATCTTTTATCCTGCCGGCCTCGTTTTTGCATGTGATCATTGGGGATCCATGTCGTGAGTTGTGATGTCCATCGGTTGTCCGTCATTCTTGCAACGTTGCTTTCCCATAGCCATTTAAGTTTTCGAAAAGATTTTATGATGCCTTCAACTTCTATATTCTTCCTGATATACAATGCTGTTTTGTGATCTCTCTTTGTGATGCTGTTCAGATATTCACCGTCTATTTTAATTCTTCTATTCTACTAGTCCAGGTTTCGGAAGATCATCTTGAGGCAGTCTGTAAAGAGTTTTGGTAAACTGCTATCACCTCGTTTCACTTTCTTGTCTAGCAAAAAGGGTTCAGAGTCCTTACGTAGCCCGATAAAGGAGTTCTTTTAACTGTATCTAAGTTGCCGTACTCAGGCGTATACTGGAACTATATTTTTTAGAGAGATGACATCAATGATCATGGGAATATCCACCGGATGGAATGCCCTCTAGAATTCTAAAAATGTTACAGCATGTGGAATTTTGTATTCTGCTGCGTTGTCTCTTTTTCAGATGAATTATTAAATAGAGATGGTCAATGGTCGAGTAACTTCTCCTATATCTAGCCTGTTTCAGTGATTGGTTTTTATCTAGTGTTTCAGTGAATTTTTAAAAGAAGTTTGTAGATACAGTTGAGTAGGATTATAGCTATGCAGTTGTTAAGGTCTTTCGGGTTTCCTTTTTATGTAGAAGCATTACGAATGCCAAGTTCAAGTCTTTTGGGACTTTACTCTGATTCAGACACGAGTTGAATACAATAGCTAGTTTTTTTTATTGACAATCTAGTCGGCTTTTATGAGTAGATTTATGGTGATATTATCTGGTTTTCCCTTCTTTTGTTTGTTGATGGCTTGTTCTACCTCCCATGGTGTAACTGGGGAATCCTGGATCTGATTGTCAGTGTCTTGCGTATCCTGTTTGTTGTTTTGTTGTTAATGTCTTGAAGACTAGAGTTCTTGTTGCATTATTGGGCACGTTTGACAATTCTGTGTCTGTCCGTTGTTATGTCCCCGTTTTCTTTGAGTATGATAGTTACTTGTTTCTGTTTTATACTGAAATCTTTGTTCATTGCTTTAAAGCCCCGGCCTTATTCAAAAGAGGTTTTGATAATTGTTGTCATATACCTCATTTTGTTTTCTCTTAGTTTCTTCTTTTATTGCTTGTTCACTTCGGTTCCCTCTATTTTTCCATGAGTTGTTGGTGATTTCTGCGTATATAATTCCTGGTTTCGTCTGAGATTTTGCAAATGTTATGTATATTTTTTCGGTTTCAACATAGTGGCAGCTTCTATTGTTTATTTTCTGTGGAGATCGTTGATGTTTACGTCGTTTCCATCGGTAAGGACTTTATATCTGTTTTTTAATTCAAGCTTGAAAGGTTGTAGGAGTTCAATTGGTACGTTCAGTGGTTTCAGTTTAATGTGGAACATTTTGTCTGTGTTCTTTATCGGTGTCTACTTACATCTTACATCTTACCATTCTATGGTCGCCTCATACGTTTACTTAGTTTGAAATTCCAATGTCTTGTGGGTGTTGCTTCTGTCTGTTAGGATGTTATCAAGCCTTTTATTCATATCGTTCCATGCATGTTACTAAAGGGTTTTTTCTCAATTGAACTGCGTAAATCAAATGAATTTCAATTCATAATTTTGGATTAAATTCATTGAATTATTTCTTTTTATCATAACGTCCTATATTGGCCAAATCTTTGACTATCAAAATGAAACTTGTTTGAAAATGCACCACTTGTGGCATAATTGTTGACTGCATCGTTCCTTTTGGACCTAGCTCCGGAATATGGTATTTTAGTAAAATCTCATTTGAGTTTTCTCCCTTGTTCTGACATTGAATTGGGTACTTGAACAAAATTGTGGCATGAAAACAGCAGGGAATTGGAGAGAAAAACCAGAAACAATGAACAGTCAAATCATTTTATCAAAGTTTAATCACTTTGTCCAAATATTCTTTCTTTCAAAGCGTTTTCTACGCAAAAATATTTTTGAAAAACACATTTCAAGCCTATCTTTTGAATTTTTTGTGAAAAAATTATCAGATTTATTTTTTTTACTGTGAACTTAGAAATTCTTTTTTTTTTCTCTATATCCACGCGCTCTTCATTCAATTGTTTTTTCTAACTCTGGTGCATATGCCACAAAGCCCAGCAAAAACAATCAAATCATATTGTATTATTTAATAAATTATGGCAAAAAAAAGGAAGATTTTGCAAATCGTTGTGAAAAGTTTTTTTTCTGTTTTCTCTGTAAATTCAATAAATCATTTCCCTACTGCTTGAAAAAAAAAAGAAAGGAAAATGGAAAAGCAAGAAAAAACACCGCTTGTATTGTGTTTTAACTAATGCAGCCATCTTCCATGGATAAAACTCCTCTCGGTGGATAATGTATGAGTTGATGTCCAGTATACATGTACACGACTGCATCTATTCATCTATGCAGTTGTAAACGAATATTTTTTTATGATTATGATTAAGTTACTTTTTCAGAAGTGCTCTATTCTATTTCATACATCTTGGTTTTTAGTCATAATCCAAGGCACAAATCACTGTTGAACATTGAAACACTTTATATATATATGTATATATATATATATATATATATATATATATATATATATGTATATATATATATATATATATATATATATATATATATATATATATATATATGTGTGTATGTATATATATATATACATATATATATATATACATATATATATATACATATATATATATAAATATATATATATATATATATATATATATATATATATATATATATATATATATATTAATTAATGTTTGAGTCATCCAACAAACAGCCGTTTCTGAGTATTACAAATCTTCAGTGTGGCTATAGACTATCCAATTCAGACCCAGAGACAGGCATTCCACCACAGCCCTACGCAGAGCTTGATAGTCAGTAAGGCTCAATACAAACGGCAAAATTTCCCATCCAGCTGAGTGCCCCATCCCATAGTTGGGGTAGTATTTCTTATATATATATATATATATATATATATATATATATATATATACATATATATATATATATATATATATATATATATATATATATATATATATATATATATATATATATGTATATATATATATATATATATATATATATATATATATATATATATATATATATATGACTGTTATATACATAATCCAACAGAAATAAACTGCAGCTCAGTTTCTTTTTAAATGATTTTAAATAATGTTGTCTAGGGTAAATGATATATTCACCATGTAATGACAAGGTTTTGTTTCAAATGAGAGTTTCAATAACGCATTTTATCTCTTTATATCTTTTTCTATCTCTCTCTCTCTATCTTTATATATATATATATATATATATATATATATATATATATATATATATATATATATATATATATATATGTATATGGATAAATAAAAGCGCATAAAATACCCACACACGTAACACATGCTCATAAAATACACATCACAAGCTTAGTAAATACTCACAGCTAAAAACAGACGAACACTCAATACACATCAACACGTTCAAAATACACAGAACACGAGCACACAACGCACACTGAAGCAACACAAACAATATCAAAACAGACAATACACAGACAGGACGTATCACATGCACACAAACATTCACACAAAAACACTTGCAACAAGCGCCCACACACGAGAACTACATATCAGGCTCAGGACCCTTACTAATTTATGATACTTACAACAAAATCAGACATACCGACTCAGTCACAAAATTCACACGGAAACGCACACAACACCCACACACAACACATGCACACTCCAGAACCATACACAAAACTTACATAAAAATTACTCAGCATGAAAACTGTCATCTACCTCCATATTTCAACTATACTCTTTAGTTCATTTTTATCCTAGCTCCCACAAGGGTATGATGTGACACAAAGTCAGTTTAATGTTTGAATACTGCACCTACGAACATCTTTAGTGCTTGTAACCATTACAGTTCTTTTTATGTTGAATGAATTATCAAAAAAAAAAAAAAGAAAAAAAGTGAACATTAAAACTACCATCTCTCCTCATATTTTTTAAGGTTTGTTGGGATCAATGCTCCATTCACTGTACTTGTCTTTTAAACACACATTTATTGAAACTATTAACAATCGGTGTTATTGTCAAGTGATCCAAATAGGTTGACATAACAGTTTCACTGGCTCATAGATATGTTCTAGTTTGAGCAGAGATTTTGACTTGCAGAACAAAAACTCGATCTCACGCACCCCCCAAACACACGCACACAAATACACTCACACATAATTTGCCCCCTATTTGGTTCAAAATCACTGAAGAGTTATGCATGCCAATTACAATATGGAGTGTTTATATGTTCCTATCGGGGAGTTTGACCTTGGAATTCTTGGAATTTTAGTCTCGTGACACCGTCAAAAAATAACATATCTACACAAGTCATCAAATTTTGTTCGAATATAACTCACAAGAAAGTGGCTCATGATAGCAATTACAAGTCATGGAAATGCTGTTCGTTGAATATATCGGGCTCTTAACCACGTCGTAAATTTAAGCTACACAACCTACCCTGTTTAATCTCAGTTGTCACAGAAATGAGTATTCATATTAATAAGCTGGTGTTAGTTATCATTTACAAAGTGTTGACGGAGATTTTTGCAAGGGTGATACCAGAAAATTTAAAGATCGAGAGGCCCTACATAACTATCACAAGTACAGAAAAATTTGATGGAAGATGGAAAATTGTTTTGTTTTTTCCCTATTTGTCGGTGAAGTTATTTCTTGACCTGTTTGATATATCCAAAAAAGAAAGACGGATCGGTGCGTAATTTCACAGATGAATGGATTGATTGAGCAGTTCAAGTACTCATAACATTTTGCAACATCTTGTATATGTGGTGGGTGTATGTGTGTGAGTATATATATATATATATATATATACATATACATATATATATATATATATATATATATATATATATATATATATATATATATATATATATATATATATATATATATATATATAAGCATTAACGTATCTCTTTTGAAAGGTGATGAATATCAGAAGACTAATAAGATTTCCAGACCCAATTTAGAATAAAATCACTCTTTTGAATGAATGATCCCCAGGGAAAGAAAAAATGATGGATTTGATGCGGTTACAAAGGAAAATACTTCAACATGACTAATTCATGAACCTGATGAAAAGAAGCAGGATACGGAAGTTCCAGATCAAAAATCCTCTTTTGAATATCGTCTATCATAAATAATGGATTTGTGGACACAACCATTTGTGTTTTCAAAAGAACCCTTCCTAATGAAATCTTCTCCACAAATATCAAACAAGCTATATTTGGATTTAGTTTTTGAATAAAGCTACAAATCTGATTAACTCAGGATGTTTCACTTCATAAGAATGTCTCTATTACAATCTGCACAAATAGAGAGATGAATTTATGTATTTGTTGGGCAATACTTTTTAAATGCTGACGATGTCACATATACGTAGAAAGCTTGTACAAATTTGCTGTCTAATGATCAAAAGACAACCATTGTTTTTAGATGAATTGTCTTCTATATCAGTAAACACGACATAACACTCCTTTATTACAGAATGTTGATCGAACCTTACATAGTTGAAATTTCAGATCGAAATGTAGCTGATAAATTTGTTTGATTGATCTGCCGACACAACGAAGTAAATGCTTATCTCTTAAATCTATATCAATTTGGAATATTATTGTAGTCATCGGAGAGAAAAATGCCGTTTCTGTTAGTTGTTAAAAACATTCAACCGTTTCTTTCTGGTACCTTATATTGGCCTCTTGTTCTTTGACGATACAATTGATCTAAAACTCGCTTGTAGATTGATTCGGTCGATCTAATTATGACTTAGAAACCATTTTTCGATTGTTTCTACATGGGGCCTATTTTCCTGCTTTCTTTGTTAATATATCCATATTACACACTTCTTATACAGAGCCAGTTTTACTATTTTCTTCTTCCTCGCTTTATTTTTAGATAATATAATATTTTCGGCAATTATTGCTTATTATCTATATCCCTTTTGAAGTGAGGTTGGATCTTATCACCATAGCTTTAGTTTTGGTCATTTTCCAAACATTATATCAGTCTGGCATTTGTCAATAGGTATGTGAGAGACTGTGGAGATTGAACTCAAGACGGTATCGTGACTTACTAAACTAGCCGATCACTAAGGGTCCCGTGGCGGTGGATCCTATATGTGCTAAGTTTCGTGTGACCCAAAGCCACGATAATGAAGCACAGTGATTACAAATAATTTCAAAAACGACTTTGCAAATTATCAAATAACGATATCACACGTAAAAGTGTTTAAAGTGGAAACAGTTAACTGTTATGGCCTAAGTAGGGTATTATGAAGAAAACCAAGGTGTCATTGCCTATAGTAGACTATTATTTCGTTAATATTCCTACATGGACAATCTATACACGCCCACGTATTTATATATATATATATATATATATATATATATATATATATATATATATATATATATATATATATATTATATATATATAT
>OY735223.1:46469525-46472025 GCA_963457665.1 Thysanoteuthis rhombus
TTTGATTTGTAAATAATAGTCGTATATGATTGTAGGAAAGGAAATGTGACTTAAAAAAATAAAATGTGGCCCAAATATGAACAAAAACTGTGACTAAGAGAACTCACCGATGTAAATATCATCAAAACTGATGGCATTAAGCCAACTGGCAGCGAATTCTGTGATGATTTGTCAGAGAGTAATAGCTTGCGACTCAATAGATGTAAACAAAGTTTTTCCTATGTATAATCGTATGATTAGTTTGTGCTAAATTACACTGATATATATTATATATGAGCCAATATACACTCAGGTAGATAGCTACAAACTGAATGAAAATTGACCGAAGACAGACTGAATTAAATACAAATACTTATGAATAAAGATAGATGATCTCGTCAGATTTTCTGTCCGAAAAAAAAAAAACGAACTTCCTTCATTGGAAAACAGATAGCCAATATTATGTTTGACCTGTCGTGTATGAGTATAACCTCTGTCATTGAAAGAATTCTTTCTTTTGTGATGTTTTTCTATACATAGTGCGTGCAAATAAAGTGGACACACCATAAGCGGTACGAAATTCAATGCAAATCACATATCAATCCACGGCAACGCTGTTCCATCGATGTGAAACATTTTTACTTTTGAGAAGGTTCATATAGACGATTCCCGATTTTTGAATTAACAAAGAAATGATGAATGCTATTCACTTTAATTCTTGATCTAATAAATCCAGCTACCAATTAATGCATCAGATAAGATAATCATTGAGTATTTGTAAAACAACTGATGGGAGATATCTGAGATTTGTCAGTTTGGCTCAGTCGATAAGATAGTTGTTTATTGTTTACGAGGTCACGATTTTGAATTAAGTGAAGATTGTTGTTGCTATACTGGAGGAAATAGATTAATTCAATCTTCTGACACGGACTGGAGTTTGATGAAAAAAAAAAGAGAAACCTATAGCCAGATGTAGCAAATAATATTGATTCACTTTACAGATTTAACATTGATTGATTTAACGAACAACAAAACTTTGGTGAAGGTGCCACTGACCTGATACTTAAGGTGAATCAGTGCAACTTCCGACATAATCTCCTTTTCTCATGAGTTATTATTTAACTCAGTTTGGTCTGTATCAAAATCATTATATAGAGCACCGTGGGCAGATATAGCCCACTGCAAAGCATTGCTATTCTAGGCAATTAATGCTGATCATAATTCGAAGACGTCAAAATGAGCCTCCGTTGTATGTATTTATCATTAAAAACATGTAAGCGTTTAAATTGTTTAATCCATTTCTATACGTTGGATCAAAGATGATCTTGCGTATATTTTGTTTGAAACGTTAGTCCGTCCAAGTTGAGAGAAATCATATAGTTCTCCCTTGCAATGCCAAAGTTGGAGTGTTCCCTGTAAAACCTTTTTGTAAGCTGTTTTGTCGTAATTACGAGTAGCAAAAACCATTATTCCGTATGGATCTTCAAACATCCCAAGGTCTGCAAAATAGTTTGGATGAGTGAATAATTTAGGTGAGGATAATGGAACGTACAGGATAGTGCGATGAGGAAAATGGGAGGAGATACGCGTTTACTCTATACTAGATTGATGAAAAATAACAAAAGAGTGCGATTCTGAGAAAGTGAAAAAAAAAATGGCGTGAAACAGGATTTTAAAAATGGGGTGTATCAGTATTTAAATTCTATTTGATCATCGTTTTGTTTTCGGAAAGAAAATTTAAAAAAAAAACTCGTTTCGTTGGAAGGTTCCATTGTTTGAAATGGTGGGCATGAGATATTTTATCAGCAAGCTTGTTACCGTTAAGTGGAAATATCTGTAATTGTGGATAAAAATATAAAATTCAAAAATAAAAAAATAACACAATCTTCAACAAATGAGTGGATCATATTTTCCATCGCAATATTTTCTACGCTCATTTACCTAAGACGACTCAAAGTATCCATAGAGAGAAATTGAAAAAACGAAAGAAAGGGTGAGGGGGTCCCTATAATAACTAGATTGACTTTCTTCCGGATTAAATTGTGTGTTGACAGGCACTCCACATGGAGTAACTCAGTTGATTGTGAGACGCCATTGAGAGCTTTTGACTGTCTTACTCAAGATAACTGAGCCGCTCATTCATCACAACACGTGAATTTTCGTTTTGTCTTTTCGTTGGCTAATGATTCTATCACCCAAGTCTATCAACCCCTGGGCAGAATTATTTCCTTCCTACTTTTGGCTTATCATAAAAAGATTTCAGATCGTAAACGTTAAGGGGTGTGCACTAAGGCAGCTGAAGTCGATCAACACAAAAGATTTTGCTCCCTCATTTGAAGGGTGAAAAGGTCTTAAACTGTGAAGTCCTTCGGGGAGTCCTTTGAAATGACTAAAATACTATTGCCATTAATGTGCTACTTTTTGTTTATATTAGATTGATACGCACTCTTTTGAGACACTCTGTATGCGTCTGTGTATATATTGAATGTGTGTGAGTGTTTGTATTGGTGCATGAAAGCAT
>OY735223.1:46477025-46524525 GCA_963457665.1 Thysanoteuthis rhombus
ATTGTCAATAATTGACAATGCCTCTTTTCTCAAATTGAAATGACACGACTACTACTACTACTGCTACTGCTACTATTACTACTACTACTACTACTACTACTTCTACTACTAATACTACGACGACGACGACGACGACGACGACGACGACGACGACGACGACGACGACGACTACTACTAGTAGTGTATGCAAACGAAAGTCGTAGCGTATCGAGATGTTTGAGAGAAAATAAAAGAAAAAACTATTTGGTTATACGCGAACTATATTGACTGTTGGGTCTCTGTAGCCGAATTGTTAAGGCGGTTTCATCAGAGGCATATTCCAAATTTTTGTTACTCCCTATGGCTATCTGAGACTTGATTTGAAAGGAAATGATGAGTTGATAATACAATCAATATTTATCAATTGTATATTTAATTACCATCATCGACAGCAGTCTTTTAGCAGCATAGAATATTCACTTTCGGCAGTGCCCTTTTGCTTTTGTTTTGCGATGTCAGTATAGTTTGGTCTGCCTCACCATCTTATATCTTGGTGATCATCGTCGTGAGTCTTGAAACATGACCAGCCCATCGCCATTTGAGTTTTTTCAGTGGTTTTTAAGATATCACTAAATCCTATTTTTTCTCTGATATACTCTGTTACTTTGTGATAGTTTCATATAATTCCTTGCACTATTTTCCCATGTGCATGGTACATGGTTCACTGATTTAGGATCAAGTTTTCCAACCTAAAATGATACTAAGTTCGATTTTTTCTTTTTTTTTTTAAAGTTTCACAGATATTTGTTTCTCTTGGTAAATGTAGTTGTCTACTTTGTACAGCTCTGCATTTCCTACTCTGATCATTGTGTTTTTTTCGCTGCCTGTTTGTTACATTAGGGATTTGTTTCACTAAAGTCCATGCAGAGGCTTTCCAGCTTCCTTCATTTGGTCTGTTGACCATTTTTCATAGGTCATGAAAGTTCTCAGATACGACAATGTCATTTACAAATCTGAGGTTACTCGTGTATTCACCATTAATCTTAGTTCGTTTATTTCCCCTGTCTAGGTTCTGGACGACTATTTTGAGGCAAGTTGTGAACAGTTTCTGCAAGTGGGTATCACCTTGTATTATCCTTTTTCCAATATGAAAGGGTACATAGTCTTTTAACAGCCTAGAATTTATTGTGTGAAATCACAAAACCTTCATGGATGCCAATTCTACACCAGTTGATTAATTTGATATTTACTGTTCCAAAGATTTGAGATTATTTATCCATTTATCATACAATCTATCATGACAAAACTTTTTAAGAACAAATAATTTAGCGATATAAATCACGAAAAAAAAACACTTGTCGATTATTTGAAATATTACAAAAGATTATGATTGTTTCGAAGTATGAAAAAATTGCATCTGTAAGACTTTAGTTAGTTGGAATAGGACAATGTTGAATCTTTTCGAGGAAAGAGTTGGTGCTCGAATCACTTGAGGTCATTCTCACTCATACTTACAAACGTCACACGGCCCATTAAATAATCAAATGGTCTCAATTTCTCAAGCAACCAATCAGTCTCATCGATTGTTTCTCTACCGTCTGTTGTTCTGTATGTGACTCGAGTGCTTGATCGAATCCCTGGATGGCCAATCCGACAGGGCTAATGAGCCTTGACTGACCTGCTATTTATCCATCGCTAGGAGATTGATTTATGCCTCTCCTAAAAGGCCTTAGTGAGAATGGACTGTCCAAGTAGAAGTTTGCTAATTCCATTCTCCATGCTGTCATTCCCCTTGCACAAGCCCTTAAAGGCCGCAGCGGGTGTTTTGTGAGCGTTAAAATTGGATTCATGTAGATTCAGAGACATTATTCGATCGAAAACATGAATCTGATTTCTTTTAACCGATTATCATCAATGATAGATATTGATATCAATGAAAGTATATTATATTCTGCTTTAACGGACTCCAAACTCGAAAAAAAAATTAAACAACGATTGTACATAGAGTATTCAGCTGGAAAAATATCGTATAAGTAATCAAGCATTTGGTTTTGAGTCATTTTTTTTTGGAAATAAGTTGATACATCAAAAAGCTCGTTGCCTAATCATGAAAAGTCATTCATATAATCAAGTAAACATGTAATATTCAACATAATCACTCTCCTTGTCCATTATGAATATTAATTGAATATATACAACACAGTATATCAGGGAGAAAGCAGGAGTCCAAAACATTATATGATCCACGAGAAAACTTAAATGGCAAGTTGCAAGAATCGCAATCAACTGATGGATATAACATAGATCCCTAATGACCACATGCGATGATGTGACCGGTAGAATACAAGATGGCGGGACGGACTGGACAAATTTGAAAATACTAGCCCTGATGTTGTGAATCCTAAGGAAGGTCTACGTCCAACAATTGTCAATAAAAGACCGATGATAATGAATTTAATATATTAAAAATTAGACAGTGAGAACTTTGGATCAAATCTCTTCCGTGTGTCAAGCCGTGGAAATATTGGCTCCGACTCTTATTTTTCTCAATAATTGCAATTCTCTGTCATGCTCAGTGTATTTCAAAATCCAACTTTTATACAGCACAGTACTTGCTCCTGATATATTCGTGAATATGCATATTGATGAAACTCACTATACAGATATTCATTGAATGTATTCATTTGTTTAGGAGAGGCTGTTGTCTTGTCTGCATCGATAAGGTTTGACTATTTTAAAATGGTTATAGTTAAAGAGTTATTTATACACGTTGATATCCCACGAGTTTGGGTGCATTGTAATTTACTGTTTCAATGAATACTGTGTCGGCTTTAATAAGAACAGTGTTAGCATCTAATTGATGGAAATCGTGAAGAAGGCAGCAATTAAATGAGTGTATTTTTTGAGGCCCACAGGAAATAAAGATGATTAAACTTGACACCTTCAGTGTGAACGTCTTTCCCTGATGCGTAGGCCAAGAGTATAACATCGGCTGGGTGTTACATAAGTGACATCGTTTTGTGCTGAACGGATCAATTAACCTCCATCACCATTCGACGTGTTAATGGGTGAACATGTTTTTTTTTCATATATTGAGCAACAAACGTCAAGATTAGAGAAATTTATGATCCGATATGAAAGTTTGATGGGTGAAGATACAGTATCAAAATATCGAATGTAATACGTTTTATTTGTTGGTTATCATCTAGTGGATTTGAGTTGGGAAGATAGTCTTATGTAGATCATAGTCCACGTTTCATTCATTCGGACATCAAACAGAAAAACAATAGAACGACCAAAGAACAGAATTTGTCTTTTTTTCTCAAGTCGAATGACTTGAACAAGATTCTGTTTTTTTCACTTTTTGATATCGTCTTACCATCTTCATCGACTTGGTTGTAGTGTCTCAGCACAATATTTAATTGCGTTAGGCTCAAAGGGCAGTGACAAAAGAGTGTCCCGCGAAAATGAATGTATCAATACATTCCTTAACTTTCTGACACCATGGTTAACTTGTAGATCGATGTAAGTTCTTATGGCAGAAGCCATGTAACCATGATGTGTACAAAAATCGAATATTTGAATCACATGTGTAAGCGACATAGTATCGGCAACTGTTATCTGTATCAAACTTCGTCGATGATTATATAATCAGTTTTCTCCCTGATTTTCAAATCATGAATGAAAATCATGAAACGATTTGCACAACGATTTGCAGAACGAGACAAACCATTGGTTAGAAGCTTCTCTAGAATATTGTAACTATTGTGATGTGAGTAGAAAAGAAGATGCTATACCATTTCATTCCAAGATCCCAGAATAATGCAAGAGTAGAAATCAGCATCTAGACATATAAGAGTGCGATCACAGAATCTCCTGCAAGATAATCTGTTGGTCAGATTTCTGTCAATTGTGATGGATGAAGTCAACAAATGTCTTCTATTATATGAAAGGAAGACACAATCAGCTGCTTGTTTTAATTGGAATTTCCCTGAACGAATCTTGCCATAGGAAGTTGAGTCCACTTTTCCTGACAAATCAGCCTTCCTTCTCATGTCAATGGATAGATATATTTTACAAGTACAATTCTAGCTGACGTGTCGTTTATTTCTTCGTTATTTATTAAATGCTAACAACACATATATATAAATATATATATATATATATATATATATATATATATATATATATATATATATATATATATATATATATATATATATATATATATATATATCCACTGAGATGCATAATAGTTAGCGTATTAGTCATGACATCAGCAAGCAGCTTTGTAAGCAATTTCTGATTCGTTACATCGATTATTTGAGGTTCTTGCATGACATTTATACAGCAATTTAATGCGTACAATATTACAATAATTTCGATTATTTTTCGTCCCAACTTTTTTTGGATGGAATCATATAAACTTTAATCTTGACTTATATTACCCGTGGCGTATGCTTTTTTTCTATTCGAAAAACCATAATGAATGATTTTCCACGATTATTCTGGAATTTCAAACGTGAAGTATAAGACTAAGTACACTTTTTTGAAGGGGAAAATGCCTTTAGTATTTTGAGAGAGAGAGGAAATAATCTTTTTCTAAAGTAAAATAACCAATGATACAACTCTCTTTATTTTTTTACACATTGTAAAGAATCACCATTTTCCTAAATAAGACTATTTCGTAAAAGAGAGTTACTGATAAAATGAAATTACAACACGTAAGGACTTCTAACGGAAAGATTATCCCTTTCAGTAGTGACTTGAATGGCAAAAACTAATTCAATTTTCATTTTTAACACTTTGTTCCTTTTGTAAACCTTTTAATCGTCTAATAGATAGCATGGTTTTAGTTAAATAGAAGTAATTCCTATTGAGCGTCAGAATCTACTGTTTGGTGATAGGATGTTAAAAATAGTTTATCAGCTACAATACAAGTGTCTACGTTCATATAGTAGCTAAAAAATACGCAACCAGTGCCTGTTGATGGCATGACAATCACGAAATCAATTTACATACAATATCTCATTCAATAGCAATTTCATTACAGGGTCAGTGAACTGTGACTGTGCAAAAGCAATACCTGACTTAATAACATCTGCAGAGTGCATGACGAACACTGTTCGGTGAATAATTCAATTTTCTTAAAGTTTATTTCAGAAATACCTTTACACTTACTGACATAATTTGTACAGAAGGCGGACTGGGAAAAACCGGGGGCCATATTAGGGATACTCGGAAGACATAATTGGAATTATGGAATTAATTTAAAAGAACGAATCCATTTTTCCTGCAGTAAGAGTTTACCTATAAGAGCCACTGTTTCTGTCTTTTCAGGGTCAGTACAAGAGATATATCGAAAGAAAGATAAGAAATACGAATCGTGTCCAAATTTTGTCCGTGAATTCAGGATACATAGGTATGATTGCTGGAGGGAAAGATTTGTTCGATGTATCAGTCTCAAGAAGTTTCAAATGAAACTAGAACTTTGTTTGAGCTTCTACATACAAACGCTGATATACAAAGTCCGTCTGGTAAATTTCCAGTAACTTAATATACCTCTATAAGCGTTTGCGCCACCTTGATGTAATTGGTAACCGATCGGAGGCGGGCCTGAATCTTATATATGAACAGATACGTTCGTTCCTGTCGGTTCATTTGTCGTCTATGAGAAGCCATTGAATTGGAGCGTTTACTGCGTTACTATAAAATGACATTGACCAAGATCATCCATTGTTCACGACCATTGCGGGATTCCTAATCGTCTAGATCTGTCAACCTACCATTCACTGTCACTACTTTCCTCCCTGTGGATTCTGGATATTCCTGGATATATCTTTTATCAGGAAAAAAAATAAGGGATGTGTAACGAGCCAGCTGATGGCGTTCTTGCGAGGTTTTGCAGACTATTTTGAAAAAAGGGAACGACACAGGGATGAGTGCATTTGGTCCCAAGGGGAGTACTTAGAATTGGATAAAGGATGTATAGTTTTAGATAGGTGAATCATTCATTATTATCAAAATGTTGAATACTTTCTGTAATTACATCGCAAATATGAATATATGAATCTTATGTACAAAGATTTTGAAGAACAGTTTTGAATTCTAGTATTGTAACTGTTACTGTAAAAACTTTCATTCTTTTATGAGGTAGATTCAAAACGAATCAGCTTTATCGTAAAATGACCAATCTCCGTTCGAAAAGATTGACAAAATTCATCTTATATTTTATAGACAAGCTGATATTGTTCCTATGTGTTCATTCTAGCGTCTGATATACTATCAATTGTGAATATTGCTCTCAGTTAATTTCCAAACACGTTTGTGGAGGGTTAAAAAGAAAAAAAGATAATGTGTTTTCGAAACATGATAAGGAGAACAAGTTCAAATTTCCAGTCCCCAAGATGCATTGATTTAGCGTGTACAGTAATACATATAAATATACAAAGAAACATACGTACATTCATACATACACGCATATGGAGGACAGTAGTTAGTTGGTATATTCTCACTGAGATGGCTGTACTTCCTGTATATCAAATTCATGAAAACGCAAATAAGATATACTCTCTGATCAGGTTCTCAGAATATATTCCAATCTTGCAGCGTTTATAGTTTATTATACACTGGTGAAAAAGCTAACTCTGCTCCAATCTTCAAATTAAATTCATCGAGATGACTCGCCGGGATATTGATTTCAAAGTACAGCCCACATTTAGAGAAAAAGTTTACTATTATGATGGGTGACTTAAATATAAAACATTTGCCAAGTATATTACATCGTCATTTTGATATTCGGAAAAGTATACACCTTAACATACTATAAGGGATAGTCAGTACAACTTGTTTATCAATAGGGGATTAATATATTGTCATCACTGAGAAATAACATTTTGAAATCAGATAAAATAACGCATTTCGAATAAAAATAGATATTTTAGTGATATAATAGCTATTAGGACAATCTGATGAAATTTGAATGTACTTCAATAATGCTGAAAATTGGGAAATATAGAAATAACTATGAGTAAAGAATAATGTTGCCTATGTTATCTTCGAAGTTTGTTTTGTTAATAAGCTGGCGCTTCATTTTCTCACCATTTTAGTTGCATGCAATTACTGCATAAGTAGCACAACATGGATGTATCAACAGGCCCCATGCATTTCTCCAAGAAAAACCTTTCAAAAAAGCTACTTCGAACTAATATATATATATATATATATATATATATATATATATATATATATATATATATATATATATATATATATATATATATATATATGTATGTGTGTGTGGGTGGGTGTTTTCGCCACTTAATATAAACATATCTATAACTGCACAGTACAACATAAATTTGGTACTCTTTTGTCAAAGAAAAATAGTTACTTATCAGACAGAATACCTGTTTCCGATTCAAAACTTTTTCGCATTTACGACACATATATCTTAATCTCGACAAATCTAGCCAACAAGACGGACAGACTTAACATTTTGAAAACCTAACCAGTAATATACTACTGTTATCTTTATCTCATTTATTTTGTTAGAGATTAACTGCAATTTTAATTTAACCCTGTTTGGGTCAATACTTACACTTCACTGTATAGAGATTCCCATTCCCAAACAATCGACCTGTTTGTCTAAAACCTATATGACACATATCTCACCATTCCCAACCCTTGAAAATGCCGTCTTTTGAAAAAATAATCTTGATCCCTTTGGGTCGGGATGAGAGATTGCATACTTGTACGTTTTTTTTTTCTATATCCGTATTACGGATGATCCCCCTGCCATCAATACAAAAAAAAAATCTATTGGACACGTTACCTCACCTCCCACACGATGAGACTGACGTAAAATAGATTGGAACTCCAACAAATTCCTGGGTTTTCAGACCGAAAGATTTATTCAAGGTGATTGATTCAACTACTGTACTTGCTGATGTAATAGACATATTTCAAAGCTCGCTGGAAGCTATCAATGGATATCTTCACAGAATAATAAAAATTACATTTTCTGAATCGGTAGCCGTGAGACCTGGAATTCTTTCTTCTTGGATTATCTCCATAAATCATGATACTGCAGATTATTGATTCAAATCGTCTCAACTGCTCATACTAAGGATAACTCTTAATGTGTTCGTGTGCACATAAATATGTCTTAATTCACATACACTGTTATTGTAGTTGTAATAATTATATAAATAATATACTGAATAGACATTTCAAATATGAACTTATGTATATAAGATCATACAACTATGACATCCAGGTCTGTAAAAATAGTTTCATCATTTATCATTTTTATTATGCATGTGAATACCTGGAGCAATTTACTAATTTTGAATCTTTATCTTTAGTTATATTTATATTTGCATTTAGTTGTTGTATATCTCTGGCTTGATCCAATTAATATTTGATGAAATTTAAACCTATGACAATGATTGATGAAATTAAAACTATAAAATTAAAACATGGACACATAGCACTAATAATGCTAATAGGAGAGCGCGGTCAATATACCCCCGTCCGTTAAATAAAGGGTTCGGTTCGTTACTTCCCCACACAGATGATACCTGATGAAGGCCATAGAGTACAACGATCAAAACGTTGTATGGAATACAACCAAGATGAGGATAGTCCAAATAATAATAGAAATAATGATAATACCTCATCTCAGAATTTCAGAGATATAAAACTATGAATTTATTCATTTTCTGTCAAAAAGTTGAAACTAATAGTTTAATAAGTGAACTCTATGGACATTCCCTTGATTTTGGCCTATCCTGGCAAAATGCAGGGAAAGATTCCCTAGATTAAGGCCATCCTCGCTTTCATCAGTTTGATGACCAGGAGATTCCGATGAGTATCGACTGAAGTTAACGGTGTTGACATAAGGAATGACATCTTCAGGACAGCAGAATGCATACGGCACTGCTTGTATAGTCCATACTTATCTCTATCAAAGCTATCCACAACACACATGTGCTAACTCTGACATATGAGAACATTCGAAAACGCCGAGGATGAGAAGCAAGTGAGTACACATTTGATGATGATATATATATATATATATATATATATATATATATATATATATATATATATATATATATAATATAATATAACATATTATCCGATGCGTGATGGGTCTATTTTTTAAAGTGTACGATACATCCAACATTTCGGATTAAGATGATTTACAGTAGAGTTTATATTGTAGAGGAGAGATGATTTGCTACACAAAACCATGTATGTTTTTAACCTGGTTCGGCTTCTCAATTCGCCTGAATAAGTCCAATCAGAGAGAAACAGGCACGTATTTGTGTAGCAAGTCATTTCTCCATTATATATATATATATATATATATATATATATATATACATACACACACATACACATATATATATATATATATGTATGTATGTATGTATATATATATATACATATATATATATATATATATATATATATATGTATATACACATAACTTCGTGATATTTCTGTTTTGGTCATGATTGTTTGGCACATTAATTTTTGTCCATCATCTTTGAAATTTATCTCATCTGTCCATCAACAACATAGTTTGGAAACCCGTTATTTATGTTTTTTTTTATTATTTAAGTCTTTATAGTGCAGTTTTAGTGAAGAAGATATGAGTTTAGTTTGATGGCTTTAGTTTGGTTTAATATTTGTTTTATTGTGACTGTCATATATGTAAGGACATTCATTAAGTTACCTGAGAGCTAGGTTCGTCGTTTTTTTGTGTACTGATATGGCAAAACTATAGCCATTGGAATCAACTCGGAGACCTACAACAGGATTTTGTTATTGATAATTTGTATAAGTGAAATGGAGGACGGTATTACTTCCAAAGACTTCTTTTACTGTTTCTATCTTTATAATCTCTGCTTAATACTAATATATCATCGACTTATGTTACATAAATGGTGAGTTAGTGAATATCATTGAATATTTTATTTTCAATACTTTCAATATATTAGTTCGAAAAAAAGGCCTGAAAAGGGATCCCATTGCTATGGCACCAATTTAAATGTACACTTACCTTTGTGGTTGTAAAAATCTGGAGTTTTCAGAATATATTCGGTTTGATTTTCCGAGAGGGTAAAATTGAATGATTATAAAAATTGTTTGTTATTATGTCAGTGGTTTGTAAAACAGGGACGGTGGAGAATAGTCTTTCCACTGGTATTTGAGCTATAAATCGATAAGTTTTTTCTTTATTTAATAGCTACAGAGATTTGTCCGTGGATATTTTCACTATATTCATTCGGTAATATTTGAGTGGTCAATTGATATAAAGTTTTTGATTCCTGGTACATAAGAATGAAAACGTTTGATATGCTTGAGCATATGGGAGAAATCTGTTCATGAAATGTAACGTTTTCGTATAAGTATATAAAGGAGAATATTGTGAAGTGTCTACGGGAAGGATTTTCCGATAAACACAAATTGATCCACGTTTTTCATTCGTCCACTTAGACAAACCTATGAAAGATTTCTCACTTACTTATGCCCGAGATCTATCACTTCAGTTCCCATTCCACCATTGAGTAAATTGTAAGCTGTAGACGAATATCGATCTGTGTATGAAAAAAAGCCAAAAAAAACAAAACAAATATGTGTATAATTCCCGTAGCTGAATCCACTAATTCACGTACGGTTTGAACGAGGACCCGTGGTATGATTTATTGTCCTAATCCAGTTGACCGATGATCGTGCACTGGTCACTCGGGAAAAATCTGGACCTGTGATTTGATCATGAATGCCGAAGAATCAATAACAGAAACGGTGATAGAATCAACTTCGTTTAAAGTTTGTTCTTGATTCCAACAGCATCACCTTGGCGTATGAGCGTCTATTTACTCCCCAAACAATATAAATATCATTGTAATCCTTTTCTCTTTGTCCAGCCGAGACCATGCTGTAAAATTTTCCTGATCAACACATTTTCGATGGAAGTAGTTTAGACTTCTGGAACATCATGCCCTGTTTGTCTGAATTACTGACATGGGCATATTAACGCTTTTGTAAAATACAAAGTATTTATGTAAA
The DNA here is from genome assembly GCA_963457665.1 of Thysanoteuthis rhombus. Classification (NCBI taxonomy): domain Eukaryota; kingdom Metazoa; phylum Mollusca; class Cephalopoda; order Oegopsida; family Thysanoteuthidae; genus Thysanoteuthis; species Thysanoteuthis major. The sequence goes on from OY735223.1 coordinate 46,488,087, forward strand.
CAACGGCAAAGATCCTCATTATACAACTTTCAATTCATGATTGCACTATGTACTGTTGTTATTAATATACCCAGTCAAAAGGGGAGATAAGGGATAATTCCTTATGGATCTATAGGGTTTACTGTGAGCAGTTAACTATCTTAGTAATATATTCTTCCCATGGAGAATAGGACACTGGTTCAAGACTCAAAAGTCATTTTTTTAAAAATTCTGTTTATTAATGGGTATAGATTGAAAACGACTTGAATTACAATGAAAGAACAAGAGTCAAAACTTAGAAATAGTCTGATGCTTAATCCACAATCTATGAGAAATCGATTTGTGTCAACCTATTAGGTTAACGAAAGTTTTATTGAGTCCATTAATTCACATAGACTGATCTCTATCATATATCTCCCTACTTCGATCTCAGTGGCAATTATTTTTCAACCAAATATGTGAGATAATATCTGCATACCGTTGGAGATGGTTACAGTGAGATTTGCATGGAAACAACGATTGCCAACAGTGTAAATTGCTGTATAGTTATGCTGTTCATTTTCTAATATCTCTTTCTGCATCAGATTCCACGGTGTAGACGAATGTCATAAATTAAAACCAGGACATTAATTGATCAAGAAAATTACTCTTCAAAAGATCTTGGGGCATTTTGACACTTTCATTAATTCTCTTTCTATGAATTGACGAATCTCCTTCTCTTATCAGTTCACAATCTGTCCGGTCATTTCTACGCGGATATAATTCCATCTGATAATATCTTTAATTGATTTGTCTCCATTGTTTCCTGAAGACTGGAATACATGCATTTCGAAATTTGGAAATCTTAGAGAATTTATTTCCATAATGCGTGAAAAAAAGCTTTGTATTGGAAATAGGGAATGACTTTATCATTTATTGATCAATAGTTGTCTAACTAGCTTTACACTGGGGTATACATTGGTATAATTTTAACGAAACGTAGATACGATTTTCCGTGGGCGTTTTTGTATAGCATTAATAGATCTTTGCAGCTGTATTCTACTCAAATACGTTGAATGCTCTCCTCTTTGTGGTTCGGTGTTGTACAACTCCCCCTCCCACGTTCACTTCCATAAGAGGTCACAACAATAGATCAATATTTACAAAATTTGTTTTTAATAGGGGGTCAATTGTCACCCAACTCGTATACATACAAAGTAATAAATGTCACAAATAGGCGGTCGGATGCAGTGAGACTGACTGCCGTTGTCTTATAAGTGTGTTGTTGACCCTACTTGCATGAATCTTGTTTATTCAGGAGTGACACGTTCATTTAGAGCTGTTTTCATTCCCATCGCTGCAGAACCGATCGATTATTGAGCATCGATAAGCGAGGAATATCTGCTTCTGACACGTTTGATTATTCACAGTATCTTCTCCATCGACAACGCAAATCTTTTTTTTGGAATTCCAGTCACATTTTATCTTTCTTGAAGTAAAATACAGGATAAGCCAAAACAAATTTTTTTCGTATTAATTTCTAGAATCATTGAACAGAAATAAGTCAATTTTTGATGTATGCTGCTATGACAGCTGTCACAATACAAATAAAGTGATATTTTTGTACCAAATAGAGTTGAAATGAAATGCTTTTCATACCAAGTAACCTCAAACGTTGAGCGATTTTTTGAGTCAACACAATATAATTTCTTCAACTTAAATAAACAAAGCAGTCGCCAATTCCACACAAACTTCGATATTCAATATAGTCGACGCAAACTTTTAGTAACAAACAAAATTTGGATTAATTCAATAAGATTCCATATATATATATATATATATATATATATATATATATATATATATATATCTCAGATCGCTTGGGGAAATGCAGAAAAACAAAACATGTCAGAAATTCAATATCAAACGGCAATAATTGATGAGGTTATTTCAATTTGGCATTTTTGATCTGAAATATATTTTTGTGAGTAATTTATTGTAGAAATTAATTGTAAATGTTTAAAACAAATTTGCTTTCGAGAGACTTCATATATATTGCATGGTTAAAGACTCATTTATCAAATAAATGTCAGCAAGTTTTTATTTGGGCTCGCATTTTCTAATTAATCAATTGGGAACGGATATAGGTGCAGCTTTCTCGGGAAGCACAAATTACATACATGTCTAGGGAAATAATTTCGTCAACTTTAAACAATATTTCATAATAGATGAATTTTTTTCGATATAATATTGTTCCTCCTTATTGGGAAGCGCTCTCGTTGAAAAATATTGCTGTTTATCGAATGCTTTATCGAAATATATACGACCACTATTGATACTACTGTTGCTGTTGTATGGCAGTGGAAAGTAATATACAGAAGGGGAATCGATGGTGTCAGGGAATAAAGCAAGTAACGGTATGTTCAAACTTCTCGATTTGGGACTCTGCTCTTTATTCTTGAAAGTAACAACAGTATAATCCATGAAGCAAATAAGCCAAGTATTTTAAAGCATGTTTACGTAAGAACTGCGATCATCTGGGGTGTGCAAATGACCATGAAACCAATCACCCAGGTCAATATATATGGGTGTATATGTATATATATATATATATATATATATATATATATATATATATATATATATGTGTGTGTGTGTGTGTGTGTGTGTGTGTGTGTATAACACGAGGTAGGACCTGAACCTACGCTTCAGACCCAGAAGGTGGCATTTTACTACTGCGTTACGCAGAATTAGATGGTCCGTTGAGCCAAATTAATGCAATATATTTACTTACACACAATTCTTACACTCAATTTTAGCGTTGGAAGATTATATTGTAGAAAGCATTACAGCTTTGATGCTGAACACATTGAAAGACTTCTATAAGTTTTCTTATACTTCAATCACCAATTTCCAAATATTTGTTGATGCTGTTATAATTAAAGTAAATTTTTTTCGGCGGTTCCATGTCATGTTTCACACATACTTTGTTGGTTGGTACATCAGTTAAACGTTGACTATCCTCAGTACTAGTTCTGTGTATATTCATACGTTTTATTTTTAGGGGAATACAGTTTCACCGATATAATATCTATTACAATTTCTACAAGGGAGCAGATAATAAGATTCTGACTTGGATAAAAGATTTTTGCCTGAATGGTTAATAACTTATTACATTTCATTGCTTTCATTGGGTATAAATTCTCTTGTTGTATCCCTATATCACACGTTTACATAATGGTACTCCAACACGAGCTCACAGACGCACAAATATATAACAAATCAGGGATGCAATATAATATAATATGATATAATTCAATTTCCGATGTATAATGGGTTGTTTCATAGAGCGCTCAATACATTAAACCTTAAATAAAAGTTTTTTTTAGGGTACAGTAGGATGTGGATTAGCTACACAAACACGTGTATTTCTCTACCCTGTCTGGGTTTCATCAAGTGAATGAGTCGGTATGTTTTAGATTTATGTTTGGTGAATTTTTTGGAGACGTTTAGTCGTAAGGAGATCCTCTTCTACCTTACTCGATTTGTAGTTTGTGTATGTTAGCTGTTGGTTATAGATTACAAGCCAGAGGCATGGTTAGAGTATTTGTATTATCATTTAGTGGTTGTTAGTATGCATTCTCAGTGGCAATTTTTTTTCTATCCTTACTTGAGTTTCATGAAATTATTTTCCTCATGTTGATCCTTTTTAATCCTTAGTTGGTGATATGATTGTCTTGAGTTTGGTCTACTTCTTCATATGTGAAGAAATCGTGTTGATTGGATAGTCTTTGAGATGACTTTGTTGATAAAATGTTTATCTTGAATTAATAGTATATATATATATTTGTTGGTTGTTGATCTATGTTTATTTGCATGAGTTTAGAGCGGTGCCAACATATCAACACTATTCCATTCTTCCTGTTTGATGAATCTGTTTTTGTCATTGGCAAATTAGAGATACCGAATTTCTTATTTAGGGATAAGTAGCATTGAGTAAAACTTAAAGTAAAAGCAGAATGAAAAATGATCTGGAACCAAGCTGAGAATTTAAAACAAAACAAACGTATACATCGTGGATTATTATTATTATTATTATTATTATTATTATTATTATTATTATTATTATTATCATTATTATTATTAGTAGTAGTAGTTGTAGTATTACTACTACTACTGCTACTTGAACTTGCTGAAAATGTCAAATCAAATAATTTTGATTTGAAAATTCGAATGTATAATGTTTTATCCATGGTCATTATTCACCTCTAAATTCAGTGCAAAGTCAGAGAAGATAACCTTGGAATATAAATATTCTTTGAATAAAATAAGTAACACATTTTTCTCTCTACCCCCCTCTCTCACACACACCCACCCATGCACACATACCCATGCACACACACACACACACACATACATATATATATATAGTGTGTGTGAGTCTGTGTATGTGTGTGTGTGTGTGTGTGTGCGTGTATGTGGCAATCCGAACTGCACCATTGAGACGTATCCCGAACCGGTAAAAAAATGGAGGTTACTGTAAATTGAGATGCTTACTTTATAGATCTGAGTTGATGTTAATAAAGTATAATCTTACATCTTACAACTTACAGCAAAATCCAGGTTGAAGGAAATGATAAATAAGCAAGGTGAATGGATAACTTTTGGAGGACAAATGTGAAAGATTTGTGCAGTCACTACTTGTCATGCAATGAAAAATTGTCTGGCTATCATAATTGCACATGGTTGTTATATCATTTTGCTCGCTGTAATGTACCCGACGGACATCGAAATTTTTGATGGCACCCCATATACACCAATATATATATATATATATATATATGTGTGTGTGTGTGTGTGTGTGTGTGTGTGTGTGTGTGTGTGTGTATATATATATATATATATATATATATATATCGTAGATTGCATTATATCATATAAGAACATATATGAAATCATCTTCCATCATTACGAAGTCAGTGTATCTTTCAATCCAGAAAGCGTAAATAGAATGAACAACTTACCTTGTCTGGGTTGAGAGATAGATTAAGTGTGAAATGATTGGAAATCACTTCAAATAAGGATTTTTATATGATGGAGCGCAATCTATGAATAATTCTGTCGGCTTGCATGAGTCAATTTCCCGATATATATATATATATATATATATATATATATATATATATATATATATATATATATATATATATATATATATGTATATATATGTTCAATAATTTGGCTGGTGTGTTATGTATGCGTGTGTGTATTTGCTCTCCATTATTTGGATTGGATTTGAATATTTTTTTTAGGAAATATTAAACGTCTGATGCTATGATTGGGACTGCTTCATATTAGCATTTTTGGTGGCAAAATGTGGATACTTAAAATTCTATGGCTTCTATTACTTAGAACATAACATCGGCTAGTGTCGAATTCCCTGCAGAAGGGTGCTCTTCCAATTTCAAGACTTTTCGGGGTAGTTACACCCTTTGTGTATAAAGGGAGAGAAAACGCACATGGCTTTTATTTTGTCTGTTTGTATGAATGCCATTCACCCTTCTTGCTCTTCAAATTGATAGATTTTAATGTTAGCCTGTGTCTATCCATCGGGTGTTTGTCTGCTTATAAGCATATTGATGAACAAGTATATGATATTTCCATATTTTCCATTGCATGTTGACTCAAGTGATATCCCATGCCCATTAAAACTCTCTGCATTTATTTTCATTTCTGTCTCTGATTAAATTGAAATTGTATCAACGTCATCAGAATTTTAAAAAAATATTTTTCAAACCATGTAATTATAGTGTGAGCTTTTATGCAAATTGTTCAGTTCATTTGGTTGTATGTTCGTTGTCACTCAAATGGGGTGATATCATTCGTTGATTCACCTTCTTTTCATTACATAACTATAAAAAGAAGAAACTTTTGAAACTTCATACACGAGCATCAACCGTTTGAGTTAGAATTTAAAAAAAAATCTTAGAATTAGGATATTTGAATTAGAAGATAGATTGATTGATGAATTAGCTCAGTTCCAATCTATACTCTAATAAGTGCATCATTTCAGAGGAGTGATTTCAAGTTATGATATAAGTAGCATTCTAGCTGCGTTATTCACTGCTATGTGAAAAGATCACTTTGAATTGGTTGAAAGTTTAATACATTATAAATTATTTGGTGATAAAGTTATGACTAACTGAAGAACTAAAATTGTAAATGTATTAAATTCAATAATATGGGTATTTTAACAATGATCATCGTGTTCTTAAACTAGCAAACTTTTCTTTTGTTTTCAATGGTTATATTTTTCTTCAACTTATCATTAATTCTTCAGTATTTTACCAGGATTAAACATATACCTAATTTCATTCAATTCTTCTGGATTTAACATTTTTACTAATATTCTTGTAATTGCTTCACTCAATCTCATTATCGTTTCTTTTATCAGGGCATTATACGTTGATGTGTTCTTCAACCATTGGATAAGCAGCGTGGAATTAAAAATGAAGCCGTTACTTTTAACGCTAATTATGTCTTATCCAAAACTTCTAAAGGAGTTATCAAGTGATGCATTACTGACCACTGAGGCCATGGAAGCGTTTCTAATTAAGCAGAAAAGGTTTTTTGGTCAGTGCCCCACCAATCCTTCTCCATCTTTTTACGCCTTCTTCATTCTACTCTCTTGTAAAAGAAATGATATGTTTCGAAATTTCAGAGGGAGCATCATTTCCCAAACAAGGAAAACAGTCTTCTCTGATGGCAGTAACAATAATCCGCCCGATAATGTGCCCTATTACACCGCGGGGATCATATAGGTAAGGTCTCTGGAACATGAAGAAGATTAGACTGTGTTGTCTTAACCATTGTATTACTCATATTTCAATTCTATTAAGCACTTTTGGGATTCGTTGGACCAATTGATTCGGACTACAGAACCTCAACTGCGTTATCGGTTGCCTTCAAAATGCCCATTATTAATATGTCGGAACCAACTCCCAGAAGAAAACCTTTGTAAATCTTCTAAGGTCCAAAGTTCACCGTGCGAGAGCAGTTTTCTAGGCAACTTTGGAACGTACAGCCTATAACCTAGGTGGTCACAATATTTTTGCTCATCAATTTCCAAAAAGGGATGTGTGCAGTCGCCGATTTGCTAGATGAGAAACATGGAGAAGAATTCTTAGTGAAGATGGAAATAAATTATTAATATTTTGAAAGAAGCCGATAAAACCGGTTTGGAATGTAAGATCGCTGAAGACATGAAAATGCCTTATGCGCAATGAGCAAAATTCAATAAAATCCAATTTCCTCAAGAATCTTTTTTGAAATTTCCATCAACTTTGAAAATTATGAGTGAATGCAAATTAAGAAAAAAAAAAAAAAAGGTAAATCTTTTCGTTGGATTCATATGAATACGTGAAAGATGACATTTTCAAATTGATAAACGTAATTTTTTTGTATTGAATAGTTAACTGAATTTATATAAATCAGGAAAAACCCGTCAGAAACACAAATTCCGAAAATTACATCTTTCTATTCAGTTTTATTTGTTTTATAGCCACATACCAATCTCATCACCAAAGCTTTTGTTGCTTTTCTTATCAGTCTTCTTGTTTTTAATTAGATTAACTCATTTTTCTCGTTTCAGAATCAATTTAACATATTAGAAATTCACCTTCATGTATATGATGGCTGATCAATAAAGCCATTGCCTCGCAAGTAGTAATTAGCAGAATTTTGATTCCAGAGTATCCCGGTGTTATGTTTGATCTATGTGATTACTATTCAATGTTTAGGATTATATACATGAATTGAGTGAAAAACATGCCTCTTTTGTCTATCTGTAATGGACTCATTTGCATGCAAGTGTAGAGCTTTATCTTGCCTTTTGTGAATATCAATTTTACAAACAGTTGAATGCCCGATGAGCAAAAGTGGAATGGTATGAAACATTGCTCCAACTGTCTGCTTTGAATAAATTGAGAAATTATAAAATACTCAATACCTTGTTGCAAAAATGATTTTTGGCTAAAGCTAACGCTTAAATAAAACTATTTTCTTTTACAAGATATAAAATATTCTTTTGAAGTAAAATCATAATGGCATTATGCTTTGAGAATGTAAACCTCATAATTGATATATAATTTTTCAGGTATGTGTAAAGATATGTGTAAAGATTCTAAGATAAATATGACTATAAGATTGGTCATACTGCACACATCCATATATAAACGGCTAATTAAAAATTCACTCAAAAAATATCTTTATTGCTTTTGTTCTTCCTCTCACACCGACTCCATCCCCGATGTCCATAGCTACGAGCAAACATTCAAGACTGTTTCTATCGGTAAATCAAAGTCTGAACAAGAAACTCACTCAATCTTGTTTTTCATCGTGGCAAATAACTGAGGCTGGAAGTATGTAGGAAAATATACGACGTCAAGAGCTGGCATTATGCTTTACACTCAATTTTATTTCGATTTTGTTTTTGGCCACATCCAGTTTGAAACAGTCACTTGCAAATGAATTGGGATCAAACTCTTCCAGATCAATCAAAAGATTAAGGAAATGTTTAAACTCACCAATTCCTCACACACTTATATTGTAATTATTGACTTTTATAACCTGCTGTAATGTAATTGGCAGAAGTTACGGTCACAGCATCTTCAATAAGTTCTAGGGTCTAATTTGAAGAACTTCACACGAAAATATCAGTTTCGAATATATGGATAGGTTGAGCAAAATATTAGCAACAAAAATATTAGATTTTATTTAAATGTATTTTTTTTATATAAATAACCGTCGAAAGTTTACTCTTCAAACAACGTGGAACGGACAAAGTCGTCCAAAAAATGGAATGAACCCTTAATCATCAAACCAATAGATGTTCTGCATCTGGTAAGACTTGAAGAGCATCTCCTGATAATCTTATATCGTTACATTTTACTTTCTTTACACAATTTCTTTCTTTTCTCTTTTTTCCTCATCCAGCCATATATTCTCTTTGTGAACGATTCTTCTGAGGTGACAAGTCTCACTTTTCCATTTGAAGAGTTGAAATGCGACAAATTACAATAGTTTTGCGACAGCAGAAATGCAATAAAAAAAGCAGAACCCAAGAACACCTATTCTTACATTTTTTTCAGCACACAGATATATAGATTTGCCTGTAGACACACATAGCTATGTGTCCAAACAAAAGACACAGCGAATAGGAAAGAAATGGAATATATATATGTATATATATATATACATATATATATATATATATATATATATATATATATATATATATATATATATATATATATGTATATATATATATATGTATATATATATATATATATATACATATATATATATATGTATATATGTATGTATATATATATATATATATATATATGTATATATATATATATATTCTAAAATGAGCTAAAGAAGCTAAAAGACAAACGAATGCTTTTTCTAATAAGCTGATAGCGAAAACTCAACGAAAATATATCATTGTCCTGATCCAGATTTTTTTTTTCTCCGAAGTCGCTTGTTTCTATTTGGGGGATATAATACAATGGAAGCCAGCGGACTTTTCAGTGTATTATTTTCATACATGAGTTTTATTTACTGTGGTTTGCTTAGTAAGACACAAGTTCAAGTTGGGCAATCTGGACGCAGGATATTCATTGATGGCAACACTTCGTTTTTCACCATCTTTCATGCAGAAAATGACTAAAATTAATAGTTATGGCAGCCACTCGTAGTTCATGGCTAAATACAGCATTCTGAGTCGAAATTCTATTGAGATAATTTTGCAGGAGACGTGAAGTAAAACAACTACAAAAAAAAACTGCGTTATGAGCTCTAAACATAAACTCTTGCCTTGTTATTTCATTCAGTTTTAAATGTCAGTCACATAGATCAAAATGGATGTAGTGATTAATCATATATAAATTCAGCCAATGAATGCACAGCAAGCTATTGACTAATTGATTCTCTCTTTAAAACTCAAAACGTAAATGCATACATACATCTCCCTTCTCTGATTCTCGTTTTGTCTCCTTTCTCTCGTGTCTCTTTCTATTAAATTTGAGATGTGTAATTGTGTGTGCATGTAACGCTGATTTTACAACAAACTTCATTTCGACTTTCATAAAAGATGAATCGCTAAAATATAGAAAAAATACATCTGATATATTCTGCATATCAGTTTGATGCAGTCTTACCAAAGCAGATGTAAGGTTTATCTATATTTTTTCTTATTATTTCTCTTTTTTTGCGAGCTAACAGCAGCAGTTTATCATGAATATACGGCAAATAGAAGTTTTCAATATATTAAGAATGAGCCCTTTGAGCTGGCGGCTTACGAAATGTAACACCTGCCACTCTTGCGTTAAAGAAGTTTGCAGTTACGTTCAATATTATTCTTATCCTGTTAAGATCCCATTTAGATTATTTATAAAATTTCAAAGCGAAAAGCTTTTTTGAACAGAGAGAAAGAAATTAGATAAGATAGGAATATGGGTATTTGCATCTTGACATATGCTTGGAAGCATTCTAGATAGGGGATATAGAAACAAACAGATAAACAAACAAACAAACAAACGAACAAACAAACAAACAAAGAAACGAAACGTTTCTATGTTATATTGAGCAAATACAGGTTTCTCCCGCTATCCAAAATAAGAGCGTTCCCATGGAAAGATTCCGCAAGGCAACACAGCAGTTATCATAAACTAATATGGAATTTTTTTTTAGATCTCCCCTCCCCTAAAAAGATTGATGGTGATAGTCCATTATAGTGGCTGTAGTATAGCTGAATCGGTAGGGGATCTGGCTGTGGGAGGCATAAAAGTCAGGGGAGCGGGATAGAGAGGAAGAGGGTCTATGCTATCTCTATTACTGCTTGGATTTTTAAAAAAAGAAAGAAAATGCTGTTTTCGCTGTTTGCTTTTCTCGGAAAATAGAAGATACTTTTACGACGGAGAGCAAAAAATATTGTAGCTAGACTAATCCGATCGATGACAAAGATTCAAAATAATCGCAAAGATCATGCAAAATGACGCTCAGATTTGGGGAATTGAGTCAAGCATAAAAAAATTCCTTTTGGTGTCCACGCTTTTCAGCATCCCCGTCGTATATTAGTTGCAAATGATTTGCTATTTAAATTACGTCAGCTTGTCCGTTTTCAGATATAAACTGAAACTTGCGACCCAGAATCAAGTGTAGGAATCAATTATGTTATGCATACACCAACCTACTGTTAACACTGACTGAGAAGATGTTGAGGCGTCATAGATTCATATCAGTCATTTAACCAGAATAACAATATTTATCATTAGAAATTTCCAGCTAGAAACATTGGAATACACATGCTCCAATGATGCTGAATCTATTTACATGATTTTCTTTTAAGACTTTTGAGATTTAGACTAAATTATCACCTCTTTTTATGACCAGAGATAAAATCAAAATATACTCATAGAATGGATGACGGTCTAATAAGAGTAGTGGTCTGACAGTAGTGGTGTGTGCTCAAAATGACGTCAATTTTACACGTGGATGAAGAAAACGCACATGATCTGGTAACTTGAAGTCTAAATAACATGGCTCCTCTTTTTCAGGTATGTGCCACAAGGTAATGAGTACCAATGCAGTCGACTAAACAATTGCTAGTGTTGTGAATTCTACGCTCGCCGTGTCTCCCTATTGCCAGTCTTTCCTACATTAAGCAAATATTGATATCCACCGTGCATAATGTTATGCAGATTGGGCACATTTGAAATATATCTTGCATTTGACTTTACGGTCCCAAGAAAATATGGTGTGAATATAAAGTATATTTATGTTTGCATGCATGCCTATCGACAAATTACTGTAATATATATATATATATATATATATATATATATATATATATATATGTGTGTGTGTGTGTGTGTGTGTGTGTGTGTGTGTGTGGGTAGGTGTGTGTGGGTGGGTGTGTGTGCATGTGTATAGATAGATGGATGGATATATAGATAGATAGTACGAATCAGATTTGCAATATAAAACGATATGATTTAAAATGATATAAAGCAATGTCTGATATATGATAGATTTATTTCGTAAAGTGTTCGATTCATACCGCTCTAAACTCTAAGTGTTAAATTGGCTGAGTGTATCGCTGGAAATATGATATAAATCATATTGCTACAAAGACATGTTTATGTTTCTGCCCCGTTTGGGCAACCTGGAGAAGCCCAAACAGGACAGAAACATCATTGTGTTTGTGCAGCCAATCTAATCTCTATTATATATATATATATATATATATATACACACACACACACACACACATACATATATATATATATATATATATATATATATATAATTTGATATGCTTGATGAAGCATTGCACACTGTATGAAATAAACCAATCATATATAAGACGTTGCTTTATATCATATTACATTATGCTACGTTGTAAACTTGATCTATGCTATACGTACTATGATGATGAATAATAATGAGGGAAGTATGTTACGCTCCCCTACTTAAAATTTGTGACAACTTTTAGTACGTCACCCCCAACCTCAATATCTCACCCACCATTACTCTCATGCCCCCCCTCTCTCTCTCCACTCTTTTCAAATCATTAGAATCACCTCCTTTACTTGCTTTTAAATTCACATGCATTTATTTTTTGTGCATAATCACAAATTCAGTTGTTTTATAGAATGTCTTTAATTGTTATTGACCTTGCATGTTCGATTTGCCGTTGGAATTCATCAAATTGCGTAACACCACAGCCAATGCAATGTGACTCAGAAAAATGATCAGCAGATACATTGGAACAAATGAATGAAACTAGGAAGCTAAATAATTACTCCGATTTAGGCATTGTGCGATTGGTAGGAAGTTCTACTTCAAACAATATGAAAAACAGATATTGATTCAACAAAGTACGAAATCTTACCTTAGACACGTATAAAATATGGTCACTGATTCATGTAGTGCCAAGTAACATCACCATCACCCCATAAATGACCGTCATCCGATATAGACTTTCAAAGATTTGCCAAGTCTTTATTACCTCCTGATTTCGTGTAAATTTGATCTTGGGGAATCAAAGCTGTGATGTTCAAGAGTTGTCTAACTATTTTGCAACATGGTCTGCCCATCATCATTTAACTTTCTTAATGTTTTTTAAGGATATTTATACTCTAAAATAATGACCTCTCTTGTGATTAGTAATAAGAACGTACATCTATGAATAATACGGATGAACATACGAAAATATTGCTATGTAAGTGAATATTCAACTTTATGAATTTTCAATACAAAAAGCATAGAGATATCATATTCATATTTGAAAAATCTATACAGGAAAAAGAAGACAGAGCCCAATTATGGAAGGCATGAAAAATGATTTAAAAAGTTACGCTTCTATTGATGTAATGTACAATATTAATTGTTATTCTTTCTTGTCAAGAATATATTTTCCCCATAAATCATATCCAATCACTTTGTGTTTATATTCATGACGTAAACATTTGATTGCGTGTGAATACGTGTTTGGGGTGTGCGTCTATACTTCAATATGTTCGTAAATATGCATTTTGCTATGATATCATAAGATAGATATAGACTGGTGTACACCACGAATACTAACATAGACTTTCATGCAGATATGAGGACACACACACACGCACACAAACGCACACACTCACACACACACACACACACACACACACATATATATATATATATATATATATATATATATAGAAAGAGAATGAGAAAGAGAAAGAGAGAAGGAGGAAAAAAGCTAATGTGTGTCTTAGAATGAACGTATGCATACACACACATAGATATTTCTTTGATTTATATACATAGACACGTAGTCCAAAGTTGTAATATATTTAAATAGAGTTGTTGATTATCTGTCAGAGGTTTTCCTCGTTTAGGCTGGATGCGACGTTATGATTAAGACATTATAATTCAATTTCTTGATATTCAGAGTCGAATCCCTTTGATGAATAATAAAAAAATAATGTTACGTGTCAAATCTGCAACAGATCGTGATCCCTGGGTTATCTTCACGGATGTCATGAAGCAGAGCGTTCATATTGGAGAGGTTGGTTGCAAGAACAAATCCTTGATTCAGGCAGCATGTCATATCAATTTTTTTTGTTAGGGAGTTCTGATAGGATACCCTGCAGTTACCCTCTCTATCCATACAAAGATCATCTCAAACTAATTATGAAACAGGCTAACATCAACCTGGGGGAACAGGCTGACACATTGCAAACCTTAGCGTCTTAAATGCAGCCAAACTATTTGAATAAGAACTTCGCAGGAATGGAAAAGCACAAACAAAAAGGACGAAATACCTGCCAAGATAACCAGCAACTACAATTGATGTCGATAAAAAAAGCCCAGAATAACAAAATGAAAAAAAGAAAACCAACAGAAAATATATGTTTATAAGAAAATAGCTCTCCCAAGTAAATAAAAAAAAACTGATTATAGGTATTCAGATAAAATTTGGCAGACGATTTATGGAAGCGAATGAGCCAACACACATTTGTGCAATTCGGGTGAAAAGATAACGCAGTTTCATTGGCATCAATGTAGATGAAATACTGAGTTATTGGCTGGGGAAGGGAATCCTTAAAGTCAGTCTTAAGTTATGTGAGTCTGTTTATACCAAAGACAAGGCCAGTGACGGACAACCAGAACTGAAAACAACGAAACTATGCAAAGTTTCCGATTCCAGAACATTTGTCATTTAATAAACTTAGAACCAGATCGGGCACAAGGCCACAAATATGTGTCATTCGGTTAGGGCCAATTTTAATATTGATATGCAAGACTATCTTGCTGAATATACACTATAAAGATTTTTACAAGGCACGATCAAATACTAATTTATATCAATGATAAATTTATTGACAGTCTTCAAACATATGTACTTGTGATAAAATAGTTAGAGATTAATTGATCAAAAACCCATGCATTCAAGATTGGACCTATCATCAAGGTCTTTATAAGTTCATGATTATTATGCTTCATACCCATAGTGTCTTTCCGCGTGAATAGGTGCAATCGATTAAATAAGTTTACTCAATACAATTCCTGTTATTTCCAGACCAATGTTGACATGGTTATTATTTATTGAAAGGGCTGTTCATGCTGTCAACATCTTAAGCATTACCAATGAAGATACTTGTAGGTCGATACTGTGTTTGGTTGATATTATCCTATTTTGATCACTCTGACAATGTTATAGTAGAATTTACAAAAAAAGACGAATACATCTGTTGCGGATAAATGCGAGAAAAACGTTAGACTAGGAGTAGGGAGAGGTTTAAGGTACAAGGAGGTGAAAGGAACGACAAAAAACAAAATGGTTGGATTTGCAGGTATCCAATAAATGACAGACTGATGTCAAAAACCCTAAGCTCCTTGTGACAAGAGTAATGATGGCTGTCTTACAGTGCGTCATTCTGAAGAATTTTTGAATAATCTCATTAGCCATTCAATGGGATTTAGGGACCGGTATAAGTGTGTATGTGGATAGGAACAGATATAACTTGCATGTAACGGAATCTTTTCTTTGTTCAACAATGTAATGGATATCTTTGCTGCGGAATTAGTACATATAATTAGAGCAGGTCTCTCTTTTTAACCACCCACTCTAATTCGATTGTATCAGCAAAATTAAA
The DNA here is from genome assembly GCA_963457665.1 of Thysanoteuthis rhombus. NCBI lineage: Eukaryota > Metazoa > Mollusca > Cephalopoda > Oegopsida > Thysanoteuthidae > Thysanoteuthis > Thysanoteuthis major. The sequence continues at coordinate 46,503,755 of OY735223.1, forward strand.
CAAAAAACAAACAAACAAAAAAAACCCCCTGAATTATTCGACCTTATGTATGCAATGCAATTTATTCATCTATGCCGATTTATGTATAACTGCAGATATATTTCACTAATATTAGGTGAAGTACGTCGATTCCATTTGAAAATATCATTGTCAGCTCTGGCCTAGCAAGCAGCTTGCATTGAACTTTGATCCCCCCATTGCACCCTTGAATCAATGGATTCTGTTTAAATTAGACTCGTCCAATTAATACATTTTTAGGTACACCAATAAGTCCAAAGGGAGACGATCGAAAGGTATTTTATACAAAAAAAAATATCTATCATTTATTATCATCTCATTTCTTGTTATCACGGTAAATTTAGTCTTCAACCTTAATGACATAGATCGAACATTATATAGTTGAAATATGATTCGAAAGTGAGTTGATGACAACAAATCAAGCAACATATTTTTTCCTGACATCATATACCATTGCTATTGTTAACATCAAAATTTTTCAATGATTTGAGAAAATAAATAAAATCCACTAAATAATTCTGCGAGTTTCGTTTTCCAAAGAATATACACCACAATTCCACATTCTGTTAATAGATTTTTCTCATGGTTCTAAGGAGTTTCAATGAGATGAGGGCTTAATTTCGGATGTATTTGCATCTTGCATTGATAACTTGGACTCGCCATATGCTAGGTTGAATGAATTTCCGAGAGGGTTAGAATCATATCAGGCAGAGATAAGTCCAAACCAAGTTGGGTCCTTGGCTATGGAAATCCATGGTTTAGTTTGATCAGAACAGACAACTCTAGCTATCGAGTTCAGTGATATCCTGAAAAAAAAATTGATTGACAGGTTGCGCCCGAGGCAAGCATACGCACCCTCAGCTCCTCAAACCAACTTTTTCATGAAAGCAAAATAGATAGTCAGGTTTCAAATAGCAGATATTTGGAAATGGACAAACACGAATCACAGAGTCAGTTATGGAAAACGTGCAGGCCTTGAGATGAAAACAACTGATGATATCGGATATCTTCATCCACTTTTTATCTGCAGGCTGGTTGTCAGGCGCATGGCAAAGTTAATCGTGTATGATACGAAGAGAGGGCGGAAGGCGAAGAAATTATCCCTACACAGAGAGTCTCTTTCTGTGTTTCTCTCTCTCATTTTGCCAACTATGTTTGGTTAATGCAGTATGTATGCATCTCTTTTGTGTTAAGAGTTCGTTATCCAGAACGGCAAAACTAATACGATATTTCGTTAAAGAGAAAAGCTAGTAATACATAACATAATAGCAAATAAGCTGTTTTGTTTCTTTCATATTGGACATGCATGATCTGTTTATGGTTTTAACACAATTACATCATGTAACATTCAGGTTTATAGCATTACATGTTTCATTTGATTTAATTCTTGAATATAAACATTAGATTTTTTTTCCTTTTTTCTACATGACTGAAAGTTTGATTTCATATTCTATTCTCCTACCTGTATAACGCATTTCCAACAATTGCTTACACTCATTGTAATCACATAATACTAAGAAAAAAGGGAAAATATGTTTGCAAATGAGTGGACTGTAACATTATCTACAGAATGCTGACTGCTTTTATATGCTCGCAAAAAACTGAATGATGTAAAATAAATCAAAAGTAGCTTGGGTCATAGTCATCTTACTACCCTGATCTGTAAATATATTGAGCATTCTACTTAAATAGATTGCAACAATATAGATTTAAAAAAAATGAAATTACGTCCTCAAGACAGATTAAGCACTCTAGGCAATCATATTCCAAATCAAGCAATTGAAAATGTTCTTCGAAAACATATCAATACTTAAAGATCATGGTTACAATTTACTGCTAACAGAAATGATAGACAGTTTGATAAGAGGAATGAAACAAACATTTGTAAAGCAACAAAAACAGAGACATCAGATTTAAATAGAAAACAATGCTGATCCTTGAATACCAACCTGGATGGATTTCAAAATGATCTGATCGATACAAAACAAATCAAAAAGCAACTTCAAGAAACTAGTTCAATTTAAAAAGATAATCATGGAGGCCGATACGACAAGAGACACATACGAAATGGAACCAGAAATATAGCGGAATTACTCAAAGCCAAAATATCACGAATAAATAAAAAGCGCTAGAAAACATAGAAAACACAATCAACTCGGTAGCAGAAACAATGCCAGAAGAACTAAAACGAGAAGAAAAAATACACATCCTCACAAAAATCCCTGTGCACATAACCATAAAAATTCTTGAGGAAAATCTCTGGTTTAAAACGACATTCTGACTGATCAATCCTGTTAAATAGACAAAATAAGCAAAAAAATAATTTAGTGCATGAACAAAAACAAAAAAAACGAGATAATTAAAATAAAAAAAACAATGAAAAAGTTCCGTAGAAGTAACAAATTAGTTTATAAGCGTAAAAAAGAAGAAACAATTCAAAATCATACGAATGGACCTTAAAAAGACAAATTAGACATTGCAATGAAACTACCTCAGCAATACTAACACACACACACACATATATAATAAACGAACAAGTTGGACAAACTTGAAAAATCAAACCTTTCCACGATTCCAAAGCCGTGATTGGTTCCTACGGTGGCGCTGTGTCAACAAAACTGAAAAGGAAAATCAGTTACATTATAATGCTTTGGATAACAATGGATGAATCAAATCTAATATATATATATATATATATATATATATATATATATATATATATATATATATATATATATATATATATATAATTTATATATATATATATATATATATATATATATATATATATATATAATATGCCTCAGTTCAAGCTTTCGATAAAAACGAGAAAATCGAAGTAGGGAAAGTATTCAATGTTCTTGTTGTAATCTCTTGCCAACACATGAGCTACACAAACCCTTCAACCAAACAGCTCTAAAAACTAATTGAAGATGACTGAGCAAATCGGATTTTTTCCATAGAAACACAACCTAATAAGTGAGACAACAGGATAGCAATAACAATAATGTGACTGTAGGAAAAAAACAAAAACAAAAAAAAAAAGGAAACTGGGTATGAATGTCTACAGTCAAAATCAATAATGTCCCAAACAAAACAAAAAATGTACATCAGAACAGTCAAGACAACATCCAAAGCAAAATATGTGAAAACTTCAAGCATTTAAAAACAGAAATTATGAAAATAATCCAGCATTATCAATATGCATATAGAGAGGAAGAGAACAAGCAATAATATGGAAAATAATTAATCAGGCTGCACCTTATGAAGAGTGACAAAAATGTATGGTTTACTGAGCGGGAATACTAGCAATAATATCGTACCAAATAATGACCAGTTGTTAAACAAGTATGTAAGCTAATACCAAATTGCAGATATCAAACAAAGTATATGATTGGAAAAATTCCCTCAAGAAAACAGAATAACAAATACACCTCAATGTCTAATACACAAAAATGAAACACAGCAAAATACACTTTATATAGATACAATATATGTAAGTGTGCTAATACCTCTGCACATGTCCTTATGTACATGCACATTTTTATATGCATCTATAAATACATCTATATATGATTGTATATCTGAGTGTACGTAATTTTATATATATATATATATATATATATATATATGTATATATATATATATATATACATATATATTTACACACATATATATATATATATATATATATATATATATATATATATTTACAAAATACAATATATCAATAATAGCCTGAACAAAAAATTACAGATTACCCAAACAACTATTTTATAAGATAATTTAAACTGTCTATGAATAATCAAAATATACATACGCACATTTCTACAACTGGACCACGAAGCTAAAAGTAGATAAATGAAACCTGAAGCATGTGTTATGTACCTTAACCAAGACTATACTAAACGAAAATCAAAAGTGTACACATGCAAAAAGTGCATGTATACATTAAAAAGTTGACTACATTTTCCATAAGCCGTCATATTTTGTGATGAATTCCTGAAAAAATATTGAATTAGACAGTTTTCGATTGGAAAGGTATTAAATAAGAACTCTTTCTTCTTGTGGTAAATTGGACAGTAGTTTGTATTTGTTGATTAATTTTCGTTCTTGAATGCTTATGGCAGTTTAGTCATCTGCTGGATACATTACAGTTATTATATATATATATATATATATATATATATATATATATATATATATATATATATATCCATGGGTGGACACTCAATAGAAACGACATGAAGAGCACTATACGTCTGTTGTTATACACATTTTTGGTGACTTAAATAAGAAAACTTTGTTTTAGGAAATTAAATGACCCTTGTTCTCAAAATCCCAGAAACAGTTTTTGCCTGGTAGAAAATTGATGATCCCTACAAGGAAAATATATATACCCGGTACCAAAATAACAAAGCATATGTTAAATAAGAGAAAAAAAAACATAAGAAAAAGTACATGAGTTGCATTGAAAGATATAGGAAATACATCACTGAAGTGATGCATGATAATTAAATTTTTTTTCCCAATGCTTAATGCTCAAAATTGTAAGGCTTCATTGACCATTTATATATCAGCTATTTTTTCCTGCCCCTGTGTTTAAATCTAGCTTCATCAACGTATCTATCAGCTTGTTTCAATATTTTACTTCTGTCTTACTCCATTGACAACATCCCCAAGTTTTCTTTTCAGAGATCATTTACTGGCTGCTTTCATCTTCATACTAAATAACAACCAACTGACGCCAAGCAATTATGCTGTAAACAAAGTTGTCCCTGCCAATAAAAATAAATCTTCATACTGACACCCGTCTAAATTCTGTCATACAAATATTGTTTCTTATTTTCCTCAGGCCAGACAATCAGTGGTATGACCTGCGCATGCTCTAGAGGACGTGCCCTGGCATTCCCCAGGAAGCCGTCGCATAAATATGATTTAAGTCTTCGCCTCTGCCAATTTTTCTCGTTTATTCAACAGTACGCTCCAAGTTGTAGGATCAACATTTCACACTTAAAACTTCACTCAATATTGACAGCGCCTTAGCACTTTGACTAATATCCAAAATGTCAGCAGACAGAAGTAGAAATGAGAAACTTACTTGATTAATGGAAAAAGATTCATTTGCATCTGATATTTCATATTTGTAAAACTTTGAGAACTCAAAATAAATCGTTTTCATTTATTTAGATTTGAGAAAAGTCCACCTCACGGAGAATTGAATCGGGGAAACGAGTTCAGACCCTGATCTAGTCAGACTGCATTTATTCCACACTTATACCAGAGAAGTCGTAACCCTCTTATTTTATTGGGCAGTACATGTTCTGCATCGGGCTAGCATCCTCTAAGAACGGTGAGAAACGCGATTGGGCCACCATAGATTGGGGTATAAAATCCAAAGAAGCACGTAACGATCTACACAGAAAGCAAAGTTTATTTGGTTATATAGATTAAATTGTCAATGTCCTCAGTAATTATGATTGCGTGTGCCAAGTTAAGATTGCAAAACTAAACCTAATCATTGATTGACATATGAGCGTATTCATTAAAGGTAATTCCACCTACCGAACATAAGACTGTCTCTTACGTATTGCAAACTTTGCCCTTTGAGATACCATTCAACGCTTACAAAGTGGGATTTTATATAAATTGCAACTGCATGATATTTAGCCATTTAGCAATTTATATTAATGAATATATGAAATGCAGGAGTAAACATTCAATGCAAGATTACGTGGGAAAGAGATACTGCGTCGTACCACTTCACCAAGTATGGATGACTTGACCTTAAGATCAATCTTTACAATAATATTATCATATGACCTTGAACCCAGATCGATACTCACCTATATCAATACGTTTGTAGCATTATGATAAAAAAATGCTGTTATTTCACCCAACAAATATCTATTTATCAACGTATGTGTTTTTTGTAGGTCCTCTTAACCAAACATCTTTTTAAATGTACTAATAATAAGGAGAGAATACCTATATATCTCCTCGTTTGCTTTGACAAGTTTGATTGAAATACAAATTTGTTGCGTGCTTGAGGAATAATATACCAATAGAGTGCTTAGAGAGAAGGTCAGAACGATTGACCCCGGCCTAACCCTCCAGAGATAGTCTATCATAGTTAGCATCAAGAAACCCGGCTCTAAATTTAACGATTGCATCTCCATATATATCTATTCAAAGGGTATAATTTTTTGCATGGAATAAACAACTATTACCTAAGGATGTATCATGTGGCATTGTGTAGCCAATGGAACATTTTTTGTCGGCTTTTGATTTTCTAATGTCTTTTTTTATTTTGAAGCTGATGGATTGCACTCTGTGACAATTCAATACTCCCCCACTGCTCCCGACCATCTTACTAAGAATATGATTTCGTAGAAATGACGTAGAAAACTGGAGTTCTGATACCAATTCAAAATGGACAAACGTAATCCATTGTGGTTATAGAACTTCGTTTATTGACATGTTGACGGGTGATATGAGATATCTTCCTTAAACTTTTCGTTGATCCACCGGCTCGTTGACGGTCGGTCACCAGTCAAAATTGATCCAGCATGACCCAGAGCAAGAAAAAAGGGGTAAAAACTTCACTCCGCACTAATAGTCCCAGTATATTTTTTGATGAGGACTTGAGTAATATTGCTGGTATGCAATACGTACTGCTGAGCAAAGCAAAACTAATATTACAACCGATTATGACGAAAAAGTTAAAAATTTCATAACGAGTGCTATGTCTCGACTCTTTCATCAGCCAATACATTTTTCCTATTACGTCATTACGCATCAAATCACACCCGAGACCAATGGTCGGACTCTAGCAAGTTTCGCCAACATCGTCCAGCCTCCAAAATTCAACATCATTTGACACAAAAACGATTATTCCCCTTTTTAGCAGAGGAAAACGAAATATAAGACCAACAACAAAGAAAAACCAGATTACAACCACGTTACATGGAGAACCCCCCCCCCCCAGAAGGAAATAAAAGAATGATTCAAGATCACATCATCAATATGATAACTAAATTTTAACACACGAAAAAGGACCTAAACCCTTCTTGTAACACAAACATGATTATTGAGAAATAGTTCGACGATAGTGAATCGATGAAAATTTTTTTTTCGCATTTTGTGGAGTATCATAGTCATTGATAGGGAAATATCTTTCTCTTTCAATCTTTATAGAGGTGGTTTCAGTACTGTCTGCATACATTACAAATCCTGCGCTTCAAACGTCGGAATTCTTTAGCAATTTGTTATGATGTGACCCGCTTCAAGAAAAAATGTTCTGATGTAACAAGAATGACCTGTAGATTGTAACAACATGTTGATATAGGTAGACATAACCTCATGAATGATAAAAGCATTTTTTCAAGAATATGTCTGTTTTCGATTCGCATGGTTGATAATTTGAAAGAAGTATTTAAAGAACTAAGACGTAAAAATAGAAATAGAACAAGAGAAGATATTTTGTTTTGTAATGTCATGCATTTTTATTAATGGTATTGCTATGCTTGCACGCTATAAGCAGCATGTTGGATTGATCAAAGTTTAGCAATAGACTGTCTCAGAAAACTTTCAAGTAGCCCAGTGTAAACAGCATTAACAAATGTGTTAGTTTGGGTTTTCTTTCAATTAGATATGAGGACAAAAAGAAGCTTTGTCATACAACGTCTCAGGGAAATGAATGTCTGAGATGATTACTAAGAAAGGTTAGACTGAAGTTACACAATCGTAGGATAATGGTTGAATTTAGGTAACCACTTTTTCTTAGCAGACACACACTGGTTGGCAGGGGACATCTCCAGGGAAGGCCCAGACTGGAGCCTCGGCCAGGCATTGAAGAGGTGTCAACAACTATTTGTTTCACTGTTTTCTTTCTTCAGATTCTTTTTTCTTCATCCTGTTGAATCTTTTTTTTTATTATTCGGTAATTTTCATCTTTTTTTTGTTCAGAGAGACGGACATATATGTGATATTTGATACGTCTCAGAGGGACAAAGATTCAATATTTGATATGTTTCAAAGAAACATAGATTTAATATTTGATATGCTTTAGAGAGACAGCGATTTAATAATTGATATGTTTCAGAGGGAGACAAATGATTATTATTTGATATGTTAAGATTCCATAACAAAACAATCTAGATTTAAGAACACAAATGTGTTTCTCCCCACGAAACAGCTTAAATTTGGAAGTAAAATATATTACAATGACAGAACTGTACCTTGAAAATAATACTTATTATATAAATTTGATGAGAACAGGATACATAGAATATGATATGCTGAAGGAAGAGGTCATCAATAATCAAATTTTGTTAACTTTTTCGTTTCATTTGAAGTTTGTATGTAAGAGGAATAGTTTCCCCGGACATATCTCCCATTTCTCAGCCTTGGGACGAAGAGATCAGTTGTTTGACAATGGCTGACCCCTGAGTTAACTGAGATTCAGACAGTTGATGAGATCTGTCATATTCCCTTGTCCATTATTTTATCCGCCGGCTCGTTGTCCGACGCAGGGTGAAATTAATCGAATATGACCCAAAGCGAAAGATAATTGTTGGAAACTTTACTCAACACAAAGAATCTTTTTTTCTCTTCTTTGACGAAAAAGCAATTTTGTTGACACGCGGTACATACTACCCAGAAAAGTGTAACCATTTCTATAACGGATGATAATAGCTATGAATTTCTTGACCAATGATATTTTTCAATTCTGTCATTTGCTCCTGCATTTTCCTGTTAACAGACATCACACACAGAATACGTATATCAAACATTTTATCCGTTGATAACACCTTTTAAGACTATCGACCTGCTCATATACCTTTATCTCTCTCTCTCTCTCTCTCTATATATATATATATATATATATATATATATATATATATTATGGTGTCATCCACGCAGCAGTATTACAACTCTTCAGTGTGGCTATAAACTATCCATTATCTTATCCTGTACCATGTACCTTTGCTTCAGACCCGGAGGCCGGTAACGTACCATTGCACTAGGGAACTAAACAAGCAGTCAGGTTAGATATAAGTGATATATTTATTTTTGCATTTATTCCCATCCACCAAAGTGCTCTCTTCCTATGGAAGAGCAATTCATAACCTTACCATGAAGGACTTATCTCCCTTAAAAGGAGCTCGACCCTGGATAGATGTGCGTTAATCATATATATATATATATATATATATATATATATATATATATATACATATATATATATATATATATATATATATATATATATATATATATCCGTGTGTATGTGTGTGTGTGTGTGTGTGTGTGTGTGTGTTTCTTCACAGGTTTATGGAAAGTTTGATGAAACAATTTTCAAACAGGCACAAGATTTCTTAAAATATCTTTAGTATCCGATACTTCATATATTTACCTTTTTTTTTTGGACTAAACATCGAAGCGATGTGATTTTTTTTCACACAGAACAGTGGCAGATTAAGTGGTCAGGCTATCGGTCAGTCGCCAAAACTTAAAGAGGCTGGAGTAGAAAAATAAACATTTTTGCCAGGGGCTCCAGGTCAGTGTCAGTCCATCTCTATCAAAGAGGCAATCAGGCAAATTTCATCCAACGAAATTGCCTTTCAGGTTGTCCAATGAACTGAAATTTACTACCGGGGACTTTTTGACCAAGATGGATACATCAAGCTATAAAAAAGCTCTCAAGCTTGCTGCAGTTTCAGTTATTCTTGATTAAAGAAACTGATTCGACTGAATTTTATGTGCAGAGACTCTAAAATAGATTAAACCGACTTAATACGCTAAAATATTTGGATGTTTAGAGATAATCAAATATATTCCTTAGAAAACTTATCATAAATGCTAAAAATCAAATTCATCTAAATTTTGACTCCATCTTTGTGATATAAATGAACTGTCACTATACATGGGAATATTTGGTCAAGTACACAAACTGCAATAATATTACTACAACCAGGTAGGAACGAAATTGTGAGTGTTTTAGTCATATCAAGACCATTATGATGAGTGCCACACTTACGAATAAATCTATCACTAATCGGGACAGCATTATTCTTGTGTTGGTCATGGTGAGTGTTACAGTGAACATGAATGGATCTACAAAGAAAAGTCTGGATTATTTTGACATATTTTGCACAATTATTGGAAGTGTATTAAAAATTGAATCCTCGGGGGAAATTTCTGTTTGGATTTTGTCAATGATGACATTAACTTTCAAGCACTTTTTGAGCTGATTTAGAAAATTTGATCGGAGTCATTCCACTCCGGGAATTTCAAATTTGATACATTATGAAATAATTGATATGACACGAGAGAAATGTATCTGGGATTATCAATTACATTGAAATTTACTGTTTATATGCGTTGATAAGTCATAGTTTTTTTTATTCAAGGGGCACGCAAAAGATGCAAAAGACGAAACAAAAAACCACACATGGTAGTAACCTAACAGACTTTGTGTCCATGTCCACGTCACCTCTACGACATAACGTTACAATCCTTATAACTTTTACATCATAGATATTAATTCATATCCGATCCTCTTCACTTCTTTGTGACCTTAGGATGACAGTATAGGAGTTGCTATAGAAAGCAACTGAGATTAAGATGGAAGAAAAACCAGTCAAAAAATCACTATAGATTGTTAAGACTTCAGATGAGGAATGCAAGACAGCAATATTCTTGATATCAGGTACTTTCCCATGAATTGAATAATTAATGTTCGGATAGGAATCACACGGACACTGGAAGTTTTTCTATTAAATGCAAAGTCAGTAGTTAATTCTTTACAATAGCAGACAGTGGTAGGCCTATCGTTGGTGCCTTCAAAGATGGTATTACTAAAGTACTCCAAGAATTCGTCCCCCGGGATATTTAGGGGATCTTTTTATACTGATACAATTCATTGTAAATCTCCAATATTAAAGACTGAGAAACTCCCAGAGCACATACTTCTGCAAAAGTCATTTCAGTTTGAGTGATTGTACAACGTATCCACCCTAAAATTGATCACTTCATTAATAGTCAATATCCTACTCTTCCAAAAATATGCATTGTAATCTCTGGAAACTTTCGAAGATCTCGAGGGAAAAAGCATTAAATTCTGGTGTAGATATAACTATGACATATAAGAGATCTGTGCATGGAGGGCTCCAAAATAAATCACTCATTTCGTAGCCGATTGTCCATCTTCCCACTGAATCTCTTTGAAATCCACAGAGAAATCTAGAGAAATCGGGAGGTCAGTAATAAGCATATACACGAATGTATGAGAGAAAAACAATAAACAAATCTTTCTGAAACGAAAATGATCCCTGGATCAACCTCAAAATATAGCCATCTCATCTGTGTCCAATTATCTGCCCTTTTGATGAAAGAGATCATGTCTAGACGAAGAGCTGTTTCATTACAAAACCAAATTACCTTGAAAATTTATGAACCATTTTTAGGCAGTCATCTTGGTGTCAGCCCCTCTAATGTCGTAACCTGTTTATGAATGCACTCAATCAGATTATATTTATTAAGAAATTATTAAATTGACAGAAGAAATTTCAATTATAATGAAAGATTGAAAAGCTACTTGCACGTCATTGGGGTGCAAACCTTTTTTCTAATCAATTTTATCCTTACAAAAGATTTCCTTCAGAAGCAACGGAACGTTGATTATATCAAACTGATAAAACAACTATTCAAAAAATGACTTCCTATGGGAATTGATGTGACCTTCACACCTGATTGTGAGGCAAGTATTGTCACACAAAAGCCATTCTGTTCATAACAGATAACGTGGAAAAAAAAAGGTTTTTTTCTGAAGCTAAGAATATCAATTGAACTTTTGTAGATACATGCGATTTTCGATGACAAATATTGGTTTGTTATTACGTATCTTTGTCTGGTGACATATTATAATCCATTACTAATTTACTGATACCAGTCGTGCAGAAACCCCGCAGATGATTCTGAGATACTGAAGTGGTTCAAAGGCTAGGTTTGACCTTCTACAGCGAATCAAGATTAATTGGGCTCCTCTTTTGGCAGAAGGATCGTGAGGTCTAGTCTTATTGAGGGCTAATCCTTAATTTTTAAGCAGCAGTGTTTCCTCATTGCTGTATAACAACGATCTGATGTGGTGATAAATGGCAGAAAGAACGAGTAGAAAGTAAATAGTATGTCTATTCAATAATTACTTTTTTTTACGTTGCCTCTAATTAATATTTATGAAAAAAATGCTATCAATATCATAGACACTTTCTGTTCCAATCACATCAAAAATAAAGTTCATTGCCAAGTAATCTACATAAATTGAACCGCAGCCATCAAATATGATGGAGGGCTCTGACCCTTTTTTATGTGGTTTTCGTTGTGTGCTTGTGTATTCCTAAGCTCCAAGCTACACCTTTCTTGCATTGGACCTCCACAACACTCATTCTAAAAATGCCTTTTTGATTCATCAAAGAAAATCTATTTTGAGCTGTTACGGCTATATTTTGACAGGTTTATTGATAACACCAGGATTATCTAGAATGTATGTGTTTGTAGTCATCATCTTTACTCTATTTCAGATGTTTTCCATTGGAAAAACTATATTGTAAATAGAATCCCTTCCGACTATTTTTTTCTAATTTGATTTTCTTACATGACTTCAAATCTTGACGCTATGGTTGTTCAATGATTAACTGTGGTGGCTGCATGTTTACTTTTAGTTCAAATCGTAGTTTCTGTTGCATTTGTTGTCATATTCCTAGGAAAAAACGTCAAATAACTGCTTGTATTTTTGAATGTGTTCCGAAATCGATTCGCAAAAAATGAACTCAGGATTATGTATACACACCTATGTAATATAAATTGGCATTTTTGCATGTTAGTCTTTGAGTTCGTAGCCAGGCATCAACGATTTTCCTGGATTTTGTCTTTATTACTCACACTGTTCGTCTAATGAAACCTTTCTTTGCAGACTGAATACAAAGTATTTTTCAAATCAGAAGTGTGGTAACTATCGCCAAATCTTGAAAATGTTTTTTTCTTGCAAGACTTTTGAAAAGTTTCTAGTGCTTTTCTCAATTACATTCAGTTTCTTTTCTCTCTATAACGGCTATAAATCAGTTTTGCTTGTGGTCACTAATTAGAGATGTCCCCATGAATGGTCTCAATCAGGATCGTATTTTCATCATATGAAAAAAAGATCATTCCCCATGCTAAATTCGTAAGGCTGTAACAAGCTGAAAATGACTAAATGAGTTTTTGGGTTATAAGTTTTAATGGGAGGATCGATAAATGGAATGGTTGTTGCAAATTTCATTTTTGATTTTAAAGACAATTGATTATTTCATTTTTCCAAATATGTATTGCATTCACAAATGCAATGAATCAAGGAGATGATAAAAGGAAATGAATTTTGATTTCCATTCCTATTTCAATTGAACGTGTTTGTAATATATATTTATTTTGTGAAAAAAAGTTTTCAAACCTATTTGACATTTAAAGATATTGATTGGAGGTGCGTTTTGAGTGTTTTTGTTTTGTGATGATTGAAAACAAGGCACTAAACCATGATTTGTACTGAAAAACGATTTTATCGACTGTGTATTGACATTAAGTGCTTATCAACGTAAACTGACCACAACATGTTTTACCTAAAATCTTCCCAAAAAGTATATATGAGAGTACATATACACAAATACACAAATCATTCACACACACACACACACACACACACACACACGGCTACACACACACACACGCACACACACACACACATCGAATATTCAAAAAGACTATGTCCAAAATTTATAAGATAGGTATGAACAAAAGATATAGAAGTTTATTTATTAATTAAGTTGTTATTAAATGGTCATGTATATGTATGTGTGTGTGTGTTTTTTTCTTTCTGACTGAACGATTTACAGAAGGTTTCAGCTCATTTCAAACGTGGATTCATTTTCTGTCTCGCATAAATTACAATATTCCAGGCTTCTGTTCATGCAATATGATATCATTTGTTTGTTTCACTTGAAATTATTACTTTGACTTTGCCGAAATGTTGAACGTGTATGGTACCCAAGATTATATATATATATATATATATATATATATATATATATATATATATATATACATATATATACATATATATATATATATATATATATATATATGTGTGTGTGTGTGTATGTGTATGCTGTTCAAGGTATTAATATAATTAAATGGGCTGTTGCAGCTCATAGTTAATTACATTCATTTTTTCAACAATATGTCAAAAGGGAGGCATCATATATATGTATATGTATATACAAACACACACACACACACACACACACACATATATACATATATATATATATATATATATATTTATATACATGTATATACGTCAAAATACGTGGAAAGGGAGGCATCAATACATGTGTGTGTATATATATATATATATATATTTATATATATACGTTTATATATATATATATATATGCAAAGCAATGTCGATCTACCTAGGATTATTGCCAAAAAATATTCATATTTCCATGATTTTGCAATATTTAGATATTCCAGGTCATTTGTAGGAGATTAATTATTCAGGAATCATGAGGTCAAAGTTGTTTCCAATCCGCAATTAGAGATTATCTGAGCCAATAAGCGATCCAGAGATCGTGCAGTAACAGCTAATGAGATTGTTATGAACTTCCCGTACATTGACGTTTGATCTCATTCCTAGATTCGAATCACCAGGAGACTCTCTTGGACTGGCAGACCTTCAAGAAATTCATACCTAGAATGTAACTAGAGGGAAATTTTACGAAGTTAAATCGACGAATAATACGACTATAATTATTCATTCTAAACCAGCGTCCAGGTTTTAGAAATACATTGCTGAGTAATAAAGATTAGTAATTCTTATCAAAGGTTATTTGATTTACATGTAATGGTCATAGCACAGTTAGTATAATGCCTTATCATAGAGTGATGAATATTATCTTCCACGGATTTTGGCATGATTATTGAATCCCGTCGAGCTTTATGGTATTTTATTACGGACTATCAGTTCATCTGGCACTGGTTTCTGTAATAATGAACAGATGGATGGTATCATTAGTCAATACGGGATATGTTTGTGGCTGATAATTTGGCAGGCCTTGCTTAGTCTCGAGTAACTATTTACACATCGAAAAGATTTTGATTATACATTGTTATGTACGTGGGTATATCAACGAGTCTTTTTTTTCCCTTTATTACTGAGGGTCATTCCTATATTTGCCCTTTCCGTTTCCCTCTGTGCTCGAGTTTGTTCTCGGGTGGTATCCCACCCGTATTTCATGGCTTGGTTTGGAATTGATATGTATACTTCATGTTTTGAGCATATTGCAAATTTTGCTTTGGTTTCTATCCATACCGAATCCTTTCTGGCAATTCCTTATGTGCTTTGTCATTTATTCCCCATAGTTTCCCTCAAGCCTCATCACTTGACATAGGTAAGAATATTTCTTAACATCTTCACTACTGCCATCTCCAGGATCACTGGATGAAATAGAACTTCTAAGTATCGTTATATGGTATCATATATATAATCAAGCTATAGAAATGTTGATGGATGGGGAACACACTTTGGGAGAGGGACAACAAATCGAGCAAGAGGCTAAGTGATTGGTTCCCGGTTAACAGTGAACACAGAAGGAAATGATGGATAGTCAAGAAGAAAAGAAGTTTGCTGCTAACATATGGCACATATTTGCAAAAATACACTTGCCATAGCGACGGCAAAGGTCCCTGTCCATCAGAAAAAATTATAACTTCTGTGGATGACAATCAATAAGTCTGTTGTGTACTGATGAATTAGCATTGATTTCTAAAAACATTTTTTTAACGTAATCACTTTTTCCACGTAATTCAACATAACCCCCACATAATAGCATTGAACGTAATACTGTTTCGTCGATTCCATCCATTTAAAACATCTGCTACTACTTACATCAGGCTAAGCACCATTTGATATACGCTCAAATATAGCTGTTTGTGTAATCTGTTTTGATAATATACATAATTATATATAATATATATATATTTGAAAGTAAAACACGTAAATTAAAAAAATACGACAACCAAATGTTTAAAAAAGCAACCAAATCAGAGAGTGCAGCGACTGGATTTAAAAGCATGTTAAAAACTTTATTAATCAAATTAAAAGAAGACAAAAACGAATCATGACGTGCATTCTTGGTTCAGCATATATAATTCAATTTTTCATCGTTGTTTGCCCGTTTTTAATCTGTTTTTTCATGGATTGTAATTTGTTTGACGAGTTTTTGAAATTCGGAATATGTTTTTTTTTTATTGATTCATTTTTAATTTGCTTGGATTTGGTGTTGTAAAGATTATTTGATAAATACTTATTTCACTCTATAAATAATTAAAGCATAAATACTTGTGACGTTGAAGGAAAAGAAATTATACCATAATTATAAGGAAACTTTAGTGCCAAATATTTTCAAATCTGATTAGTCTGGATAAGGTCTAGGCTTTTTTTCACTTCGTTGCGAAATGATGGTATCACTACTCCAATTCACTGATTTGGGTTAGATCATTTTTTTTGCATCAAAAGTAAACAATGAACTACGTATTTGAAGAGGTTGGAAAGATAGAATATTCAAACAAGGTTTTCCTACCAAAAATTTGATCGAACAATTATCAGCATTCTATCACTGAGTTTTGCATTGAACAACAAAAGGGGAAATAGATGTCAGTGCTCAGGAAAAATTGGAAGAAAGAGTACGGATACTGTAACGTAATGAAGTCTCATGATAAACTTTAAAATTATAATCATATGATCGTTAATATCAATCACAAATATCGAACACGATACAATGGAAATTTTAGGTCTAAATTCAGTGAACAGATTCGTGTCATGTTATGAATTTATCAACCAATTGTATCAAAGAGCTATTATTTTACATTGATATGTTTATTGATAGTCTGGAAGACTCAATGTACCAGTCAAGTTCTTGGAGAGAAAGAACTTGAAGACGGTAAATCAATAGAAAAAATATATTGGTATGATTAGTGTCATCCTAGCTGGATTGTTTCCTCGGTATACGTATTCATTTTGTATCAATTTGAATAGAAAGACGAAAGGTGAATATGATGTTTAAATGACTTAAAGATAAAAACTGCAACGTTCGGTGAACAAGAAACATTTATTTACTTGTCTGGCTTAAGTTTCAAATTTTAAGTTCTGTTTAGTTTATGTTCTAATAAAGGATCCTGCTTTCATCAATACACTGAAAGAGTATTGGGCACATTTATTGTAATGTAAGTATACTAGAAAAATGTCACATTTATTACCCCTTTTTTCAGACGTTTCCCGTCGAATTGTTCTCAAAACGCCCCGAAGATATTTTCTTGCTGGAACACATCTTATGTATACAGTGGACATTATAACAAAATGTAAATCTTCCCATTCACACACATTCACACATACATATATTTGCTCTCTCTCTCAATATATATGTATATATATACATATATATGTATATATATATATATATATATATATATATATATATATATGTATATATATATACATATATATATATATATTTATATATATATATATGTATATATAGATATAAGTATATATATATATATATGTATATATATATGTATATATATATATATATATATATATATATGTATATATATATATATATATATATATATATATATATATATATATATATATATATATATATATATACATTACGGCCAAAAATATCATAGCCAGTTGCTAATGAGTATTTAGGAGCGAAATGGTGACATTACACTGGGTATATAGCCATGCAATTTATACACACACATACTCTCTCTCTCACTCTCACACACACACACACACATAATTATGTGCTTGTGTGTATGTGTCTCTATATTTTTTGTATACTTGTACACATGTTTTGAATATTTACCTATTTTAATGCATCTTCCTAAAGGTCAAATTCAATAAATATATGTATGAAACTTTATTTGTAACAAGCTGAGATCAATTCTATGCATCATTGAAACACCTTCGTTGTATTTATCAATTTATGAAATTACAACTGTTTTTGAAGCTGCTATCTTCATTCATTTTCAGTATCGTAATGCTCTTATATTTGATTGTGGATATTTTCACCTTGCATAACAACAACGGCATGCTCTAGCGAGATTGTTATCACTGCATTACTGTCAAGGCCAATGAGCGATATTTGTAGAAAAAACGGCCATTTTTTGTCATAAAATTCACAAAGGGAAATTTGACTTCAAAATTGAACACATGTCGAAAACCATGGAATACATGCCTAAATCTTTCCATTACCAACACATTTCTCTATCGACAGCTACCCCCTTTCTGTATTTCTAATTCGTGCGTACACGGTTGTCACGTTTCCTTAATTGCGCTTTTAGAATGTCAAAGTTCCTGTAAGGGTTATATAATAGCATAAAGTATAAATAAAAATTAAAAGCTTTTAACATTGAATGAAAATTGTTCCTTTGTGAAATTCTTGACAAATAATGACCGAGTGATAAAACATTCAGTTTCCTCAAAAAAAAAAAAAAAAAAATCATTTATGCAAATCTGATTTAGCATGGTTTGCATCCGTTGAAATGGCAAGGTATAACAAAAAAATCATAAAGAGGTTATGCTGCTGTCCAAAAGTACAAAGTTCATATAAACACCCCCCCGGAGCCTAAATGACGCAAAGAAGAAGCAATAACCAATAATTGTTTAATTATATGTTTCCATCGTTCCCAGACGCATATTATAATTTTGACAGTATTTGAAGCTGCTTGGTTGGAAGTTTTGGAAGTTTGACGTACAACAGATTTAGGTGTAGGAGTAAAAAGTGAAAAGTTTATATATTCTTTGTGTAACACTATGCCACTATCGGGAGAAAAAAGTTCTCCTTTCCTCGGATAGTAATTTTTGTTTTGTTTTGTTTTCTCCTGATTGATAAAGTCTAAAAAGTAGAGAAATGGACTATTATTCCCATTTAACTTTGATTTTATGACCAGAGCTCTGATATTTCCATTTTTAGCTCTTTTGCTTAAGAAAGCCAATGGAAAGTGCAAGCATTTCATCTCAAAATGTTACATAAAGCTTCAATGTATGCAAAGTTGTGGCATCAACACATTCTGGTGGACAAGCATTGGCTCTGACGTGACGTTCCCGTTTCAAAATCAAAATCTGCTGATTATGGCTACTTACACCTCTCGGATGGTGCAAAAGTCTCTGAAGCCATAAAAGCAAAGAGAGCAGGGAATCAAATTTAACCATCAGTTATGCCACCATCTTGAAGTCTCTAATGAATTCCTAATCCTACTCCTCATACTACTAAAGTGTTGACCTTGCTGTTTTGTGCATGGAATTCGGCTGCAAAATTTGTTCTCTCACCCGAAAGGTATGGTTTAAAGCTGCTATCTTCGTTACACCTCTAATGAATATGTGACAAGTAAATAGGGTTTCTTCGAGAAGCTTACTTGGAGAGTTTTGAGGATTCTGGGTTCCAAAAGCAACCACAAGTCAATAAATACGCAGGGATTACGGGGAAAAACTACGGTGAAATAAGCAACTTTGTATTTCTTAGAGTTCATATTCACCACACACATCTTGATAAAATAAAGGGAAATGAAGTATAAACAGGCTGTTTTGTTGCTTGCTAAGAACCTGCTGATAAGTGGACAATACATTGTCTTATCTGTACCCCATTTAACAAGACCTCTAACACATTCGAAAGTATCTAAATACGAAAGATGATAAGAACTCATACTCAAAACAATGATAATAAGCTTAAGTAAGGAAATAAGCTTAAGTAAGTAAAACCTGATATACGTATCATGTTGTTCTCTCTCTGTAGTGACAAAAAATAGAATTAACTTATGAGTCATGTAATTTTGAACTAAATGTCATAGAAATCCTACTTCTTTCAAATCATTACTCTTCCAAAAGCGTCTGAACCACAACTATTTTCGTGTGAACAATCTCTACTGAGAAGTTAAAATTGAGAAATGCTTTTGTTGTTTTGAGGGGAGGGGGGCTCATTGGCCTTATTCCAAAATAACGGGTAAAATCATATGATCTATTGTATTCTTTATTTCTATACAGCCCAATTATGGCCATACGCCTTCCCCAAGGTCTTTTGATGTAAGGGTAGGACATGGGGACTGTTGAGCTGGCCAATGTCATATTCACAGGTGGTGGGTGAACTTTGGGTGTTAACACAGTTCTTGCCCCTTCGACAACGTACAAAGTACTTGATACGGACCTCGATGTCTCTCTTACACATAACCATCTCGAATATGTACGTTAAAATAGGTTATTCGGTGAGTTATTTATAATATTTAGTAATTATTTCTGAAGGGATTTATAAATACTAAAGAAATCAATGTGAGACATTTTCTGTTCATGTATGAACACATGCAAAGATAACATTAAAAAGTTTTTTAGGCCATTTATAACCTATTGGCCTATTTCGTTTTTCCTATGGAATAATATTAACAGGTGATTTTGGAACAGTCAGGTACTTTTCATATATATTACACGACGTTTGATAATTTAACTGAGAAATTACTTTTCAACGGAAGCGTTAATGGAAGGATAGATAATTCATAATTCATATTTGCTTTGATTTATCAACGTGAGGGGATTCAATTTGAATAGATGAAGACTTAAAATGGCAAAATATTTCTAATATGTACTCCACAAATCTATT
>OY735223.1:46529525-46587025 GCA_963457665.1 Thysanoteuthis rhombus
GGAGAGACCTGCTCGTTTTTCTTTCTGAATGTGTTATCAGATAACCATCGAAACAACAACATAGAACTAACAAAAAATCCATGCTAGATATGACTTAAATATAGCTTGAGTCATGTTCCTGGGAATATAAGATTGAATATCAGGTTTGTAATTGAATTAACTTACTGCAATCGAATCTACATACAAAACGTATTCACAACCTAAATAAATTGTGTTCTTTTTAGCTTAAATGAAGAACCATATGGCTTAAATTAAGTCTAAATAAGCATGTTTATAACTGATGAGTCAATTTTAATATCCATTGTGCTTATTTAGTACGCTGCAAGGTGACAAGTGTAGAACACCCAGTGAGGATGTGTCTCAGTAGTTTTCATGTGTGAGACTAGTGTGGAAAAATTATTTTGAATCAGTCTCGGAATGCTGCAACAGTCCTTAGTTTGAAAGTTTCATTAGTCTCCGTCGAAATAAAAACATTCATTATTTTCGAAGCAAATGATGTGTGTTTGACATTTGTGCTATTGTCCGTGGTTTTTCTACGTTTACTGGACACTGATACTGCGTAGTCAAGATCTGTTCATATGCATTTTTTGCTAACATCAACAGCTCACAATGACAAAATACGAATTAAGTTTGTACTGAAAACACACACTGACTACAAAAATATATATGGAAATTCAGGCAGAAGGTTATTGTAAGTGGTCATGACTTACGTGAGTACCACTGATAGAATTGGTCGATTATCTATTTACATGATATGTAATTACTTGTCCGTTTATACTCCAGCCAATAACAATTGATTCTACTTGTTGAAGGTGACAGTTTTGCTGAAAGAAGTATCCTACCCCCAACTTAAAACAAGGAGCCCTTCTAATAATACCAGTTCATTATATATATAAAACGTTCAAACAAATTCAAATATATATATATATATATGTTCTCCTCATGGGGATAAACCATTGCATATTGTATTGTTGATGCTTTCACTCTGAAAATTATATAATAATTCATTTAACTATATGTGCATTGAAAAAAAAGGATATAAAAACAATTGATCATCAAGTTTTGGGAATTAAGGTAGGCATTACATACAGAATAAGACTTCATGTTGACAAACACTACGTACATTCAGGTTGGAGCTTCAAGTTGCATATGATAAGATGGAGCATGTTCCACTGAAATGCGTAGAAGCGTCAAAAACAAGATAACAAAAACTACTGCAAAAAGTTTTACACTTGTTTTTGTTCGTCTTTGACAGTGGATGTGCATATATACAATTTGTACATCAGGAGAAGCCATTCAAATTATCTGATAACGTTCAGGGAGTCTCTTGAATAAACTTGGTAATTCCTTCATATAACTTTGAGAATTGTTCCGAGAGATATTAACAAAAAGTATAGAGAGGCAACTTAAGGCAATGAAGACGGCAAATGCTATATAATTAGTCTCCACTGTAAATCATGTACTTGATTCAGTGATGGATAGTGGTATTAATTAAAGACCAAAGAAAACATTCCATAAATTATGTTTACACTAACTTTCATACATCTATCTATTTATTATTCGTATTATTGAACTATGTTTGACGTTTTCCATTGCCTATCAATTAGACTTTCAGTTTCAGCGTGTAGACTTTGAACAAAAGACGGATATTTGCTTCGTCTCGTGTGAAAAATACAGGGTTTCCAGTGAGGAACAATTTATATGATGTTCTTAAGATTTAGAAGATAAGCTTTCTTGACATCAATTAATGATTAAGCACCCAATGTAGAAAAAATTTGCTCAGTCTGGCATTATGTAATTTCAAAACTAGCTATGTAACGATATTTCGAAGTAAATGTGCCTATATTTCCAGACATTTTTTTCAAAGTGTATAATGTTGCTTAATCCACACATAATTTTGGGAAATTTTCGTCTCACTGGAGGTGATTTTGATTGTCCTTCCATACCTTTTTTCCTAGTATCTCCCCAATTTTTCTTATCAGTTAAGAATTACCAGTGAAAGACTTGTAGGCCATCGTTATTTTGCCATATCACCACCAACTGACTGTGGATTACGCTTCTCACCTGATTGATCAATAAATACGTGTTATAACATTTCTCAGTGGCAAAACTGACTTTGCATTGACTATTCATATGTTTCATTCAGTGTTTTGTCACTTTGGGATTCAAGAGAGTAGAAATCACACCCTTCAATTCAGGGAAAAGTTTTTTTTTATCATTATGGCTGCATGATGAACGATTCTGAAATTTTGTTCAAAGGCGCAAAAATTTGACATGTATTATTTTTTCTTTATCTTTTATAATCTCGAATGCTTTTTTCTTTAACTTTTTCAGGTTTTTTTTGAATATATATAAATCTGACAGAGTATGAATTGATTGCATTCATTTCACAAGTTCAAAAATGGTTCTCTCCAATTTAATCAATTAATAATTTGTAAAACCATTGATGTGAAAGGTTAAATCATTCTGATGAAGACAAAAGATTCATGCAACGTTGTACTGACTAGTTTTTCTCAATAGAAGGGTACTCTTCACGGTGCCATAGTCAATGTCGTATTTTTTCAAGCTGATTGAAATGTCTGTTACTCCTTGCCACTGCCACTAGTTCATAACCAAGCATTTTAGAAGAAAACGTACTCACTGTCTATAAGCTTAGCAACCAAGTACATATACATATATGTACACATTCTAACGCATTCGTATACACACAAACTGTGTAAATTTATGTACGTCAATACCACTATGCAGTTGGAGGGATTTGGAACTTTTCAAAAGCTACATATTCTTTTCTTTGCAGAAGATCCGCACACACAGACGAGTTTACAGAAATGGTCTATATACAGTTATATCTCTCGCCATATGTGTGTGTGTGCATGTGCATGTGTGTGTGTGTGTGTGAGTGTGTGTGTATGTGTTACTCAGTCGGTAATGATATGCCAATGAAGCAGTTTGCGTGCTATGTGACTATTGCAACTCTACTTAAATTAATGTGGGAATATGTGTGTGTGTGTGCACTTACAGTAATGTGCTTCTATAAAGAGCAATGGAGCAATTACCATCGATCTAAATTTGAATAAAATGACCAAAATAATGGAGTTGATGGTATGTCAGGCTGTGTTGTCGAAAATTGTTTCAGTTTAGCAAATGAGACCAGTCGATTAAAGAATGAGCATTTGGACATTACTTAACATTGATTTAAACTTAAAACCCGCTTTGATAGATTTCAGTATCCGTCAACTAAATCATGACTTTCAGTATTTGTATTGATGATTTAAATAACACAAAATCCTTACGTTTGGCTTTCATCCACGGAAAGTCACGGACTGAAATGTTGATATAAAGACATCGAAGACAATGAAACTGTCCCGGAGGGATCAGTATTTGATAAAAAATGCTTTGGTCTACAAATCCTGACAAAAGTATAAGCTTTTAGTTGAATTTGTCCGTTGAAAAAATGGTCACTACAGGTAAATTTGTAACAAGGTTGATTAGTTGACATTGTAATTTTTTTCCATTTCCTCGTTTACTATGCTAACGGGTGTTGGTTTGAGTATTACACAAATAATCCGATAGCAATTTAGTATATTTGATTCTGATGATGATGATGATGATAATAATAATAATAATAATAATAATAATAATAATAATAATAATAATATTGATAATAATAACAACGATAATAATAAAGATGATGATGATAATGATATTGATAATAATGGAGAAGCGAGCCAGGAAACTTATGACAATGCGTAAAGCCCTAAACCCCCAGAGATGACACAGATAGACTATACATCAGCACAGAGGACTGTGTCCAGAGGGGCAAAGCAGATCTAAAAAGTACGGGCAAGCAAACAGTGAACAAATCATAAAGGATGCAGGAAACCGCACAACGAACCACAAAGTAGAAAACAATGGTCCAGTCGAGCAAATAAGAAAAGAAAAAATGGGAAAAGGAAAGAATTGTACGGAGATTTTAAAAGACAGATACAACATATAGCAGACTACATTTAATGGACATAGCTACAAAAAGGAAACCTGAAGAGAGAAAAGGAATTGCTCATCGTGGCAGCTGAAAATAAATGCATTAGGACAAACTATATCAAGATAAAAATTGACAGACACAACAAACAGCAAGTGCCGCCTGTGCAGTAAAAGAGATGAGATCGTAAACCACATAACCAGTGAATGTAGTTAACTCGCCCGGAAGGAGTATAAACACAGACACGATAGAGTAGCAAAGATGATACACTAGGAACTGAATAAACGAATAGGATTCAACCATACGGAAAAGTGGTGCCAGCTCAAACCAGAGGCAGCCTTGGAGAATGGGAACCACAAATTACTCTGGGACTTTGATATTCAAACTGACCACCTCATTCTGGCAAAAGAACTGGACTCGGTAATCGTAGACAAGAAAAGGAAAAACTGCCAAAATGTTGACGTGGCTGTGCCTGCAGGCCATAGAGTAAAGTGGAAGGATTTGAAAAACTGGGAAAAAACAAAAATCTTGCAAGAGAACTGAAGATGATGTGGAACATGCCAGTAATAGTAGGCACACTGGGAACTGTCCAAAACACACTGAGGGTGAAACTGGGAGAACTCGGGATTAAAGGAAGGATTTAGACTGGAGGGACCACAGGACTGCAAGGAACTGCACGTGATAGTGAGGAAAGTGTTAGAAATATAAGGACTGCAACATCAAATGTTAGCAGTGGCTAACAGGAAGGAAAATGATAGTGGAGGTGTGAACCACAGCACTGGCATGAAAAGAGAAGGAGAAAAGAGATACTGACACGAGACGGGAGGACACTTATTGTCACAGCCTTCAGCAATGACTACCGGACAACTGGTGTGAAACTGTAAATCATAGTATTACTCTGGTCTATGAGAATGAGGAGAGGAGGGCTGGAGACTTGAGGAGACTTGCTGTTACTGAACATCAAGCAGTAACCACCAGGCAACTGGTGTGAGATAGCAAATAATAATAATAATAATAATAATAATAATAATAATAATAATAATAATAATAATAACAACAACAACAACAACAACAATAATAATACCAGTATCTATGAATATATACATATAAGCAAAAATCATGAATATGTGTTGGAGGTGTGAAAATCGTACAGGAAAGGTTAGACTTCATATTAAAAATTCCACTGTTTAAGGTATCAAACATAATTATTTTTGTGATCTGCGATTGAGATGATCTATCAAATTAGAGAGTT
Source organism: Thysanoteuthis rhombus (assembly GCA_963457665.1). NCBI lineage: Eukaryota > Metazoa > Mollusca > Cephalopoda > Oegopsida > Thysanoteuthidae > Thysanoteuthis > Thysanoteuthis major. Next base: position 46,534,757 of record OY735223.1, read on the forward strand.
GACTCATCGGTGACCAGATGCAATGCAACCAATGTACAACGTTCAAGTAATTGGTATTTGTACCTGGATCAACCTGAAGATTATTCAGTCAGTTCTACCAAAGCCTGTTGACTACCCTTCTACAAGATATCATTGGAATGCATTGAGAACTAGGAAGTGGATTCAGATGAAAGCTTGGCGCATTATGTGTTTTTGAAATATAACTACGAATAAGGGGAGGTGAATGTGTATGGTTCTGCTGCAAAAGTTAATTGGATTTCAGCAGCTCATTATTTCCTCATCCACTATAGTTCATCAGGAATTATCCTGTTTTCTAGAATATATCGTGTATATGAATGCACAATTGAAGGAATTGAAAAAGAGGGAACACATTTGTCAATTATTAAGAAAAACGAACAACTGAGCCGACAACCAAATTTTACAAACATTTATCACCCCATAACCCGCTATGTCACAGAATTCGATAGAAATTCATTTCGTACTCAGAGATATCGAAGGGACCCGATGGAAAGACTAATTGAGACGACCAAAAAGATCTAACCCTTTCCAACTTTGTTGATAGAGGTTAATAAATTGAGTCTACAATCCATAGAATTAACGTCTTAGCTATGCTAACAACATAGTCTACTTAAAGTTCAGTGTGTCTATCTCCCTAGACATACTTTCTTGGAACAGACAACTTAAACATTTTTTTCTTGTTGGTAATTTTCCTGGTCAATTAGAAATAAGAGAATCACGGAATATCAGGATAGATACGATTCAAAAGCTGAATAGAAGCCAACGAATTGATTCATTCAATTACGAAACTCGTGCCAGAATAATGGAAAAGGTTATTATTGGAGAAACACTTTTTTAATTATTGTAGTTTTTTTATTTTTTATTTTTTAACTCCCTCACACTTTTCATTTGGCAATTTATCACCTCTTCTTCCTCGTCTGTGTACGCTGGAAGTATGAGTTGAATTTTCTTTTACTCCACAGGAAATTGAAATAGAAACAAGATTTTCGGTGATCATTTGTATACTCGAAGCCCCAATTTGTTGCAAACAAAAAATTACTTTTACGACGTTGGTTCCTGAACAAAAAACAAATTCATTCAGGCATAGATAAGCTTGTTCTATCCAACGCTGCTTTAAAAACGAATCCCCGACAATGAGTATCAGATTTTTCTTTTACACTGAGTGATATCTTAGTACAAAATCATTTAAATAGAACAGACACGATGTTAGTTTCCAACTAATTTTCGGTTTGGGGTCAAGCTGTTGTAAATACATTAAGCAAGTTTTTTAAAAATTGCAAAATAAAACAAATTAACAGAAAGATACAATTCAGACGCAAGGCAAATCTAATGAGGACAAAAAGACAGCACACATTAGCAATGGTTTACAAGATAGCTCAAAACATATTGCTCCTTCAAAAGCTTCCAAATCATTTAAGCTCAGGCTTAAGTTTACACAAGGTTTCTCTATTGGAGACTCAATTGAAAATCAAACTCATTTCTATTGCAAGGAGTATGATCACTTCCATCCTGGAGTAGCCATTTGAACATCTGCCCCATTTTTGACAGTTAAATATCCAAGTCCTCGAACACTCTATCATAGAATAAATCAAGTTAAATATTCAGCCCGTTAACCACTTTATGATGGAAAAAATATTTTATTGATAATATGAACAAGATGATATTTACTTACGTGAATCTATTATTTTTATACGCATTATTGCAAAATTTGTCATGCAGTATGAATTTGAATAAATAATTTGTCTTTTTGTGGATCAAGTCCGATTTGATGTTTCGTCACACTTATTTGAAGAGCTCATTTGTTGCAACAAATGAACAGCTGGCAGCAGATTTTTTGTAAACGGAAGACTAACGACTAATGGAAACTGTTGTCAAGCCTTTTCCCGTTGAAATCCAGCAAAGAAATAGTTGAATAATCCTGCCAGTTCACTGATAGTATTTAGATTTTGAAGTTGGAAAGAATCAGTGATGAGAATAACAAGTCTACGAATGTATCAACTGAAGAATGGTGGGAATCAATTACCGTGGTGAGGATGAAATCAAACGTTCTACTATTCAGGGCCAATGTGAAGTGAATATGAACAGGACACATAGAGTAAGACAGGAGACAGAGACAGGGAAATCTTACTGGAAACTGTTTTAACATTAAAGCATGTTTCTCTCCCCTTTCAATTAGTTAGTAACTGTTATCAAAACTGTCACCAACATCGATCTTTGCTTTATCGGACCTGGCTAAGTGGCTCTCCATTTTTTTTTCATCTGTGTATTATTTTGATGTGCGTACATGCCATCCTATGGGGTTAAAGAGCTTGCAATTCGGACATTATTATGTATTATTTCCTGAAATAGAAAATGTAAATTCCTTCAAAATACCCTTATATTACCTTAACAGGTTTCGAGGATTAGTTTCAATTCACAAAGTGAGTTTATGCCAGTGAAAGATAAGTAAGAAGTAAGGAAAGTCAAACTAGTTGGAGATTATTTGATATCTAATAACTTTGATACTTAGGGAAAAGGGTATTTTTCCATTGCTGTATTTCTTTATATTTGTATTCATATTTGTCCAGCTACGCTCATGCTCGGTTTTTAGGATATTCTATTTTTACATGACCCAAGAAAAGGCAAAAATGTTAAGTTATTCATCCATCATCTCCTTCACTAATTTTCATGATTGGAAATATCCGACCACGCCATGCTGCCATGCGCAAGTTTCCATTGATTGACTAACTAGACTTGTCAGTTCTTTGTATCTTGTTAATTTTAGAATTGACTTTTGGCTTTGTTTTGTGACTTCCATCATCCAATATTAAATGCTTAACAAGAAAGCAGGTCTATACACGGAGATAACTAACCATGTCTGTTATCGGAAATGGCAACCAACAGTCTTAATTCAATATTCATTGCATAAGCAATTATCACTGATTACTGCACACTTGTCTTTTCAAAAGCACATGATTTATCAACAGATCTCCTTGCAAGCAAATGTGTTTGATTTTTATCGACTTATATCTATTTATTCATACATATATACATATACATACATACATATATATATACATATATATATATATTTATATATATATATATATATATATATATATATATACATATATATATATATATATGTATATATATATATATATATATATATATATATATATATATATATATATATATATATATATATGGTCCGTGTTAACAGTTGTATTTCTCAACTCACACATACACATACATGCGAATACATCTTCATGATAAGGCATATAATAACGAAAAACTTGAAAATACACACTTGTTCATACATTTACACATTATGATTGCTATGGAAGGAATTAGGTAGGTATTAAGATAGGGTAAGTGGTATATGGGATCAAATTGAGAATCGTATAAATGTTTTTAGTGTAGAGAGCTCTAAATCGAGACTTCAAATCTTCTGATAACACATCAAAGGAGTCTGCAACATCGGATGGAAATGTTTTCTTTTGTTCTTATGAGGTTGTCTGTCTCCATTTCGTAAGATTCGAGAACGAATAAATCAGGATCTGATGAGCTGGAGTCACTTATATGTTTGCTTACTCCGAGAATTCTAGTTGCTGGGTCCCTAATCTTTTTTAAGCACCGTTATTCTATTTCTAACATGTAAGGTTCCTCTTATATAATCTCCCACACATCTTTGATAAATCATATAATGAATGATACCTTTTACATTACAAGTTATAATGGATTTGGTTCCTAAGGTTTTTCCACATTTGAAAGTGTGATCATTTCATTCAAATTTGTAAGTGCGAATGCATTTAATTATTTTCTCCACAACAACTTTTTCAGGGAATTAGGCTTTTATCGGGAATCCTTGCTGATTGGGTGGCTGACCTTTACAGTGGAATCTTGAGAATATTTCAAGGATGATATCCATGTGAAGGTCTCTATTCGGAATGGGAATGTATACTTTGAGACTGTTTGAGCTTGGTGGCTTGTGAGTGATGATGAGGGGGGTATTAATTACTTTGTTTGATTTAGTGTTTCATCTTGATAATTGTTGTTGTTCAAGTCTTGGATTGGGGAATTTGTTTTAGCAGATGTTTCTATAAATTTATAGATTTAGAATTCAATGTTTCTTGCGCTGATATTTTTAAACGTTCTGCGAGGGGAAAAATAGGTTTTATGCTTGGTGTTTTCAGAGCGACAGGAAAAGAATGGTAGTTAGGCCTCACTATCGGTATGTATGTAATACGTAACCATTTGTATTTCACTTCCATTTTTTATCATTATACAGTCCAGAAATAGAAATTAGTCTTCGCAAATTCCATTGTAAGATTGATATGCATCCGTAGGATATTTTAGTCTTGGTGTAACCGAGCTATTTTTTCGGTTATTTCAGTGAGATATAGTCCTACTAGATAACTTTCCATTACTCTTTGAGCTTCTCCGACTTTCCATCTAGATATCCACTGCTTGAAGTGGCATAGATTTGGGCAAATATGGTTCCTGCTGCCGTTCCCTGGTTCGTCTGTGGAATTTATAACATTTGAAAGTGTTGATTTCCAGGCTGAATTTCATAGAATATTGTATATAAATCGTCTTGAACACATTTGGTATCTCATTCTGATAATTGTTTTCCCAGAATTGAAGTGCACTACTTCTTTGCTCATATTTGAATATTGTGATTTAACCGAAACTTGCTCATTCTATGTTGTTTGAGGTATTTTGCATAAACAATCATTTGTGTATTTGAGGAAGCTGGAGATGTGATTGTTTTGTGGTTCCAATGAAACATCTAATATTTTACTTATTCTGATGGTTAGACATGAGCAACTTATTTTCATCAGCTACTATTTTAATCTTAGAATTCAAATATATTTCCATCAGAGGTAGTTGGTTTTCTACTGGTTGTTTTAATCGTGGGTCTTTTGTTGATGTACGGAAGTACTAACGCTCATTGATGGATGGATGTGTACATTTTTGATTACATAATAGTTACGTTCAAATAAACAAATAGAGTAAATACTGACCGTAAATTAACAATGTGAGAATCTGTTGTTGGGGCAGTTATTTCGGTCTTTGCATTATCAGTGGCAGTTTAGGTTGATGGCGAGAGCGACGCTACATTGAGCCGTATAAACTGGAGATCATTTCAATTATAGTTTTAAGTTTTTATTATCAGTTTAAGCAATCTATATTCATTAAGTTGGATCATATATCCATTTCCTCAGAGGTAACTGTCACGTTGGAACACACAAATAGATCAGATACCATTGAAAGAAACAAATGCAACGGATATAGACCGTGGATAAGCAAGGTTTAGATTTGAAATAATTATTTAGGCCTTTACATCACCGACAGCTGTTCAAATCGACGGAGATAGCAACGAAACTTTAAGGCAGCTACTTTATCAGTTGCAATTTCTATTTGTGCAACAGTCCCATTTATTTCGGTTAGTTTATTCTATTTACGTAGTCTGAATAAGAGGATGCATTCATCGAAGAATGTCATTTCAAATAAAATTTCAATATGATACAATGCAATATTTATAACCATATATATATATGTGTGTATATATATATATACATATATATATATATATATATATATATATATATATATATATATAGAGAGAGAGAGAGAGAGAGAGAGGGAGAGAGAGATAGATATAGATATAGATATAGATATCTTGCATGGGCATCAGTATGAAGGACATTATCTGAAACTTGATCATATGCCTTTCCACCCACCATCCCTATAGAGAAACTCATTCTCCTCTTGGTAATCTCATTGAAACCGATGAGAGAAAACATGGTTTTGAGATGATGAATACAACTGTGACCACGAACCTCTTTTTCGAAACATTCAAGTTAATAAATATAAAATTATCCAACCAGTGTGTCTTTGACTTACTTCTCAATCATCACTTACGTTTATACACATACGTGATCATGCGCTTTTGGAATGACATTTTAAGTGGTACAGCAATTAGTGATAATTGCTGATGCAATAAATAATGAATCAAGAGTGTAGCTCGCCATTCTCGATAATAGTAAGACTGCCGTGGTTAATTATTTCGTTTTCTAATTATGCCTCATTGTTTAACATTTAATATTGAATGATGGAGTTTACAAAACAATGGAAACAGTTGATTCTAAATTACCAAAATACAGAAGGCGGAAAGGTTTGGTAGGTTACTCAGGGTAAACAGACATGTGACTGACATTTTTTGGCAGCACGGTCTGTTAGGGATAATCAATTATGAATCTTGATAAAAATCATGATCAAGTTACATATTTTGCCCTTCGTTGGATCAATAGAATGTTGAAATCGCAGCCAGATAAGAAAAATGAATATATTCATCTTGAGGTGAAGTTACTTTCATAAGTAAAAAATGAATCATCGTAGCCTGCATGTGTTCCTGAATTTATTTACTAAAAACACTACAAAATATCATCCAAAGAAATCGATCTCATTAAAATTGTCTGAATGAGGTCCAAAATGAGCTAAGACAGCTTTCTTTTTGAAAAGACGAAGCAAATTAGATGGTGCCCAATGGTATACTGGAGCAAATACTCTGGGTTGTAACCCCCAAAATGCGATGAAACGAGCCAGAGAAACAAACAGGAACGCAAGCATAGAAAAAACAGGGATGTGTGGCCCATTTAGCTGGTCAGTCGACAATTTGTAAAGCAATTGTGATTATTATATATATATATATATATATATATATATATATATGTGTGTGTGTGTGTGTGTGTATGTACACACGCGCATATATGAGTGTGTGTATGTGTGTTTGTGTGTCTGTTGATGTTTATGTGAGAACTGTTGAAGAAAGACAGAGTTACAGACACTTATCCCCAAGTATATATATATATATATATATATATATATATATATATATATACATATATATATATATATATATATATAAAATTCATAGCCCGACACATAGCTATTAGCAGACAGTTCTGTAAAATATATCAACCATTGGATTGAATAATTTGAGAAAGAAGGAAAATATCCTGAAAATAAGTCTTCCCTTTGTGAAATAAATTTTGTCCAACATCTAGTTACAGACTTACTGTTCATACTCATAAAATATAAAAGAAATATAGATTTTTACACACACACACACACACACACACACACACACACACACACATATATATATATATATATATATATATATATATATATATATATCCGGATGCTTAGGAGAATTTGTGTGAATATGTCTAAACGTTTACACTAATTAACGTATCAAACATGGTTGGCCACTGTAAAAAAAAATATATATATATATATATATGCGTATGTCTCACATATTATAGCATCTAAATTTCAATTATTGGTTTTCCTTTTACTTGAAGAATACTGTTTGTAAGATTGCAGAAAAGGAATGTTCTTATTGTATTATTTTTGTGTCATTAACAAAACAATATATAATTTCTAGAACTTGACAAGATCTTGATGAATCGTGTAACCTCTTTGAAAGTGAAAAAATTCTATTGAACTTTTCATTTTCTGATTTAAAGCAGAATACATTTGCTGTGTGACATTTTATGATTGTTTAAAGGTTGAAACCCGAGAAAAATAATGCACGAAACCTGATTTTGAATAAGGCACAAACATTTCTATTACCGAATATGATTAAATGTGGAATGGCTATCAGTTATTCTATTTCATTTGGTACGACAGTCAAATCATCTTAAACACTTTTCACCCAATGAATAATGATATAAATGTTTGTCAAAAGTATTGCATATTTCATGAGAGTGCTCCGTGGATTCGGGTAAAAATTATTCACATTTCAAAAAAAATTTTTTGAGAGAAATATCAGCACAACGTCAATCTGTTCGATTTTCTTTTTGCTTCCTCTGACAAATCCAACAAGATGAAGAATAGTGTGATAAAATATCACAGTTTAAATGCATCAATGTGAAGATAGCTTGGATTTTGCAAAAAAAATATTTATCTAGAGTAGTACACAGCCATTTGCCCGCTAATGCTCATGTTTTCCATTTAACATTCACAATGAATTAAACTTGAGTCTCATTTTTCATTAGTTGAGGATCGAATTAAGCAGCTTCAAGAAAATAAAGAAAAACATGATTCATATGATCTTGCTAACAGACTACACCATTTGTCAAGTTTATCACGGTTTGAATCATGCAAATAAGGAAGCAATATAATCGTTTAGGAACAAGTCAGACTTGCACAAAATGTCCGTTTGATTGAAACCACTACCATGTATTTTAGAAGAATGTTTTTTAATCTAATTGTCATTGCTATTGTTATAGTCTGATTTATAACACAATCCGTTGTAAAACAAAGTCCATTGCATCAACTGAATTGCTATAATGGGAATCGTTCTTTCTTTTTGATTTGTAATTGAAATAAAAGAAATAGAGTTTGACGCAATATCAAGCAATTATCGCATTTTTTAGCAGACTTTGCTTTTGATTTACATCATTTTGGTCGATTATTGAAGACAGTTACTGATTTGTTCCAAGCAAATATACAGATTTCCCAACAGTCTTGAAGTAGAGCATTTCTGAAAAAAACAAACCTTTCTATGACAAAACCCCGAAATAATGAAATACTCTTAATCGCAACTTCTCAAACCTTGAGTCTATGGCCATCAGTGATTCTAAGAAAACCCTGATTTTGCACCATGAGAAATGACTGATCGACCCTGATAATTGACTTCCCAACATTATTAAATTGGTGTCCCGGACTTGCTTGATGAGCATCGTTCTCAAAGATGTAGTGTTGGTTCGCCTGTTAGGACCTAATACGCTGCACTAGCTGATCGCTTCCCGGGAATAATCTGCTTGCCTCACATTAGTTCGGTGTCATTGCTGTTTTCTAGCTTCTAATCTGTCTTTAGCTGGAACTTTTTCATACGCTTGCATTTTCGGTTTAATCCCGCATTATCTTAAATCCTCCAATCTCTTCACGGTTGTCTAACTTTGACCTTTACAATTTTTGGTATGTACAATATGCAGCATACAATCAATACGTCAATCAGTTGCATCTATTTTTATGGCATTTTACCCTGTTCTCAAAATGAAAAGGAAGATATTCCTCAACTTTATTTTGGTTCATTTCATATCTTCAAACAGTAAGTCCATTTTTATGTGCTATAAATATTCTGTGCTAAAATAATAATCCAAAATATTTCACATCTTCATAATGCCATTCTTAACAGATACCACAGCAAGGTTTAAGTCGGTATCTCCGTCATGCGGATGAAAAAATCGTGGAATGTTAAGAATCACCGGAAAAATAGCTTGATATAGCTCTGTGTCTGTGGTTTGATGCGTCTGGGGCAATCACAAGACCGAAAACTATATAAGGCTGGTAGTTGACTCTATAGAGGAGAACAGCGGTGAAGTAGCGTGTTTGCTGTTCGTCAAAGTCTATATCTTTGACATACATATTGTTGAATTCATGAACGTGATGGTGAATCTAGGGAAAGACAGCGAGTGCTTCCATCAGAATAAACTGGATATTCTAAGTTGCAACCGAGGGAAATATCAATATAACTTTATGTGAAGTTATATTCTGATGTCCAATTCGTGATATGAAATACAGTGTAATTGTTAATTTCTAAGAACTGCTGATCTCTTCTTGTTTTTTCAATCAATTTTGTTTACCACTATCGTAAATACATTTCAATTTAGATCAATAAGTTGCCTTTTTCCTGGAATAAAAGTGAGTAAAAATATGCAAAATCATGTGTTGTGTAAACTGATAAAGGTGTATTTCAAAATATCACTGTCTTGAACATAGAAGCAAAGTTCGAACGGAATGATAGTCATTTTATATACATTTTAACAGAAACAATTTTAAAATAACACGCTTGAAAACCATGCATAGCGATGTTAGTAGAATACTGGCTTCAGTACTTTTTTCGACATTTTCTTCTGAACTCCCAAACTAAATTATTTGTGTAGAAGCGATATTTTTTGCTGTGTGACAGCAAAATAATAAAATTTTATCTTCTTCTCTATCTTTCCCAAAAGAAAATAATGAGCTGACTTGGCAAGAAATATTTTTTCGTTCTTTTGAAGTAAGCTTGATTCTGGATTATTTGTCCTAACAGTTTGAAAAAAAAACAAAACATTTAAATTTGCTGAAGTATCTGATGAAAAAATGCTTTTCTAGCACACACAAAAAAAATCAGTAAATGTGCCTTAGCGCCCTGTCCTCATAGCTGTTATGATTTTATATTCATGGACAGACCAAGAGACAGCATAGTACATCCAGGAAAAGACAAGAGACAGGGACATCATAGAATCCCATAAAAATCTCAAGTGGCAGTGGGTTGGCCATGTTGTAAAATGGCAGACAACCGATGGACATCGCAACTCACGACATGGATCCCCCGAGATCACATGTGAATCTGAGGCCCAGCAGAATATTAGATGGAGAGACAAGCTAGATAAAATCAGGAAGTACTGGCTCTACCACGTCCATGATAGAGAATTGTAGCAAATCCAGGGGAAGGTATACAGCGGACTTTGAAAGACTGATGATGATGATGATGATGATGATGATGATGATGATGATGATGATGATGATGATGATCTCATAAAAAGTCGAAGAAACAGTTCTGAAAAAAAATCTCGACGGTTCAATATTTTATAAAAACGAAAATACATTCGGGACTGTTATCATTCCAGATAAAAAAAAACTTGCTTTGTTGGTTCGGCATTAAAACAATACCAGGGCATCGTAGAATAAGTTACTGCAAAGTTTGAAAAATCCCCAATACCCAATTAATGTTTTTCTGTTATCTTCGTCTTATGGCTGGTCATTAGAAATTCAAATCCAAAGTAAACATTTATCTTCTGTAGGCGGATTAAGCGACTGACCACTGATGATACCAATTTAAGGGTCCTAAACGGAAATGTCTTCTCTGTCGGCTCTGGTATCAGATGAGCTGATCAGAAAACGAAGCATACGAAGACACGATCTTTGATTTTCCGTAATGGTCACTTCAGTATTTGCAGAGACTTTGATTTATGATCTCTAATGGGCGGACGCGGCTAGGAACGGAAGCTACCTCAAGAGGACAAACGATTGGATATAAAAAGCACTTTCATGTAAACTATATTATAGAACTTTTCAATGATCTCCGGTAAAGAGATGTTTTATCATTTGCGAGTTACTTGAATGAGGTTCATATGGCCTGAACATTAGCAGAATGAAGGAAGTAATTGGGGGATCGATGCAAAACACAGGTCTGCACAGTTTGCATTCGCTTCGCACAAATGACCGGGAAAGGCATGAAGTCCTTCTTTCCTTAGGGTATGGATAAACAGCATAGAGGAATTGGAAATTAAGAGTTAGTTTGCAGCCAGTCTAAAAGACGGCTAATCCTAAATTCAAATGTCCATTCCTTGACCGTTGTTATGCGAGGCTACCCTGGACACAGTGGGGAATGTGCTCCCGGTATATACAGATAATGAGGATCTGGTGAAACTTCGATCTTGAAAAGACATGTGTAATGCATCAGAAAAATGTTATGTGACTGAAAGGAACCATAATGTATTGATTAAAAATTAAAAGGAATGGTATTCATGATGATGTGATGGATCCCAAAATATTTTTTCCAGTAAAGATGGATATGATATGTGAAAAAATCGACGTACTAAAGTTATATCTTGATTTCTAAAACCTTTTCAGTAATTAAACTTTTTCTAGGAATCTTACAATATTCAGAAATAACCATAGTGATTTTCATTTTAATGACCTCAATCAAATCATCTTGTATATAAATTCATCAGCCTTTCATTGGGGTTGTACTTAGTCGAAAGTTCGATCTATTTGGGCATATCCTAATTCCTTTGTTAGGTCAACTTATGTTATGGATGTACCTTGGTTGTATGAAGGCTGAGGGCGTACCAACAGGATGGTAAGGGAAGATACAACATAGGTGCTGATCTCACAGTAATCTGAATAAAAAGCAAATCCATATCTATTCAATAACGAAAATATAGATTTATTTTACTAATATAACCATTCAATTGAGAGTCACCTTGCATTCAGATAGAATTAGTCATTTTTAGAGGAAACAATGATTGGTATGATTAGGCTGATAAAATGTAAAAGGTATGAGAAGATACGTAGTCTTTCTGTCATGAAAGTGTAGTCTTTTTTGAAAGAAATTGAATGTCAGCAAGGAAAGCATAATGTCTAAAACGAATAAGATATATCTGTTGACAAAGTTTCCTACTGATGACTAAGTTTGAAGGGTTATTTGTCTGTACGTAAACATTATGCACCGATTGTGACTCTTGTGAGGTGATTCAATACATAGTTTGTTGAAGTGCCAGACCGCTACTTTATGTTCGGCATTGTGTTTTAATTTTGTTTGGTAAACTGGAAAATTAAGTTTCTGAGCTTTTCATCTATGCGGTTTATTGACAACTAAGGATCATATTGAACCTATACGGTGAAAGATATTTTTCAACATATTCTTGGCGCTTAAAATCTAATTTTTCGAAGGGAATGTTCCTCCAAAGAAAACGCCTTAAAATAATAATTGAATATCATATTGCGAGTATTATTGTGATTGTGAATGAAAATTGAAAAAGGATGCAGGTGGTAAGAGATTACATTAGAGCGAAGGAGAATATCAATATAGTCATATGGAGGACAGTGTTGTGTATTGTTAGTAAATATAGGATTAAAATCTATGAAACAACCATTGATAAAAAGGTATTGTGCTACATCAAAACTAATTTAAACAAAGTGAAACCGCAAAGTTTCGGTTATGCCGTCTATTCAAGTCTTTCTAAGTTTTCTAAAGTTTATGTCTATATTGTGACTTTGTAAAAGAACAAAACATTACTGACAATAACTATGAATGTTTATCGTAGCGAAACTCAACCTGTCAGATCGCCCACTTGGACAAATCAACTGAAAAAATCTTCGGGTTATTGAAAGAATCAGCCCAACCATATTCTATTTTCGTGTCTTAAAATACTTTTGACATCACCAATTCTGATATGTTCAAGTTTGATACTATTCGATGAAATATCTCATTTTCGGGGGCTACTGGTCTTTAAGGTTTACTGCTTTAACTATTAAAATACACAACTCGAACTTATATAATTCTGATTGTGATCGCTCTTTTTTATCGGCATTTTTGATTGAGAGGAAACATTGGGTCAAACTAAGGATTTTTCCTTAATTTCAAATCGCGTGAGCACAATTGACAGCAGGGTAAGGCAGAAAAGCTCGAGTGGAATGAACATTTGTGTGACTCCTCTTGCGTCTACTAGACGGATGCTTTTTGTGCTGTTCAGTATTTCTATCAATGCAATCCTGACGTGTATTTGAAAAATATTACTTGATAACGTGTTCCACTCTCTACTGGCCACGTGTAACATTGTGTATGGAAACTCTTTGATTGGCGGTCAGTCGGCTTGATTTGACCGAAATTTCACTCATTTTAGTCAAAATTACGCTGTTATTTCTGAATCTAAGTGCTAAAACTGAGGGATATAGACAGGAAAAATGTATTTCGACCTACAATTGAGTCAGCTTCAGACACTTGCTTTTTACTTAGAATGAAATAAACACATTTAGTAAGTGGTTGTGATGGGCATAACTTGAAATTCCTCTGTTTTTCTTCTTCACAAAGCCATTCCTCTGATATATGCAGAGAGTGTCTTCAAGAGTTATAACCTCCTTATCTTTCCATTATCGATAAAGTCATTTAGGCCTTAGTTATATATTTGATCTGATGCTCACTGAGAGGCAATGAGAACCTATTCCCTAGACTTTGAAGTTATTGCAGTCTTTCTGTGCCCACAAGGAGCAGAAAAGATTGATATCAAATTGAAATTCGATAATATTTCAGCTGTGAACTTTCCATTAAAAAATAAGGAGAGCACTATATTCCTCTGTGAGAACAGTTAATGTGTTTAGCCAAATAGGATCGAGATAATAAGATACGTTTTGGTCTCCGTATTGCTGAAAATATGTCGGATTATGAATCAATATCGTTCTATGAATTCTGTTGTCGCTAAAGTTAACAAGGAAACAGGAAAAGGAGATTCCTGATATTAAAAAGAGGTTTTAAAGAGAAAAAGGATCGCAACGGGAGATCTGAGGAATCCTTGTGAAACAATGTGTAAAATGTACTTAGAGTAGAATGGAAAGATGCACCCTCGTTCTATGATCTGGACTTTAAAAAGAAATGTGTGCAAAATGATTTGAAAACAAGAATCAAATTCTCTTTGACAATGTGCCAGCAACTTTTTTTTCTGACTGGTATGCTGGGGTGGGTGTGACCCGTGCTGTGGCTGGGAAGTTATCTTTTTTGAAGTTCTGAGGTTTTTTTTTGGTCTATAATTTACTTTAATTGAATTTGAAGTAAGAAGCATAGTACAATCGAATTGAATATACAATTAAGAATTGGAAGTTTTACCCTTGTGAACTCTTTTTGTGTGTGTTTGGGAAGAGAGAGAGAGAGAGAGAGAGAGAGAGAGAGAGAGAGAGAGAGAGAGGGGTGATGAAGAAGAGGGAGAGAATACTTCCTTGAGAATTAAGAGTCAGATCAAAGTGTGAAAAAAATAAAACTAAACAAATGTAACATAAAAACAGTGGTATTAATCTGAATCAAACTGGAACCCTCTTTGGTTGAGAGGATGGGTTATCATTGATAGTATGCGCACGCTCAAATCATTCCAGTTCTTATCTAAATATCTAAAATATTTGCCGGTCCCCTATACATTTTTTTAATTTTCTGTACATCGTGTAAGACTTAACAACTTTAAGTTTACATGGGTGTCATCACAAGAAACATTTTAACCATGTATGATCTATCTTAGCGTGTGTCACCCTTTTCCTGTAACTTAATCACATTCAGTTAAAGAAAAAAAAATTCAATTAGGTTAGCAAACTAAGTTTGCCAAGTATTTACTATAATACACTTGTAACTTAAATTTTTAGTAAATCTTTCGTGAACAGATGCCCGATTTCGTATTTATTCATTGCATTAAGTAGAAAACAAAAGGTTTTTTGGATTCATTGATAATATAAGAATAAACGTATTTACGAACTACTGCATATAGATTTTATTCTGTAATTGTCAACAAATGCCAAAACAAAACAGTAAAAGTAAAAGGAAAATCCAAGCAATAAAACATTTATCAAGACGGACTTGTTGAACAATGATTTGGCAAATGAGTTTTTAAGCAAGAAAAAAAGAATTATTATTCTATTTCGATTTACCCATTGTTTTCAAGGTGCCAAAATGAACAAACAATGGCGGTGTTTTCCGCTGTGTGAAAATCAATTCATTGTAATGTATTGAAATTTGCATGTGGAGAAATCAAGTGCGATTCGTCAACTTCCAATTTTACTTGTTTTCTAAAACGTGAAAAATTACGATTACATATGCAGACCAGAATGTGTATACAAATATATGCAGCTGTCAATGTTTCTGCACATAACTGGAGAAAGTGAATATTTCGTGTGTATTTTAGTTTTCTGCCCTTAGGATCATAAAATATATTGTAATATAAATTTCCCAACTGATTTTTGTAAAAGTCATCGAGTCACGTTTCCTGTATTGATAAATCTTCTATTCCATGCAGATTTTTCTCAAAGCATTAAATTGCATCGTACCAAGAACATATTATGTCATATGTAGACTCACGGCAATCTGTTGGGGAATGGCATCCTTTCAAATCATATTATATAACTACTACCATTTTCCTTTAAATAATTGGACACAATTATGTATGCATAGAAAGTATTTGCCATCTATCCTATTAATAATGAATGATAAAAAGAGCGTTTTTCAGACCAAATATTCCATTTCCAACATTGATTTCTTTCTCCATCAAATAGCTCAACACTGTGAGTGTCAATTAGACACCTAGACCGAAGATTATTTGGTGAAAATATCAAATCAGAATTCTGATAATAAATCTGTCAGGCTACGGATTAATTGAACTGCTTCATGTGAAAGACGAGTTGGTGTCATTCCAAGAATTATTTGTACTGCTGGAATCATTTCTTTACAGAATTTTAAGAATAGCTATCATTCCAAAAATCATTTGTACTGCTACGATCACTCCTTTTTGATTTTGTTGTTAACCACCATCTCTCTGTCGGTCGTACAATCGGCAACGGTCTTCCCTCCCTAAAAGACAATAATGTAACTGCAGCACGCATGGATATGGAGTGGTTGAACTAGATTCAAGGGATTCATTAAATCAAAAGGGCACACTTAATTCTTGAAACTTCCTCGATACAACCATCCACTCGAAGGAGAAATGAGCTGAGACGACAATAATAACTTCAAACACAAGTGCAAAACTATTTCGTGTCTGAGGATCGAACTTGGTATACATGAAAAAAAAAAAGAAAACAAACACAAAAAGCAGAATTACAATTCAGACCATATCAACAAGGAGGGGAAATTACTCTGTTCTTCTTTATATGATGTTCAAAAATTTTTTGAGAAAATCGTTTTTGGGAAAAATGGCGGAAATGGCCTGCAATAGTATAACCAAATTATAAAAAAGTTCAGAGTTGCTTCTGACGCAGTGTTTTTTGCTCTGTATGAAAAGTACCACTGTGTACAAATCTACCTCTACTAAAATGACTAACTTTTTTTATATCAAAATCAATCATGGTTTTCGAGCTGACGTTGTTTTTTTTCCATCTCCTGTGTGTCTATGGCCACCATTGTCGTATCTCATTCTTTCATGCCTCCTAAGTCGATTTCTTTCACAATATGCTCTTTTTACAATAAAAAAAAACCTGTCCTGGAATGAATACAATGTGTCACTATCCTAAAATTGATGTAAGTATTATGCGTTACGGGAGAGAAAAGAATGGATTTTTATGAGTGAGCGTAAGGAATAAGATTGAAACCTACTAACGCACTCTGCGACCAGGGTAATTTGTTTCATATACGATGGTACATAAATTTGCCCGAAAAATCTTGTGCACGTTTTTTTAGAAAATAAGAAACAAATTCTGAAGTTACGTGCTCTCAATCGGAGAGACAGCTATAGATTTATTCAAATTTGAGATAAATTGTTAGCCCCAAAAATGTGTATGTAAATAAATTGATAAAATCCACTTTTTCTAGATGTTATTTCCGGAAAAAACGCTCTGGGAACGAAACCACTGTCCACAGAATGTTGTTTCGAAATAATGGTTGTTTGCTTACCATTCCTCCATGGTCGTCATTAGGTGAAAAAATGATTTTCTGTGTTATTTGAGGTGAACCTTTTTTTCATGGTTTCAGTGAAACCTTAAAATATTGTTATCAAGGCACCATATACGATACAAATAAAAAAATTCGTATATATTTATATATATATATATATATATAATATATATATATATGTATATATATATATATATGTATATATATATATATATATATGTGTGTGTATATATATATATATATATATATATATATATATATATATATATATATATATATATATATATATATATATACGTAAAATCGAAGTGAAACATAAAGGAAGTAGGTGTACCTGGATAATGAAAGTGAGATTTAAAAAGTAATTTTAAAAACCAAACCCACCTCAAGATTGTATGATCATGAAGCAGTTTTATGGTGTGTTTCCATCTATATTATGTACATTTGTGGACAAACTTTCTTCCCTCTCATAATGAACAGAATTTTGTACGTAAAATTACTCTTCTTCGTATCGAAAACTGAATGTCTATGGTGAGAAATGTATGTTTGTGTCATACAGGCATTGATTTGCCTTCTTATATGACGCCATTGATACACTCAGATACCCCAAATATATATATATATATATATATATATATATATATATATATATATATATAAGTATACATATATATATATATATATATGTATACATATATATATATATATATGTATACATATATATATATATATATACATATATATATATATATATATATATATAAGTATACATATATATATATATATATATGTATACATATATATATATATATGTATACATATATATATATATATATATATATATATATACATATATATATATGTATATATCGAGATAGATAGATTGATGTAATTGTGTGTGCATATGTATGTGTGTGCGTATCCGTTTGCAGACCTCCATGTTCGATGTTATATGTAGATTTTATTTACTAAAATAGATCAAGTCACAAGGGGAAATCACATCAAACATTATAACAGGAATATAACATGTTATTATTTTGAATGCTAAACTTTAAAATCCAATACAATTTCAAGTAGAAAAAGTTACAAGTCCTAAAATGATTCATCATTTTCTCATTTTAATTGAATTCTCCATAGTTTGCTCCTCCAAGGTATGGTTTCTGCCCTCATAAATAAAGCAGGTTTGATTTGTTCTTTCATGTCATCTCCCTGATTGACTTTTAAATATCTTAAACTGATTTAATCTGTCTCTTTATTTGATATATCAACGATAAACACACTTGGCACTTATACGTATGAAAATGACAACCTAAAATGTCCCTGTAGCAAAGAGTGTTTTAATTACAGCTTCATTCAAATGCGAAAAAAAAAAATTAAATAAATAAAACAACAATAACTCCGGGACTTTTCCTTATCAGGATTTTTTCATATATGAGGGTAGGTCAAAATGTAATGCCTATTCTCATTTAATTTAAAAATTGATTGAATCCTCAAGCCTTCCTGAGAGTTTTGTGTTAATCCGAGCATTTAGTATGCTTCTGCTCAGAAGACTGAGGAAATGGAAGCATCAACGTTACTTCCCGATCAATCCTCGTAAATTTGTATGACTCAAAATACAATGTGGAATTATTTGGCTGTCACTGGATGAGGACCCTTGTAAAATCGAAATGTCCAAGGGGTATTAGGCAATCTACTACAGTACTTACTGATCAATCAATGAGTAAATTTAGTACTTAGAAGAGTACAGGATTTTTAATTACTAGTATTTGTACATAAATTTGCACAGAAGTGAAAGTCAGCAAAAAAGTCACCAACTTGGAAGAAGCGATCGGCAAAATGAGTTCAAATTCTTGTTGAGACGTCAATTTCACTTTTGCTGTAAGTGAACCCTCCCTGTGTTTTGATCCATAATCCAGTCACTTCGACCGTTTTCAAGGTCAGAATCACAGGCAGAAAATGAAGGATGAATGTGCGTATAGGCCAATGTTTTTTCTTAATCGCACAATCGAGTAATCCAGCGAATGTAGGGTGGCTGTTGTATCTCATGTCGGTTTCCATAGATAAAGATCATTTCTCTCTCTCTCTCTCTTTCTTTCTCTCTCCCTCTCCCTCTCTCCCTCTCTCTTTCTCTCTCTCTCTCTCTCTCTATATATATATATATATATCGTTTTGCGATTGAAAAGCCATTATTACTCGTTATGATGCATTCAGTCTATGAAAGCAACATTTGAGTAAGTATGTGGCACCTATTTATAAATTAGAGGGTTAGTTATTCTAAGCCGAAAACAAAACAAGAATGGTCGGTCGTGAAACAACAAAACAGATAACTACGACCGTGACTGGGAAATGTTAATAAACACAAACTTATTTTGCGATGAGCTGAACGATATGCAGGGCCCACGCAGGTCGTAAAAATATATTCAATTCAACTCCGAAATGGGGAGGGTTTCGTATAAATCAACGATGGATCATTTTCTGATGGATATAATCAATGTAAAATAAAGTCTGAATTTATAAACCTCATAAACCTTCAAATATTTTCTTTATATTGGTCTCTTATCTGATACTGTTATATATTTAACAAACATGAACAGAAAACAATATTGATCGTGATAGAATTCTGGTAAAACTTTAACGAACATTTCCCTAAATTATTCACCAAAAGTTTCTGATACCAACGATCTCTTATGACTGAGCATTAGCCAAATATTCTGCATAATATACCATCTTTTAGGTGAATCATTACATTGCCGATTTTCTGTGTTCTCCATGACTTGGCTGTCTTCCTATCCAGATGTTTGAATTATCATCAATAATAAATATCCAAAGTTTTCTTGTAACTCCCCTGAATCAACTTAGACTTGGAAGTTCCCCGACTTTTCTGAGGATTTGTGACTTACGTGTGACGAGCATTAAAGTGACGTCACTTGCCTCAGCTGCTCTTACCCATAACCTTGGAGAGAAGAGATGAATCCATGCGTTGTCCAATACTGAGTGGACTCAGATTGTCTCAATAGGAGCTTGAAGCCGACTCGGCAGTTCCATTTTTGATATTCCTAACCTCATGACCACCTGCTCCAATTTTTGAATCTTTTCCCACGTGATCTGAGATATGTGATAAGTGTTAATATACGAGATTTAAGTCTAACGTCGCACTTGATATGTAATATAAGGTTTACATCTGATGTACAGAAACAAGAAGAAAAAACCTGTTAATGTGGAATTATATGATTATAATGATTCAATGTACAAAATGTTCACTTCAGCCGATCATTTGAAGCTAACAATGTTCAGCATTATATACACCTCCGTCTCAATTGAACGATATGTTCTGATATTCAAATATTAAATCGACATTTTCTCAGAAAGAACAATTGTATAAATCTCTTACCTCCCAAAAAGCATATTCTTACTTTTTCCAAGTAAGTTATTTTAAATCCAATCTCAGGTTAGAACAAAAAACAAACAACTATTTGTTGCACTGAGTTGGCATTGGGATTCTATAAACGAATCCCAACAGGAACAATTAGCTCCAACGAAGAGTCCAAACAATCACCTAAAAAATTGTATCATGATTCATTGTGTTTTAACCTGTAGCTGGACGTTAGAGGAACTTTTGAAAAATGTATTACGCAAAAACCCTCGGATAACGGAGGACTTACTGATGAGATACTTTTTGATAGCTACAATAATCCAAATGATATTCTGCATGAA
The DNA here is from genome assembly GCA_963457665.1 of Thysanoteuthis rhombus. Lineage (NCBI taxonomy): Eukaryota > Metazoa > Mollusca > Cephalopoda > Oegopsida > Thysanoteuthidae > Thysanoteuthis > Thysanoteuthis major. The sequence continues at coordinate 46,555,677 of OY735223.1, forward strand.
CTGTACATTTCAGTGATTAACTTACTAGCAAATTCTGGAAATAGCAGAATAGCCTCAAATTCTAAATACTGAAGATGCCTACACAATTGGAGTATTACTTCTAAAAATATGAGCCCATCTAAACCTATCAATATTGTTAGACATTTGAGGACAGGCAATGATACGTCATCTTTCTTATAAACAATTCTTCACAGAAGGAATAACTTGCAGGGAAGAATTAATACTCCATGCATGGATATGAAAAGCTACAATCTGTCTTTATCAGACTGAATGTCCATTTGAATGTTCTCGTATATATGCATGCAGGCTTTTAATATGTCTGTTTCTGAGTTTGTGTCCGCAGTGTGTGTGTGTGCGTGTGATTTTTGCTTGTACGTGCGTTTATTCGGAGTTATTCATTTATATAAGATTTTCCTTATGTGAGGTCTTCTACTGACTCCCACTTAATTCAATGTTTGCGGAACCCAAAGGCGAAACTAGAGAATAAATACTAAGTCAACCAGGTACACTGCACGTTGTCACACTTGTTCGTGTTGCTCTAGGAAAAACAAATAATCTCTCTGTGTATTCTCCCTGGTTACATATTCATAATTCACTTTCCACGTTGCAATATAGGAACAGCCAATAAAATATTTCTACAAAGACAAATACCCAAAGGAAACAATATGCCTTTGTCCATGGATTCAATCATCTCTTTCTAAAAAAGAAAAGTGAAAATCTAAATAATTCATATCCTGACTTTCATCCATGTATTTCATTCATCCAAAAGTAAAGAAGCACCAAGGCAATATTTCGTATATTTATTAGAAAAAAAAAAGTTTTATTGAAAATGGACATTATTTGTTGAATCCAAAAAAAATGAATATATATTTTCTATATGAATTCATGTCTTTGCACAATCTTAAGATGTTACAATGTGAATAAATATTAGGGTTTCTGCTAAAAACCTCATATTTAAATACATATATCATCATAAATGATGACTGAATATGAAAACCTCTTGATAATTGACAATACGGCATATTCTACTTCGAAGAAATTTCAATGTAGGCTGAATTAAGCAGGTGTTGACACAAAGCCTGTGTTGTGAGGCAACTAACTGCAACAAATATACTCTAATTAATCAATTTCTCCATATCAAGTGAAATTTTTCTATTACAAATACTCTCAAATCTCAAGAATGACTTTCATGAGATATTTCTAATGTTAATAAGCTACGAGAATTCGAATTTTACTGCAGAATCCTCCCAGAGGATCAATAGCAAAAGAATAATCTTTTTCTACCAGTGTCATCAACAAAATTCATAAACTTGGTCCCTTGCCACTGAGTAGTTGTTGACTCTCTTGATCACATAATATTCCTTTTGTAATCATTTGAATCTTTATCAGTGCTCCATAATTATTGCCTAGTACCAGACCAATCTGAATATCAGCGGCAAAATCTTTACCTGGGAAATAATGGAGAGAAGATGGTTTTGATGTATGATATCTGTCCGAAAAGTACCAAGCCATTATATTATTTCAAAATATGTTGATTTGATTTAACTTGAAAAAACAACGAGTCAAAAAAATCAATAAGTGCTATTACTACTATATTTTTTTAGAGTTCCCGGTAGAATTTATCCTGAAGTTAGACGGTTTGGCTCCACTCATGAGAGGTTTCTCTCAATGATGAGAGTCCAAATGTAAACACAGTGTCCCACTAACAATTGCTCAGGTCTTTGTTCAACATCGGGAGACTATACTTAGCAAACTTAACTTTGATGCTATATTTTGAAGTGCACAGTTGTTTGTTACAGTACTGATCAATGAAATTATTACGGGAAATCGAGTCAGCCATTATCTTTATTCTACAAAATAAGAACTGATAAAAATAAGTACTTCTTTTTTAAAGATATATGAACATTGAATGTTTCCCTCTGACACTGATACAATGGTATCATCTTACAATGCAGGATGCTTTGTCTTTTAAAGATTAACCAAGGAAAAACTGTTATTTCCTAGATTTTATCGGTATCAAAGCTGAATAACTTGATCGTTATATTCATACTTATTTATGATATCATTCATATTGTCATTTCAGTTTATGTCTTCTCACAGCACACATAGACTTAATCTTGATATAAGAAAGACGGTTTTTACACAATCAGACTCAAATGTCATGTTCCTTGAGTGTTTTTATCATAAAATAAAATATGTTTGTAAACAATGCCTTATTGAATTATGCACATTGCATCGCACATAATGAATAACTACACACAATGATAAACATATGGAGGAAAAGTCGCGTGAAATTGAAGGCAAAATGTTAATCTAATAAGATATAGTACACAAAGGTGACAAATTTGAACATGCGTTGGCGTGAGTATATAAAGTGATACAAATATACATCACATTCTGAACTCTTTCCAAACTGAACGTGACAATAGAAGATGAGAATTCAAATTTCCATATCAGTTACGAAAAAGGTCTATGACCAACCTTCTTTTTTATAATACCCAATAACATCAATAGATATATAAACAAATGTGTTATTCCAGACGATAAAGGTCCATAATGAAGTTTCTACTTCACCCGATTTGAGAAACATCTGAAACAAAATATCATTTCATTATTATAATAAAGAAGTGGTTTTCAATCCACGCTGGAACACTTTATTAAATGTTTCTTCGGCACTTCATGCGACCCTTTTAAGTGGAAACCTTCCCAAACTAAGTGGGAAGATAAGACATTTTGATTCTTCAATATTATATTAAAAGTGATGATTCAAACAAAAAAAGTAAAGAGGTCTGCCTACACATGAACTTTAGTAAAACAAAAATCATGTGCCATAATCATGTTGAGAATAAGAACATAACTGTCAAGATAGAAGATGCAAAACTCGGCAAAGTAGACCACTACATCTACCTAGGACAACGAATCTCCATGAGACCCTCACAAGAGGAGGAAATCAAGCGAAAAAATCACATGAAGATGGCAAGCCTTCAGCAGAGCAAACTCTACATTCAAGAACCAGATGATCCCAATAATCCTAAAGAGTATACAATCAATGCATTCTCCCGATAGTCACTTATAGGGCTGAAACATGGAATCTAACCAAGAGACAAAACTGAGAAGTATGCAACGCTCACATGAGAGAATCATGCCCAACCTCAAATGTAGAGATCACAAGACAGCACAGTATATAAGGGAGAAAACGGGTGTCCGTGACATCATAGGAACTATCAAATAAACTCAAATGGCAACGGGCAGGCCATGTTGCAACAATGAAAGACAACTTATGGACATCACATCTCACAACTTGGATCCCCAGAGATCACATTAGAAACCGAGGCCGACAGAACACAAGATGGAGAGATGAACTAGACAGATTCAGGAAATACTGGCTCTGCGACGCCCATGAAAAAGAATCGTGGCAAATCCTGGGGAAGGTCTATGTCCAACGATGGAGGTTAAAAGACTGATGATGATGATGATGACTACAGACACGACAAACCTTATCTTTGATAATCTGCTATTTCAATTAATTTACCCCTCGATTCCGTTAAAGAACAACTGATTTTCAAAAGAACTTTCCTTTCAAGTTTCTTTTTGAATGAAGACATAGGACTTAGGCGTTTTCAAAAGATTCACATGATAATTTGATTTTCTAATGAAACTATGAATATAAGCAGGTGCCCGACGTTCCCAGTCAAGAAATTTTCATCTCCAAAACTTCACTCTTTCCAGCTGATTCACTCCCGGCCTGACATCAGACATGCTAACCAGACAAGAAATTAAATGAAAGCATTTGAGATTTCCACCACCGTTAATGATATGTTTCATCAAATTATTTTGAAGAATGTAATCATATTAGTATATGCTAATTTTCCTTCCATATTTGTAAATTTTTCCTTTCTTTTTCAGAAAAAATGGTTTTGTGGGGATTTTCTCCACGAAGATTTTATTCATTAAATTTTCTAGTTAATCCGTGGATGTTGCTTTTGTTTTCAAAAAAATGCAGTTATTATGAAATATTGCTATTTGGAACATCTTAAAAAATGTGACTGACAAAAATCAAATAAAAACTGTTGATACAATATTTTGACTGAGTGGATTTTATGGTATTTTTTTTAAATTTTTGGGGTGTAAATACATCCTCATCTTATTTTTTTAATGCATGAAGTGATGTATTTATTTTTTCATTTTTAATTGAAAAAGAAATGTAAGATTTTTGGATTTTGCAACACAGAACATGGGTCTCCAGAGATCTCACGCACATCCAAAGTTGGCAGAATACAAGATTGAGAGACAAACTAGAAAAAATTTAGAAATTAACGGCTCTGCAAAACAAACGATGTAGAGCGCGGCAAATCCAGGAGAATGTGTGTGTCCAACGACAGATAATAAAAACTGATGATGATGATGATGATGAGGAATTTTTATGTATTAATTCATCATTACATTTTTGTTCATCATGCACACTTATTGTTGTCGATGCAGAATAGATCACAGGTTTGAAAATGTCCCTAGTAAAAATCCCACTTTCAAAGAAGCAAGTATTATGGTGACATCAGATGGTACTGGCTGTGCAATGTCCGCAATTGTGAGTTGTGGCGAACGGGGTACGTCTTTGACGAACAACGGACGATAAAAAACTGAGGTTGATGATGAATCATCATCAACAGCAGTAGTAGCGGTCTATAACCTTCGTCGTTCGACACAGACCTTCCCCAGGATCTGCTGTAGGCGTTGCCCACCAGTTTTTCCTGAATTTGTCTTGCTCGTCTCTTCATCTGATTTTCTGCCAGTCTCGATCGCGCATGTCTTCACTAAGGATGCATGCTATGAGTCGCTATGCCCATCCATTGTTTGCAATTCTTGCAAAAAGACCAGACCATTGCCATTTGAGGGTTTTTTTCACCAGTGTAGTCCCGTCATGAGTACATTTACTTAGAAAACCCTTTCTGTTGATAATTCTTCACCATGTGACTTTGTTTGTCTTGTCATTTTGTGAATTTTTTCGTAATGTCTTCCATTTATCGCTATTAGTATTGTATTCCTTATAGCAACTGTACATAACATTGCGTTGTATGTGGTAGAATTCAAAGAATAACATATTCTTGAATGAAAAACTTTCCCGTTTGCAATATTTCATCATATTTACCCTAATCTTTATTACAGTAACAGCAACGAAGAGCAACAGCGTTCACGCGTAATTTGAGAGAAAAATGTATTTGAGTGAATTCTTTCCTAAAGAATTGAAATATTATTTAGAACAATAATGTACGTGATTCATATAAATACATTTATTAAAGGAATATTAAAGCCTGGGCAACGCAGGGTATTTATACCAGTATTTGATTCACATGAGTAAATAAAGATACGTGCTCAAAGAATACATTAAAAAATACAACAACGATTATCTGAGAAAGAGTGGAAGTTACAAAAAATTCAAAAACTGAAAGAAAATAAAAGCAAACCAGGAAAGTACTCAGATAGGGCGTTCCTCTGCCATTGCTACATTCATATCTACGATATACGGAAGGCAACTGCGAAAATCTTGAATCAACACTGAAATATAATCAATTCTTCCTCAGCTCAAATCTGGACCTCCAACAAGATACCATTGAATCAAATTGACATGAATTGGATCTATTGTGTGGGCAATTAAACAGACACAAGTGAATACATATACCTCTTTAGACTTTATTGGAGAGGGGGAAAAGAAAAAAAGCGACAAACAGAAAGGAAATAGTAAAAAAATGCAATGGAAATATGAAGAATGATGAGGAAAAAAGGGAGAGAAGCCATAATGCAAGATATTCGTCGTTTTAAATACCACATTCCAAGACTGTGTCTCTGGTGTTTATTTACTCCTTAATTTTTTTGATGGTTGACAATTATACTGAACGAAGTCATCGAATCTTCAATAGGCTCGCATGATGAACTTTGAAGAATTTGCAGCAAATATCACCATGATTGGCACTGGAAATTGTCATTAGTGAGATGGTCCCATGATCTCAGTTCTGTAATCTGTACTAAACAGAGGTAATTGTGTTCATTTACAGAATATTGAAACTATTATTGTCATAGTAAGTAAAATATTTATGGTGAGTTGGACAGCTTAGGTTGTCAATAATTTGAATCAAAATGTGATGCATGATTGGGCACCAAACGAGACTGTAAGGCTGAGAGCTTGATTATAAAATCTGATACGATAAATTTTCCTTTGCTGGGTGAATCCTCAACAGGCCAGTCTTTCTGATCATGCTTTCAGAGACGTGAGTCACTTTGCAGTTAATTAATTTGCATTAAGGCAGTAGCAGAGCCAACTTCACATAATCAGTTCTGGCATCTAATAGACTCCATCATGGGAAATGTCAACTGGAGATTTCTGAAAAGGTGAATTGCTCCTGCTGGGGAAACAATAATCTTTAAATGGAAAATTGATTCCATTTTCTCTCTTTTTTCTCTTCAGTCCTGCCGTGTATGATAAGAAACCCTCCAGTGCCTCTTTAGAATTAGAAACAGTGTCTTACCACCTCAAGATATAGTGCCTTCATAGAACTTAGATAGTGTTGAATATTGGCAATTAAAATATACAGTCAAAAATATGCCAATGCTCTTATGAAAATGAATAATATAATCACAGATATGTATATCGATATATAATATACAAAGACAAATACAATGACTGCACATTATATCGTCACAAAGTGCAGGATTTTGAAAGATTCATCCAATATCAATGATGACGTTAATTTTGTATTCGACAGCTGCCTACCTTCTACTATATTCAATTTGAACATTTAGTTCGCTTCTTTTTCCAATTTTAAACCCTGAATGGACCGAATCATTCTGAGCCACACATCATTGATGACTTTCTATACGATATTCCATCGATGTAATACGAGGAGGAGCATTTGATTGGGTGCATTAACAAAAAGAGTACCATGTCAAGAAATAGATAGGGTTGTGTATAATGATTTTTCCTCGTCAGGGTCTGAACTTATTGATACGTCGTCGTATATTATTGAAGTACTTGATACACTATCTCCACTTAGACTATTTACCATCAATATAATTTTGAGATCATCAAGAAATTTGCCAATTTAGATTTACCTTGAAGACACAACGTCATACACGGTGCAAATGGTTTGTCCATGTGAGGCCAAATAATAAAAAGAAACACAAAAGAAAAACAGGAATAAGATAAAGCGAAGAAATGGAAAAGTTTACCGATTAGACATTGCTGAGATTAGTTTAATCCTATTAGAATAGAGCAAGGAAATACCTTGATTCAACAAGGTTAGAGTGATTCATGGGAAAAAAAAAATTTCTGTCAGTATGTAACTTGCTCAATTTGAGCTGATATCAGTAATCATAGAAAATGAACAGCCTTTACAGATCAACAATATATGAAATAGAATTTCATGAATTGACGCAATAGATTGGAAGATAAAGAACACGTTGTCACAAAAACTCTACACTGACCAGACACTATCCAAAACAACGTATCAATATAGTTAGCATTTACTTGTCTTATTCAAATCGGTATCTAAATTAAAATGAATCATATCATTCCACAAGGTTTATGTTCGTTTTTGTTTTCTCGTAATAGTGTTTTGTTTTGTTTTGTTTTTTGACAGGGATGACGAATAGAAGATAACAGACACATCAATATTCCATATTCCAATGATTCTCTTAAAAGTCTTAAGTATTTACGGAAACGAACCCTTTCACGGTGCAAAGCTTTCACTTTGTTCACTCATTGAAAGAAATTACGCAGGTTCATTTCGCCTAAATTATGTCTATCGATAACAGATTTGATTTTTTTTTCTCTTCACGGAGCATTTTTTCACCAAACCTTGCATTATATGTATATAGCTATTCATTAGTTACTTGGTGATAATTTGAATGATATACACAAATCAAAACTATCAGTTGACATTTAATAGATATAACATGAATTGCTAAGTCAATATCAACTTATAATATCTCAGAAATATCATTTTTCATTCAATTCGAACTCAAATTCACTTTTATTTGGTTCATAAGAATCAGTGTAAGATACACGAGGTTGAATTTTGATGATTTTCAGATTCCAATCTAAAAATGCCTGGAGAAAAGATGATTGAAGATGGTATTTATCTTCAATCCCTTAGTATCTTGTCGAAACTATTACAACATGGCCAATGGCGTCAACACGAATGTTAGGAAGAAAGAACTAAAATATATTTATATGAAAATACCTTGTACTGACACAGGTGATATTTGTAAACTTTTTTTTATGTTAATGCTATGCCTGACATTATATTTACTCAGATTTCATTTTGTTGATTTTCAGTCCACTTTTCCAACTTGCGTAGAAATGATTGCTTTAATTTGTATCGCAAAAGTAAATACCCCTGAGCTTTGAAAGAGACATTGATAGTGAATTTGTTTCAATGTTTGCAATAGATCTTCGAAACAGAAGCTCAGACTACATCTATCATTCCAAAAGAATTAATTGTTCTTTAAGCTCCTGTCCAATTTCCGCTTGGGATCTCAACAAAATGATAAGGTTTCATAGAATTTCCCATCATTCTCATAAGGTAAATTTATAAAGAAATGCAACACACAAACAAACAAAATACAAACAAAACTTCACATCTATGAAAAAAAAGTCGATACAATAGCAATATTTGTTAGATTATCTGCATTTCAAGAATCATAGCCAGAGCAAAAACTATTTCAAAGACCAAACACCTTACAAAACATCCCATCAGCCTTTACAGATCATATCAAATTCAGAACATAGATAATTTTCAAAGGGTCTGGTTCGTAAAATGTTCTTGGATAGTGAGTTTTCTTAGCAAACAAAGAACCCACGTGAATGATAAAAATTATAAGATAACAGAAAGATTATTCATTTGATATTCCCCTGATACTTACGATGACTTAAGTGAATACTGAAAAAATACAATGGAGAGTATCAAGATGTCTTTCTTGTCACTTGCTCAATTAACTGTACTTGCTCTGTCCTTTTTATTTTTCTCGACGATAGGATTGTTTTATTCTTTTACTGTACGAAAATGATATTTTTTTTCCCAGCGTGCTTGTTAATATTTCTGTTCTTTGGTGTGAACTTTATCTGATTTATATACAATTGAATTGCCATTATTGTGTACAATTCAAGTATGTTTGAGCTGAGTTATGATATCGTTGCATATTTTCTGTTTTCGACGTCTTATTTCATCGTATTCCTTGTGGGAAAACGCTGAACTCATACCTTCAGATGATACATGTCAATCTTAAAAAACACTTCTGTGAAATTTTGCCTGATTCTATTCCGTTAACTACAGTTCAGCGTGCATTAAGCAGTTGTAACCTTTTACTTCAAGATTTAGATCAGGAATGAATCTTGTTCACCTGCGTATATAAAGGACTGTGTCTCACCTGATAAGGAAATCATACCATCAATAGTATAGCTTATATAAAATTTTCTATTATTATTCGTGATTTCCAATTACTTTGACTTGAATATGGTTCATTATTTGAACTATCATTAAAATTGTGTTCTAACAAACATGATCAGAAATGGAAGTTCAATTCGTCATGAAAAAAAGGGCTTGCATCATATTTAATTACAATTGAGTTCCTATCTTATAAAGTTGACTTGTGTGCAAGCTGAGTGCAGTTCGGAGGAAAGTTTTCAACTGATCTTTGCAAGCGAAAATGAGCCGAAAACAACAATACTGGTAGAATCAGGTTTAACATCAGTCGAAGCACTATCATACTTCTTATTTTAGGGAACAATGTTTATTGATTTAATCTTGAAGACCATTACGTCAGTATTGAGTTTAGTACTCGTACATTTTTTCCATTCTTGTAATCTAATGCTGTACTAAAGTAAACTAAGACAAAATCGATAGCAATAGCACCATGGCTCAAATGGTTGTCTAATTTTCAAACAGTATCAAAAGTAGCGAGCTGATTTTTGATTGGGATATTCGCAAAAAATAATCTTGATACTCACACATACACTCGAACACACACACACACACACACACTCACACACATATATATATATATATACATATATATATATATATATATACACAGTTTTTTTCTCATCGTCAATCAAATTTATCAACATTTGAACTTCACGATAGCATACACGGTTCAAGTGCAGTTCAAGTAGATCTATGTTGAAATACTCACATAGCGTTTATCTTCTTTGATCCACGGTTGAATAAAGAGACTATGTAAATCGCATGGTTATAATGTCATTATAAATAGTCGAACTAAATCACATGAAAAAATACTGGTATTTCAAACAAACACTTGATGCCTACGAGAGATTTTCTATAACACTCTATCCGTTTGAATTAAAATAGACATGATTTGAATTTCTGAAGAAACTTCCTTTCAGTGAATCAGTTAGATGTTTTTAACTGGGAAAAAATCGAATCTACCGCCCTAATAAATAACGAACAAATTTTTAATCGAACGTAATATTTATAACCTTTAAATAGAAGCAAATTAAATTAAAATGTTTCTCTAATTATCAGAAAATGGTGGTCAATATGATTCTACAGATTATAAATGCAATTATTTGACACTTGATTGTTTATTTTTACGCAATTGCAGTTCCTTTATGGCTCTATGGAAATCCATTCAGTGTATTTTCATCATCATGATTTTTATCATCACGAATCATCAGCCTTTTAGAGTTTGTTGTTGGAAGTGGCCCTAACCCAAGAAGCGTCATATATCTCTGTTGTGGGTGTCACAGAGCGACTTATTTAGTTCGTCAAAAAATCGTATATTTTGTTGGCCCCCGTTTCGCATGTGATCCCTAAGGATCAACGTTGTGAATTGTTATTTCTGCCATTCTTGCAACGTGACCGGCCCATTGAAATTTTTCTTATAGTTTCCATGATATTTCGGACTCATGTTTTTCTTCTATCATATTTTTTCTGTTCTGCCATCTCTGTTATGTTGAGCATAATTCTTTTCTGTACATGTTGCATTTTTAATTTCGGTATTTCATCTTCATTAAATTTGTTGTACACGGCATCTTCTTTACTAAAGTTTTTGAGAAGACAAACATTTTTGCTTTCTCTGTTCAGTTTGTCCAGCATTATCTGGGAACCATGGAGGTTCTCAGCAAAAAAATATCGATGTCGTCTGCAAATTTGATGTTGCTCAGGTATTTGCAGTTTATTTTGATTCTTCAATTTCTAAGTGTAGATTTCGAAAGAACATCTCGAAGCTACCTGTGAAGTTTTGAGGTAAGCAGGTATCCCTTTGTCTTACACCTGATTCCAGCCGGAGCATATTCGAATGTCTATGTTGCCTGGTGATGGATCTCCCTGTTAGTTGTCAGGTTTCAATACTCTGATAAAAACTGGGTCCTGCCTCGTTGAATGATAGCATTAATAACCTTGGGAATTTTGACCGAGCTGAAGGCTTCCTCGATATCAACAATTGATACGGCGAGTGACATTTTATTAATTGCTTCTTTCTCTTTTATTTGAATTGAAGGGATCAATTGTTGAGTAGCTTCTTTTGAAATCATCTTGTTCTTGTTGTTTTTCATTTAGTGCTTCTTGATTCTGTTGGTGATAACTTTGGTAAAAAAAATGTACATGCAGTTGAGTAAGTTTATGGCCGTGGTCGTTTTTTTCCCTTTCATATATATATATATATATATATATATATATATATATATATATATATATATATATATATATATATATATATATATATATATAAAGGTATTATGATTGCAGTGTTCGAATATTCTTCACTTTCTTTGAGACATAAATTGAATAGGATGACTAGCTCCCTGTTATTGCCTTTACCAGTTTTTCAAATAATTCCACGAAACCACTTTCCCCAAAACAAGTATTGCAGAAAATTAACAAAATATACCAATCACGAGCAATCAGTTCAAAGATTCCTCTGAAACTACTCTGTGGGTAGTAAACCAAGCTATAAAAAACAATGAAACAGAAGTCCTCTAAACCAGATAACATAACCACAGCCCTACTCAAGTAAGAGTGTTTTCATTGATTTTTCAAAGAAAAAATCTAGACAGAGCTCCCATTATGCGAACTCATGCATTAAAATTCAAATGCAGGGAATTCAGGCGCAAAAACAGTTACATCTAAAAGAAAACAACAACAACAAAAGCAAAAAAAGTTTGAATAAATCAAAATAGAATGGTTAAAAATTTGACAATTTGACAACTAAAGATTTTGAAACAACAAAATAATAACGACGAACAGTTCCATACAATAATTGAGTGCATTAAGCTGCTGCTTGGCATAAGCGGAGACAAAGAGATTAACAGCTTTTAACAGCTTAAAATACGTAATGTTGCATAATCTCTTAGTGACATCTTTCTTGATTAGTTGAGTAAAATAAATGATATAAACATTGCAATAGCTGAAACTCATTTTTATTTCTATGCTTCGAAATAATTTGCTCTTCTTCAATGGGGAATTTCAACTACACCTTGAAACTTTCTGAAGAGAAAGCAATGTAGGAATTCACACTTATGGAGCTCCCACTATGAGGAGAGTGAAATATTAGAGATGTTTTGCAAAGTAATTTGAACTTGAAATGTTTTCTTGGTGATTTGTGTTGCAGATGTTTATTTTTGTGAAATACTTTCTAATCGTAACTTCGACTTTTGTTTTTTACGGTGTTGCTAGTAGGATTTCATTATAAATATTATATAATCTACAGAATGGTAGTTGGTGATTCGAATATCATACGTCACTTTCAGCAAAATTGATGGGATATTTTCCTCAATATGGAAGATGGAAAACAATAAAAGTCGCCTACCGGAGAAAAGTTTCTGGGATTTTCACCTATAGCAATGCCTTTGGAAATATTATGTACTAAACATACATATACATACCAACTTCCCATACAAAGACGTATATAGCGAAAACAATCTCTCATGCTTGAAGCAATTCTTGGTTATGCGCTCAGACTAATACATACATATATATATATATATATATATATATATATATATATATATATATATATATATATATATATATATATATATACATATATATTATTGTGTCATCCACAAACAGTTGTTTCGTTGTATTACAACACTTCAGTGTGGTTATAGACTATCTGTTATCCCATCCAGTACCACAAGGCAGGATGAGACCTTCGTTTCAGACCCGGAGACCGATATCCTACCTCTGAGCTTGGGAACTGGACGGTCAGTATGGCTGAATCTAAGCGATAGATTTATTTAGTTTAAATTCCCTCTCCACCAGAGTGCTCTTGTGTGTGTGTGTGTGTGTGTGTGTGTGTGTGTGTGTGTGTGTGTGTGTGCGCGCTCGCTCATGTGTTGAATTTAATTGGAATACCGGAAAATTTTACAAAATTATTAATAATTGTCTTTTCATAAGCCTGTATGTAAGTATATCTGCGTGTGTCTGTAGGTGCATTCGTTATGAAAACCATTTTCACTTCAAAAATAGCAATACAACAAACCACTACATTGATGATATTTACTGATAGCCAAGTTATAATTGAAGAAAAGAAGCGTTTGAACAAACGACTGCTAAATGCAAAGACATCGTTAAGAGAGATATGTTCGAGGAAGCATCACATGTCTTTCACAAAGGACTGGCACAACTATTAACACTGGGTCCCCGGGAATGAAATGTACGTCAATTCTCCTTTTCACAAAATGTGATGGTTCTTCGCGAAATACAATCAAGCTGTTGACAATTACCGCTCCATTTACGTTTTATCCAACGTATAGAAATACTTGCAAACAGACTGACAAACATTTCAGGTTATAATTAACCATGCAAACAAGCATACTCCATTACTAGCTACTCAATGATAGATGATCCACACAGAATGAATCAACTGATCATAGAGATATCAGAATATACAACAAACTACAAAGATTTGGCTTCTGTTAATAATAAAATTGGTAAAATACGAAGTAGTTATCAATGGAGATTAATTGAAATATTTACACTCAGTATTATATCTATTAATCTATCAATCTACTACGCATACTTTTTGGTGGATTATGAATAGGTATTAGATGCAAACTTTGTTCAATAAAGGAAAATCTAGCTTGAAGAATGACAATTTGATATTAGATTGTTTACAAACTGTCAACATAACAACATATAAAAAAGTTAAATTTCCATTATGACAAAAGAAAAACACTTTAAATCATTACCAGTAATCAATTAAGCGCAATAAATTTCTGCGCGTTACAAAAGTATTGACATTGTTTTGAAATGAATTTAGAAGCCATAACTCTATAAAAATATTTTAGTACATGAATAATAATGACAATGTTACTACTAAATGTGTTCACCAAAGAAAAAAAAAATGACTCCGAGAGGTAAACCAGAAAGCCGCAGATATCACAAGAGAAGAAAGAATGCAGAAGTTATGTGATATTTTGAGTGTGAATTAAGAGATAAACGATAACGGACAGCGACAGTCATCATCTGGGCTATTTTCAATCTCGCCATTGTTTTTGATGTTATTCGTCTTTAAACCAATATCCGTACATTTCAATATTCTGTGATGTCTCTTTTGAGAAGAAAAAAAATATGAGTCATTTATTGATCTCTCACGCAGTATCATTTGCCTTAAAATCGATGTTATATCCATCATGTTAGGTGTAAAACAATCCATCAACCAAAGAGTAAAAACATATTCAATATATATATATATATATATATATATAAAAGCACATGTAAATATAGAGAGAGGAACACAATTAAGATAAAAGTAAAAGGTCCTGAGCGACCCATACGAATAGGAGGTCTCCTACGTTCAAATACGTTAGAGAACCATAAAGTGAAATTTAAAAAAGCATAACCATGGGCAGCATTTTATTTGAAAAAAGACGTATGGCAGAGCAACTTGTCAATGAGCTTTAAATAAGAGTGCACAATACCAACTATGACTTTTTGACAAGAAACATTTCAAAATTGAGAACCAACTTAGAATTGCGCATGTTCCAACAACATATGTCTGAGTAATTCATTTTCTATCATAACTAATGTTAATCGATAGATATTTACTTTCCATAGAGGAGCAAAGTAAACTTTTGTCAATATACGTAGTAAATGATTGTCAAAAAGGAGTTGAGCTCAAATTCTCTGTCACTTCAAGCAACAGTCAAAACTTAGAACTTTAATTTTATCTCCATCGTTGATCAAACCAATCCCAAAATTTCTTGAGAAACATCGTTTTTTTTTACACAAAGATAAATGATTTGATATAAGCAAAGGGAGGTATCTCCCAGGCTTTAAAGATGTCAGCAGAGTAGCTTTCCATTGCATCCTATGGTGTAGACATTTGATGTTCATTGGGTGAAAAATAACTCATGTCTACATTCAAATTTGGAAGGCAGGATATATGAGCGCCAAAGAAAACTTCAAATGTGTAAATATTTGCTCACAATGCAACAAAGTATTTTGTAAAATTCGAAATAGAAATATTCGAGATCACTCCACAAAGTTAGATTTCAGAAATTTGCGTCGGCATCATAAAATTACAGTATAACACATCTGATTCACAATTCAATGGTCTAACAAAGTACTAAAATATAACAATTTCTGATACAATCTAGTATATATAGTATAGTAAATTTTTGTAGTCATTGTTTACGTATGGATTGAATATTTGAAGTCTATATAAAAGGATATAGTCAGTGTATAATCTAACATTTTTATGTAACTGATATCTTGCAAGAATTTCGGCTTATTTAGAGTTGAATATTCTTCTGTAGATAATAGTCAGCATATAACCTTCTCTGTAGGCGCCTTCATGCACTGGCTTAAGTAATCGACATCAATTTTTGTCTGATATATCTGATGATATGTATTTGACGAATGTTAACATCAGTGAAAGCTAAGCAATGGGTGAACTTGCTAAATGGTATCTACTATTACCCTTTACACCTTCAAAATGAACTGGTATATTACAAAAATACTCTCATTTCCATACCTACTAAGCACCAACTTAGGTACTAATGGCATCACCGTAGCAAGTATCTAAGCTTGTTTACGGACCAGTACTCTAGTGTAAAGTATTATCAGTCTTTGTAATTTGGCCTCAATTTCAACATCCACTCCAATACATTTGTTCCATTCATCCTTGTTGTATCGAATACAATATTTGTTAAAAATGAGAATTTCTGCATATATACTTTACCGGTTCTGTTGTTACAAACATATTTGCATCAAATTGATTTTCTATGAGCGTAAATTTACAAATCATAAATCAACAATCTAAGATGACAAACAACACACTAAGCAATTGCTCGTGCACCCTATAGCAGCTGGATTTTGACACTCTATATTCGAATAACAGGTACCATTTTCAACTAATGATCCACGAATTCGATGACCAAGTAAACGTGCTCTGTCATTTCAAGTCATGATGAGTGTTCAGTCAGAATAGTTTTGTAAAAAAAAAGAAGTTATCTTCAATACATCTTGACAACTGGGAAACTCAATATTACAGTAATACTTCTGGATCTATCCTCACAGTCTTATCCTTGGGTGGATCAAGGTGTTAATACAAATTTGCCTAGTCTCTGGTCATTTTAAATTCAACTTAGCGTCACCCTGACGTATTTGTGGCGTTTTGTCACAGATTATCGGGCACAATTTACCTTTGCATGTAACGCCCAATATCAATCAGACCTTGTGCCAAATTTGCCCATGTGTGGAAGCAAACATATACGATTATTATTCAACGGGCTGAAACTCAATAGAAACTGTTACGTAATCAACGTCTTTCGGCAGCATGCAATATTTGGGGTGATCAATTAAAATGTGTTTGGAAATAGAAGTTAATAGATAAAGTGGATCTTCTGCTTTTACTTTGGAATTGATCACTTGGAAAGTCCGAACCCCATCCCCAAAAACAAGAAAACAAAAACAAAAGCAAAACACAAAAACAATTGTGAATGCTCCTCGATAAGAACTAAGCAATGAAGTTAGCATGAAAATCAGTTATGGATAAAACCTAGCAAAAAAAACAAAAAACAATTTAGGCGGGTGATTTAAAACAAAAGCAGAAAAGGAAAGAAATGATAATAGGGAAGACTGTTTATATATTCAGGCTTCTATATTCATTGGTGCAGCTTGAATGTTCGACACATAAATAGATACATACCCAGCAGGCAAGAACCATTTGCATACTGAAGAAAACTTATTTGATGAGGATAGATTCTGAGAATAAAACCGGGTGAGGGTTTATTTAGGTGTTGAATACCTAATTCAAAGAATATTCTAAGAAGGAAAGAGAATTCGAACCAAAACCTCTGAACCTCTCAGTCTGTCTACTTATAAACAATGAAAAATCTACATCGTCATAACGAAACATTAGACACTATCGGTAACAAATCAAGAGCTAAAATAGATGAACCCCGTTCAATTTTCTGCCCAAAGCCTCTGATGTCACTTTCATGATGCTTTTACGAAGTTGGAATTATTCATAAAGAGCAGAATTAGAAAATAATATCAGATATCCCCGAACCCGGAGCGTGGAACGTGACAGTCATCGAGAAAAGGCTTGGGAGCACAATAACTCAGATGAAAACATCATTTCAAATCAATCAGTGTATATCAAGAATCTTAAAAAAAGAGGGATTTCTTTAAGTTACGAACCTCTTTCACCAACCGGATTTCTGAAATACAAGATGAAGACCAACCACGAGAACAGGCTGGATTTAAAAGAAGTTAGTCGACTATGAACCATATTCATTCAATGAATCTACTGAAAGAAAAAGCAACGGAATACAAAATATCACTCGTGTGTAGCATTTATAGATTTCAAAAAAGTATTCCCTATGGTCATGAAGGCCATCACCCTACAAGGTGTAGAACCTGTATCTATCAAAGCACTGCAACAGATGTCTAATCACCTCAACTCATTCATCAGGTTACCTAAGGATTCTGAACCCTTCCAGCTCCCAAAAGAACTAAGACAAGGTCATACCAGCTCACCCGAAATCTTTACGGCCTGCCTCAAGATGATCTTTCGAAACTTGGACCGGGAGAAAAGAGGAATCAAAATGGATGGTAAATATCTGAGAAACCTCAAATTTGCTGACGACATTGTCCTTTTCGCAGGGAGCCTACGTAACCTCCAACTAAGGCTAGATGAACTATACGAAGAAATCAAAAATGTCCACCTGCACATGGACTTCAGTAAAATGAAAATCATGTGCAATTGAGAATGATAACATAATTGTCAAGATTGAAGATGCATAACTGCGGAAGTAGTTACTGCATGTATGTCGGAATCTCGACGAGATCCTCAAATGAAGAGAAAAATAAACGAAGAATCACTCTAGGAAGCAAGCCTTTGGCAGAGCAAAATCAACTTTCATCCCGATAGTCCTAAAAATGAGAGTATATAAACAATGCAGTCTCCTAATAGTTACTTAAGGAGTTGAAACATGGAACCTAACCAAGAGATAAACCTGCAAACTGAAATGCATGCAAAATGCTTATGAGAGAATTATACTCAACCTTACATGGAGAGATCACAAGACATCACAGTATATCAGGAAGAAAACATACACGTCATAGAAACAATTTGAAAAACTAAAACAGCAATTGACAGGCCATGCAGAAGGAGTGGTAGACAACCGATGGACATCATGATTCACAACATGGATCTCCAGAGATCAACTGCACAACTGAAAGAAAGGTGGGGGATGAATTGGACAATTCTAGAAGCTACTGGCTCTGCAGCGCCCACGATAAAAAAAAAGTGTTGCAAATCCTGGGCAAATTAACGGTCGTTAAGAGACTGATGAGGATGAGGATGATGATGATGATGATGTGTATTGAATCATTTCCTCGAGTAAAACCAATTCATTTTGTGAGGAAAATAATATTAATATACCATTAATATCTTGATTCATCCTCCATCTGAAGCCTTCATAGAACCTTAAGGAAATTATAAATGAATATTTGAAAATTTGTATTTTGCTTTTTAATTCCTCGAAGTTTTTACCATCCATTATCTGAAACTATGGATCGAACCTGAAATGAAGTGTCTTTTGAGGAGACGACTTTTTTGCCAGGAACACTAGATCATTATGACGTCAATGCTATTTTAATTGATTTTCCACCAAGAACCATCATAAAATCTTACGTTGTTTTAAATGAATAAATGGCGTTATTTGTTCGTTTTTTTGTTGTTTTTTTTTTTCAATTTTCTCGAAAAATTCATGATTTCTGATTATACAGACAATGCTGCAAGATAAGAATCTCGTTTGTTGATATTAGTTTAGAGATTCCCAGTGGGATTGAGATCGCTGAATTTTTGGCCATTTGACAAATCAAACTTTTTGTTGAAAAATCAATGTTTCCCAGTCGGAAAAAAACAATTAAAACAAAACAAAAAAAGACAGGAAACGTGCGGATGATTATTTTACCAAAAAAATCTTTCGATATAATTCATTGTTTGACCATAACTTGCTAAATGTGCAAAATTTGAATTGAAAACGTCAGGAAAAACCATAAACACTACATGTACCATCGCCAATATCCTCATGTTAAGTGATATGCACGCTAATCTCTGGGTGAAACAGCCAACTGCACAGAAAATTAATTTTTTAGGCAACGCCCCCTGTCATTCACTGAACCATCACCAACGCAGTAATCGGAATGCTCTACGTTCAAAGTACGCAATGTATGAATTAATTCATGAGTTCTTATGACAGTAACTCAATTTATGTAGCGATGCAAATTAATGCAAAACCATATTTCACGTGTAACTAAAAACAAATCACTACTCTGTCTGATTAAATTATAGAAAATCTGCATTTCCAACAGTCTGTCGGCTAAAAGTGAATCGTAAAAAAATCGCATTTTATCTCCACTATGAATATCTGTAATCTCTTTATGACATTTTATGTTTGAGTTTTTTTCTTTTAAATATTTTTGATCGTATTCAGGACTTTTATTCAATTACCAGCGTGTGATTAATGCAGCGTCCCCATGCCAACGGCATATTTGACCATAAATTCACGCTTCCATTCTCCCATATAAAACTTTGGATTAAGAGAATCGCGACTGCTTTCATTTTTTATTTATGAATTACAAATGAAATATTCATGAAAATAAAAAAGTTCAGATTCTTTGATCAGATATGAATAGCAATTGTAATATTTTATTGATGAAAAGGTGATTTTTTGCCAATAAGAAAATTACATGTTATTTTTTCGAAAGTCCAGTATTGTAACCGATGGAATTCTCAAACGCTTCAACTGGTCCTATTTCTATGTTCAGCAGGCATGCCACAATGTGCCAAATCTTGCGTATATAAACAAATACAAAATACCCAATTTTCCAAGCATATTGGGGCGGAGATAAGAGTGATGATATTTTGACTGAATGGTAGTGTGTGTTTCTAAATGTTGAAAATATTTAGTGATAGTAGCCGCCATATTCTATTACCCATTATACTGCCGTGGTGTGGACTGGTATATCAGACCCCAACACGGTTAAAAGTAATCATACAATGAAGATATAAGCATAGAACACTTCGAGGAGGACTTTTTGGTATTGGTCGGCTCTTCTGCTCAGTATCACGATATGTACGCAGTTTGCCAGGAATCAAGTGTCACTCTTTGGGCTGATGCCAACGATCCGAGTGAAATATCTGCACTCAAAGATAAGCGATTCTTAATGGTAACCTCTCGACAATGACTCAGTTTATCTTTTGAATCAATTTTAATTAGTGAGTATTTAGTTTCTTACTTCATATTGTTATATGCATAACAACTGCAGTGTTTCATTTGAGTTGAAATAATTACAAAAAGGAGAGAATATCATCCACAAGATGAAATTGTTAGAAAGGTTAAAAATAATACTACTTTTTATCAGTATAAGCTAGAAAAGGGAGAAGCATTTGGGAAACTGTCATCGATAAGTTTGGTTTTCACCATTTGTGTCGAAAATCTCATATGGTCTTCTTCTCTGCAATACACATCGTGTGATTTCCGTGAGTTGAAATTTTATAGTTGTACAGAAATCAGCACAAATATATGCCCTCGAGAGTGCAAGCATATGCAATAACCATCGATGTCTCCTTCTCTCAATTTTTGAGATGAGGTATTATCATTATCTCTATAATTGTTCGGACTATCCTCATCTTGGTTGCTTTCCATACAACGTTTCAGCCATTGTACTCTACGGCCTTCATCAGGTATCATCTGGTAAGTGTGGGGAAGTAACAAAACGAACCCTTTGTTTAACCGAAAGGGGTATATAGACCGCACTCCCCTCATAGCAGTCATACACACGGCATAGTGGTTACAGAATCAGACAGGATTACTGCAAGTAATCTAATGGTTCCAGGTTCAATCTCAGTCTGAGATAACAATGATTAAAAAATACTACTACTGGTAAAAGGGGAGTGCAGTCTATATTGTTAACATGGCCAAGACAGAAAGGATACGATCAATGCAAAATACCAGCTATGACATATGGTTGAAAAAACTTGATTATTGATAGAAGCATACAAAAATAAATCCATTTTTTTCAGCATTGAAAACAATGGAGAGTGCAGTGTTTGGAATGATCATGACAATAAAAAAAGATCAACATGGATCCTAATGAAGCAAAAAAATGGAGATCGACAGAGAACAGGTCGAACGGCTGACTGACTGGGAATATATATATATATATATATATATATATATATATATATATATATATATATATATATATATATATATATATATATATATATATAGATATATATATATATAGAGAGAGAGAGAGAGAGATCGAGATCGAGGATACTTGAATACACTTAGTTGGATGGATTTTTATCCAATGCTTGGATGATGTTATAACAGTACAGTTAATATTCACCGATGGATGTTCTGCATTCTTAAGTTGAAGAGTTACGTAGAAAGTAATACTTTTTTCATACTTATTTTGATTTCATATTTTCATTAAAGAAGATGAAAACTATTTTCCGACTTTTTTTTAGCAACTGATAAAATCACTTTGATAAGAAGAATACATATTTATAAATATAGGTCCTTAAACTATCACTCTAAGATCATAATTATATATTTAAAACTCAGTTTTGCCAGTGGGTGATTATTCTTTTTGAAATATTGCATTTTATGTATATAGTAGTACGACCATAACGTGAAATCCTGGGAAAGTCTGCATCGTTGATCTAATCATAATCCAATTCCTGCAAAACTCTCAGGCAATGTTCTTCTTAGCATTGAGCATTTTATCAAGGAATGCATTTCAGCTCAGAATATGATTGATGATTCAGTATAATGCAATCGAATACATGGAACAAAAAATGTACGAAAGATAATTGACTGTGTTCCAATATCATGATCATCCACAGCCATTTAATATACATCATTTGACAGAGACTTTCTTTTATATTCGCCAGATTTCCCTATCACAGGCGCTGTGATGTCAATATCTCCTAAAGCAGTCAGAATCATCTGGCTATAATGTGGACTTTCCTAACCCGTACATGAAATTTTATTCAATTGCTGAAAGCTTAAGAAGGAAACAGTATTATGGTTTTTGATTCATCTTTTTATATTATAGCTTTCAGACCTGGTAGTTCTCCAGAAATGTGCATATTTGAAGTGCCAAAGGCAAATTGTGTAAATTCATAGCAAAACGTTTTCAGTGGTATTGAGAGGAGCTGAATCTTGAATTGATGCATGCTGAACGGAAAAATGGCTGACAATTTTTAAAAAATTGAGATTTCTAAGATAGCTGCCATTTGGAAACGTGTTTATTCAATGAGCTGAAGGCGGTTTATGGATATTCATAAGACACAATGTTTTCTGTGTATTTAGGGGTGCAGCTCGACGATGATTTAACGTTGATAAAATTCAAGATGGTCACCACCACTGAGCTTAAAAGCTTACATACATGTCTCTTTTGATTGAACATGGTGGGAAAACTTGAATAAAATGTGCTTTATAGATCATCGTACACGGGGAACAAAATGTCATAATCTGCTTTGAGAATCGCCTGAACTATATATATATATATATATATATATATATATATATATATATATATATATATATATATATATATATATATATATATATATATATACATTGCTAAAAATCTTGTCTTCAGTGATAATGATAATTGTGTATAAGGTTTCAGTAACTTTGTAGTTTTTACCAAGTATTCCAAATGTATCGTATTGAATTATGCTCAATAAACAATGTTTTGCTAATAAGTAGTTTTTTTGTGTTTTGAAGAAGTTTAATCTCGAGTCACCAATTTGAATGAATAAAGCTGAACATTTTTCTCTTACACATCATTCTTCTGTATTTATCACTTTCCCAACCTATACCCTCCAAACATACCCTCATCAAGATATTTCGGGTTTGGAAACACTGAAAATTATGATAATAGTCCTTCTTTGCTTTTTGCTTTTCTGGCTAAAAGATTTTTTTCTTCAGCATAGAATTATTCGAAATTTTGTTCCTCTTTTTGGTTGAAAATATGCCAATCATTTAGATATGTTAATCCAACATGTCTGCGGTTTATTTCACGAGGCCAGGATATCGAACTATTTGGCAAAAATTGTTTGTGTTTCTTGCACAAACTTCATTTATTGCGCCGAATATAAGCCCTGGCTTTTGCCTTTCTAATGACAAGATTTATACGGCGTTCCATCACATGTTGATTTCTAATAGCAAATACCAGCTTGTATTTCATCATCCTTCTAGTTTCTGTTCTTAAATAATTACACAATTGTTATCAACAGCTCAACCTATGATAATAACATGAAATTTATACCGGACCATAAGAAACAATAGTCTTTTTCATTGAGACTCTACTCAGAAACGCTTTGAACAAAACTCAGGTGGGAATTTCCATCTATGACAGCTGAATGACGACATCTGTTCATTGCACTGCACGATATATTCTGCATAGATCTTCTCTTGTAAGAATATGTGAGTATCAACAATGTTCCGAGTTCACATATGTTTTATATCAATGTAGATAATACTGGGGAGTGCGATCGAAGAACAAATGTTATAAACACTATAGATCCGTATCTAACTCTATGATTTTCAACAATTATTATCGTAATAGATATTTCGTAAACCACCAAATCAAACAACTTATAACTTCGTAGAGTACTATCATTTACTTTTGAGTTATTTTCCTTTGGCAAATTGTATTCTAACGAAAACAGAAATTTCGAGTGAATTACAAGGGAAAGTGATTAATAGGAAGATGATGACAAAATATCTGTGATGTTTAAGAAAGGAAGATTTATTAGCGTTTTCAAGAACCACTGGTCGAAAAAAAGCTCAACTTCAGCACAACAATGCCCTTTGTGCTAACTAATATATGATGTGCAGAGTGGCCAGTTTTCGAATAATTACCGTGAATGCACTTAAACACACACGTACACACACTGATGGATGTATACACACACATACACACTCGCATATACATATATCCTTTCAATTATATTTAGATCAAGACAGCTATCATAGCAGCACGAGTCAAAACCAACATTTGATTTGACAAAATGGCGTATTTTTTATTATTGATTTTACAGTTCATATGTAATATATTGTATGCGATTGAACAATCAAAATCGGCTTAGGAGGTTTTCTGTAGGATTTATTTTCTAAAATAAGATTCCACGATGGCATAGAGAAGTGTATGTTGAATTTGATCCAATCATGAAGTTCTTTGAGGATAATAAATGTTATAAGAAGCTGTCAAGTATAGGATCTACATCAATCGTTGACAACTATTTGCACCTGCAAAGCTATGTTAGTTGCTCTGATGAGTACTTTCTACATAAAGAAAACGTATTACTGTAAGTAATTCTCTTCTTTGAAAATGGTGTTTTTTTTTTGTTGTGGTTTGATAGAGAGTGAAGAAAAAAGATAGTGAGACATACAATTAAACCACGGCTTGCTGATCAAATTGCCAGTTGTTATTCAAAGGTGATGCTGTTTACATGATTGAACTAGGATTGAGTCTCCTACAAAGAGCTCTATCCTGAGGAGCAAGTGATCGATTTAAACAGGTACTAAATAGATTAATAAAAGGCTCCTGTTGACAAAAAGTATTTGTTCCGATTTAGTTAACAGGGAGGGAGTGATATTTTGTCCCGATAGCGCAGGGTTGTGTGTTATTTAGTGGCTATGAAACAATTGTAACTGTTTATCCACTGCATCCTCACACATCAGCCATTTTCCTCAGATATCACATCTCAAGAATATAAAAAACACAAGTGTTGATTCTATTTAGAGCGGAACATGAATTCTGTTGAAGACTCTAAAGTCATTTAGAGCAGGTTTCCGCCCAGAAAAATGAAAAAAATATCCTAAGGTCATGGAATCATGAATGTACTTGAGACATAGGGTTGAAAATATCTGTTTCAATATATATTTATTTATTTAAATGATATCGATATCAACATTTCAATATTTAGTGTTTTTATCATTACATCAATAGTATATAGGTGTCGATGATTACAGAGATTATAAACGGCCACGTGCACGTGAGAAATTCCGTTGAAATATATTTATTGAAACAACAGAGAATGGAACATTTGTTTAAATGATCAACAGAAAGATTATTATCGTATTTCAAAATCAAACATCAATTACACACTAAATCAAATTCATTCAGTATTTCACATTTTTTATCTGATGCATCAAGAGTTAAAACACGTCAAAGAGTTAAATATTAGTGAATTTATTTGTTACCCACGGTTGGTGAATCAACCGTATGACGAAGTCGAAACCAATATTTTCAATGTAAGAAAACCAGCTCTTTTGGAAACTGTCACATCTCCAAATATTCAGTCAAGCTAGCTGCCTTCCATATTGTTTTGTAGTCGACAGTATGGCAATTGTTATGTTAGAGATATCAGTTTATTTAGAGTGTTCAAGCATTAAAAATGAATAGACTTGGATGAATGTCAAGTAAAGTCAGCCAGCAATAATCAAGGCTTGGTTCAGTTGATCTTCGTTCAGTCAAATCAAATTATTTGATTACTTAGCTATGACCAATGTATTTTCTGTTCGATATCCGAGTCTCTTGAATTATTATTCGAGTCAATTGGGACTAGTTCGCGGTGCCTAATATCATTTACATGCAAAGAAAATTAGGTTTATGATCCACTCCATCATTATATATACGATTCTTCAAAATGTACTTTGCCATTTATCGTGACCTCGTATTCCACCCTGTAGCATCGTTCGAGTCAGTAAGGAACATTTGACGTTTTGCCATGTTTATCCTGGCAAAAAATAAAAGAAGAAAATAGTGAAATTATAACTTTGTTTCATTATCATGAGTCTAAATGCTGCATATATATCAACAAGTATACAAAGACCTGGGTCGTTAAAACTATTTTTCCGATTTATTAAGTGAAAAACAGATATTCCATGTTCAGCATCATCTTTATTGAACATCATATTCATCAATAAAATCCAATATTATCCGCTATTTTCCAGGCTAATACATAATTCCATCCTTCAAAAATGTAATACTTAGTTTAGCAATTGACAGCAAAGCATTCCTTTAGCAGTCGTCTTGTGAATCGAATTTTTTGTCTTTGAAAGCCGTGCCAAATCAAAACCCAATGATAAAATATCAGGAAATATGCTAGTGGTTTTTGTCCTGTCACCAAATTTTCTGATGATATATTATATCCTTCATCCTCAGTTCTTAAAATATCTCTGAAGTCTAATTTTTGAAACAATATGCAATTTTTATTCGTCAACAAAATCTCTGTCCTTGTCAATTAATTGTAATTCATCAGCATATGTTATTCACATATATCGAATACTAAACAGCGGATATTCCAAAATTATTCACTGTCGATGATAGATATTTCACTATGTATTCACTGTTGACCTACGTTTTTTGGGTGACCCTAGTAAGTAAGCGTTTTTTCGAAAAATCAAAATGTGTGGTTAGAATAAGATCCACGTACGATACATTATGATAATACCATCTATGAAATAACAAACATCATGTATGATAGCTCCGTTAGGGTGGCATGTTGATATGACAGCTTTTTTTTAATCCCCGAAAGAGTAACAAAATTTTCTTTAATGTGAATAGGTTTTGAAGCTGTAAAGTTTCTTAGAAGCCAAGGATATATATATATATATATATATATATATATATATATATATATATATATATATATATATATATATATATATATATATATATATATATATATATATATATATACACACACGCAAGAAATAACGTTCTCTAATAGCGAGTGGGAAGGTATTTGTTTCTTTATGAATAAGTGTTGTGGAATTTCCCCTTTTAAAATATTCTATGAGGCACAGCAACTCCTCCATCAACGGTATGCATCATTTCTTTTTCAACTGAATTTTCCTTATGAAGATAAATAAACATCATATACGGAAAATGTTGCTCGATTTTCTTATCTTCTTCAGCCTACAAAAATAGGCAGTTTTTCTTCAAAATCATCAAAATGTGTCTTGATATGACAACTGAGTTGAACTCAATTCCACCAAAGGGTACATACAGTACACACTTTTAGGGGAACAATACGTTACTCAGTATCACTTGGTAAAAATTATATTTTTTATGGTGTCCCCTCGGGAGAGATCATCGTTTCAATTACTTTGAAATATCCTATCGCGAATAAGTATTCAAAATCTATAGAACGCTTGAAAAACACAGTAATTCTCTAAGACATTAGGGATACCAAGATCAAATAAACGAAAGTATTGAACTGATGTATTTTTAGAATACCAAATTGAAATTTCTAATTAGTTTTTTTTTTTACATTTTATAGCACTAGGATTAGTACCCAGTCTGTTATACCTATGGTTTTCTATAAAACGGTTTATTTTGTATGTTAATCGCAGAACTTCTGCTTACATATAACAGCAATATCGATATATTAATCTCGAAACAATTTTACGAAACACCAAGTACTGATATATTAATGATGATGCAGACTTTATTTCTTACCATGATATATTGCCCTTCGAAACCATAATATTTTTACTGAAAGCTTTATATGTATGCTGGCAACATTTTCAAAACATATGTACTATATGCGTATCGACTATGTATAAAAGTTTTCTTAGGGGATATGCTAAATTTAATTATATTCTACTGCGTTATTAGATAAGAATAGCAATTAGTTTTTATTGCGCATAATATGGTAGGAGACTGAAGAGGAAACTCTTAAATATACAAAAGTCAAACTAGAGTGAGATCAGAGGCAAAAGGTTGCACGAGGCTTTGTACTTTTATGTTATTATTACAGATTAGATTAAGCGTTTTGCGATTTTTCCTGCACTGAATTAATTGAATAATAACTGAACATGTGGAGATAACTTGCATCAAACAGACTTGATTTTTTCTCCTTATAAGCTAAGGAGCGATATGTTAGCACAGTGTTTCTCAATTTGGTGTTTGGGTAGACCTACGTGATTCTCCAGGAATTATGTTAGATTCTATTACTATAAAGATTTAGGAAAAGAATTCTTTTACATGCAATATTCCTGTTGCCAAAAATATGAATATCCTGCCTTCCAAGGAAACAAAATATTGACTTATTTTGCATGCAGCAGTTTTAGTGTTGTCACGGTGAAGAATCGTTTGTTATCTATAGTTAAGCATGCGGTTTTTCGCAGTAAGGGGGAACAGCTATGATTCTGCATGACATTGATACAAAATACTGCGCTGAATAAAAAAAACCAAAAAAAAAACATCGGGATTCTTAAGAATTTTACGTAGGAACTACTCCATTGGATTTGAGAGTTCCTGGATCTAGCTCAAATTGAGCACATGTGGAATGTACTGGGACTAGATTTAGAGGGACGACCCCAATCCAATCAGACGTTTGTTTGAGAGTAGAAACGTTCTAATGACTTTTTGGACAAATATGATGAAGTAAATGTCGACAAGGCTACAAACATTGATAGGAAGCAGAGACAGTTACACAACATGATGGAACCGAATAAATGTTTCCTGAGGACATGTACCCAATTTAGACTGCAGAATATTCATATCTTTTACGATATATTGTCGATGCTGTAGGGTCTGGTCAAAAGTGATTGCTAGTAATGTCTGTTCGAACTGTAAAATAATCCACTAGAAATGACGAAATCCTCGTGTATTGGTTTAGTTGAAGAGGCACATTTCTATGAAAAGGGACAGTAGATATGTACCCGTTGTTGGGCGATATTGAATGCTTCGGTCATGCAGTTCATGACTCAAAAGTATACATGGATCAAAATAGTCTGAGAACGGCTGTATCAGCGACCAAATGTAAGATGTGAATCTATTTCAGCAAATATCTCAGGACAAGGTTTCAAGTCTGAAATAATCGATATGACACTGACCTTACGTGAATCCGTCCCACACCTAATTGGGTTTAATTTCCAAAAGCTAACACCACAAGAAAAATGCTCTAGAAGCAATGCATACAACAAGACCTCCTGTTAAGTGCATCTAAAGTGTACATCGATAGAAGGATCTCCATCCTTTCAGTTATTGCTTTTCTACACACTTTGGAAGCAATGTCGATTTAAATGGATTCATAGATGAATACAAAAAGAACTGTACGTCCACCTCTGCCAATATTACAGGCTGTTATTGCATACACCAAGGACAATGCCTCGAATGTCCTTATATTTCAACGGCGATATTTGCTTTGGAAAAAATCTAAAGGTGTAGGGAACCAAATCTGGACCGTACCAGGGAAAAGGGTTATTATACGATGTTATGCCGGACATGAGGAATGATTGGGTAGGTCATCAATAAAGCAGTAGTTACATAACTAACTGTGGCTGTATCCTGCCGAGGAATTGCCTGGGAGAGTTTCTGCTCACACTTGCAAGATACCCTCTGATAGGTTGCAAAATCCCGTCATGGCTTACCAGCCTATCCTCGATGTATACGATTAGATGAATTCTTTCTGGGCAGTGTAGGTATACTCAAAGAATAGGCAGCAGAACAAGCAGGAGCTTTAACTTGCTCTCTGCTTAAAATAGCATTCGACTATGACTTCACGCGGCAAAACAAGTAATCTCATCACGACTACAACTCATTCCGACAAAGGTTGTCTCATATCAGATACTAACGCTGATTTTCTGTCAAGGAAATCAGATGTCTGACTACATTTTCTTCGTTAAAGGTAAACAGCTTCACTCAAATTCGACATTTATCTCCTTGCCTGGAGGAAAATGACAACGATATCACAGTAAACACTAACAGTAATCAATAGAGCCCATTGATTAAGAAAAGTGGCATTTTGTCAGAATAATTGGCTCTAACTTGGCATTGTTCAAACAGAGAAAAAAAGTGGTTTTCAAAAAAATATCAGTAAAAACTATTTTTTCAACTTGAATTACATAAGTAGGTACATCAGCTCTTCCCTAGCCCGATGACAGGAAATATTTATTGTACACAACACAACGAATATTTTTTTGTTTTTTGCAGTATGATCACTCTCTTTTTGTATAAGCACTTTATTCAGTGATGTATATGGCTTACGTAGATTGAACATTTCCAGTGTTATAGATATTTGATCTGGTTTAAATAATTGTGTCCGTACATTAGGATTGCTTAGTTTTCGTCGATCAATTTTGACCTTCCAAAGGCCCTCCCAGTCCGTTTGCCTTTTATCCTCTTGTCGTATCACCATATCCGCTGCTGTGTCACAAAATGGTGTATCTTAGTTAAATTTGCAACTGTTTGATAAAAGATTGAAAACAAAACATATTACACCGTCCAGGATTCGTACCATTTGAAAGAAATATCTGAATTATTTTCACCCCTCATATTATCAATGACTAACTACAAAGAATTGATATGTGTTTCGTCTTCAGACGTGCAAAATTTGGAGAGATATGATTTGTAAATTAGTTGTTCCCTTTTAACACTCTCTTACCCTTGATATTTAATCGACCGTGTAAGGGATTCCATTTATCAGCACAAATCTGTAGCTATTTCATACACCGATAAATTGTGAGTTCTCTCTGTATCTCAACATATATTACTATTCACAGGAATATACTGATTTTGATTACACATTAGAATGGAATAGTGAGCTTGGAAAATTTCATATGCTTTTGACTCGATATGATAAAAAATGCACTTTTTTTCATTCCTGGCTTATACTGACCTCTGAAGAAATTACTTCAGCCAGAGAAATACCTGAGTGGATTTCGTACATTACATATAAACCAAAGGAATACTATACAATTTTTGATGCAATGCAATCAAATGCTTTTAATTCTCTCTTTTTCTGTCTAGCCTCATACGGTGTCGGCACTTAATCACCTC
>OY735223.1:46597025-46667025 GCA_963457665.1 Thysanoteuthis rhombus
TATTAATCTACCTCTTTCAATTTCGTCAGGGTCATTCAAGAAACATGCAAGCTTTTCGTTTGCTTTACATTCAGGGACGTTAGAGGTTCTCTGCTTTATAAATTTTGTACAAATATCGAGCAACTGTTCGGTCTGGGTTTATTTACTTTGTGAATAACCAAGTTATCTTGCATAGTCAGTATCAATTATTATCTTCGATTCGATGAAGTCTATAACAGAAAGGCGTCTTGCAGGTTTTAGTCAACGTTTCGAAATTTTTTGGAACCAACATTGAGATGTCTTGTTTATGGTCTTTACACACTTTCGGCTGATTTACAACCCCTTTTTTAACTAATAGAACATACATGTTCAATCCATTTTGTTTTTTCATCTTTGATACGCTTATCTCAGATGAACCTAAATGAATTGCACAGAAAACGATCAACGTGAATGAATAAAACGAATACACTGTTCCATGAAAATAGTTGAATAATACGATACTTAAAGATAAACATCAACATTTGAAACGACAAGAACCGCAACTATTTTTGCACCTACCTAATGGATAACAATGTATGGAATACACAATGAGAAGCAGCGTAAGTAATATATATTTTGGTCATTATTCAGCAGTTTTGTACTTTCACTTTATTGCATCAAAGCATGAAAAGAGAGTAAATGGTTAAAGGATTTCCACCACGGTTACATTAGGACTCAAAAGACTTCAAACATTTGTTACCCAGACCCTTTAGCGAAGGAGTTGATGACAATCATCCCGTAACTATGTTGTTTTTTTTGATTGGCGTGAATCAAAAATTTTAAATGCCAATGTTTGGATCAATTATACCAATGGGACTACTGTGCTTGAAACAAGACCATTTGCTCGTGTGTTAGTGTCTCTGATAGAAATCATTTTGCAATTTAAGTTCATGCTAAATTGATTGTTTATTTTGTATTCAGCAGCATCAGCACTTGACTCTTTGTAAATTCTGCCTTTTTTAGCAATGATGCCAAGCAGGTAAAATATTAATTATTAAATTTCTTTTAATTTGTTTCATTGATCACCCCAAGACGGCATTCTTCTAATAAACTTTGTTCATGTAATGGTCTGCCTTGAGTGATTAACCAAACTAGGATGTTTATTCTCTGTGGTAGTATTTCCTCGATATCATAATAAATGTGTTATAGTAGCACCAAAAACATTTCGGGGGAAAAGGGTATGGGCTGAAATTTTGTCTTAGCTTTTTATTATTGTTTATCAGATGGTTGTCTTTGAAACACATCACCCCCTTAGAGCAAGTGATACATCTGGACCTTTTGAAACCTCTGCTCCAGCAGGAACTGTTGTTTACTTGGTGTGTTTGGGTAGTTGCCGTTGGATCTTATCGTACCCAACCCAAAGCGATGGTCCATGATGTGTTGGAAAGGGGTCTTGTGGATTGGTTACCACTGATTTTGCTGAGAGAAACCCTGAGAGCTCCACTGGCCCATAACATCGATCGTATTCTCTCTTGTTGAGAGGGGTTATGGGTGTGCACAGCATTGTGAAAGGTAACAGGATGTTTAAACCTTTAACATATCTGAGTGATACTATATATGCAGATTCTAATTGATCTCAGAGGGTGGCATTTGTCTAGTTTCCCTCACATTTTTGAGTTCTGACTTGAGAGGCGTCTGGACAATTATGCCGCAGCTAGCAGATTCATAATCATGAACATCTTTTTCAAGAGGAAACCCGATGGAAAATTAACTTAGAGGAGCCCTAATTACGAAATCAAAAACAAAATCGATTATATCTCAGCGTGAACAAGCAGCACAGTGGGGGGCATTCAGATGCTGAAGCGAGTCAATAGAGAGAACGACAACAGATGAAAATGTGATATTCAAAATGATACTAAGAAAGAGCGCAGGAACATGTTCTTCACTAAACTGCAACGACTAAAATAGCTAACTCAATTCAAGTTTTGACTGAAGTTCTTCATTGACCTAAGGGAGAACATCAACTGGCTCCAGAGCAAAAAACATCCCTACTTATAAAAGCTAGAATTTTTAATCAGGTGCGCAGAGGAACTGTCACTAACCTCTTAGAAAAAAACGATAATCTCATAGATCAGAGCAGGAATTTAAGGCCACAGACAACAGCGATGGAAAAAATTGAAACAAACGAATTAAACAATGCCATCCGGAAAAAAAAGAAATGATAAGAAAAGAAGATACATAAAAACAGTCATTGCAAATATTTTCAATGAGGTAAGGGCATTAAGACTATTTAAAAAAAAACTATCAATACCAGGGAACGCAATATGCTAGAGTGTTTGAAGAAAATCGAAACGTAAAAAAAAAACAGAAACAGACCGGATTTTCGAGCGTGCCTAAGAATTCTACAAAAAAAAAAAAAAAAAACAAAACAAAAAACAAAAAACAAAACAAAACAAAAAAACAACCTTTCCCTCCAAACAAGGGACACGAGACAATGAATAAGACATACAAATTACAAGTCAACAGTTTTCCCATGAGTAATTCCCTGGGAGGTGAAACAAGCCATCAAACAAACAAAAGAAACCAACAACCACTGGACAATCAATATCTGGTAAAAATTTGCATCGACCCACCCAAGGAGCAAGTATGGTCATTGTCAGGGAATTACCCATCCCATCCAAGCTATTTTGAAGACGGAGTAAACCCCAAGAAAAATCAAACACTGGTATCATAATGCCATTACATAAAGAAAGATATTTGAAAAATTTAAGCAACAAGCCTACTGCATTCAAAAACATTTTTACCAAAGAGATCACCAACCGAATTATCAAAACGCTATATTGGACTCTACAAAGAAAACCAAGTTTAATGCAGGAAAAATACTGAATGTCTCCATTCACCAGGAAAACACGCATCAGAATATAAAATGCTACTTGCTGTAGTATCTGTTGACTTCAAAAATGCTTTGGACTCAGTTGAGATTCCAAATATAATCAGTACCATCATGCAACAAGGTGTAGACCCTGCATACGTTAGTCTTACAACTTACCGACGAAATAATAATTCGTCAGGTTCCATGGGGACTATAAGTACTTTCAGCTCTGAAAGGGAGTAAGGCAAGGCGATACAGTACATCCAAATTCTTCATAGCCAGCTTCGAGATGATCAAGACTTTGACTGGGAAAATAAAGAAATCAGCATCAACAACAAATTTGCTGATAAACTAATAAAAAATAGTAACAAAAAAAAGTAAAGTAAATTCCATGTACAACAAACGTATTGAGGACAAGGACACAAAATCCCCGAATGAGAAAGCAGACCTGAAAAAGTACACCACTAAATCTACTGAAAAAGGTACTCTCATAAATCTACCCGGGACAACAAATCTTCATGAAGTCTTTGAGAGTTAAACAAAGAATCACTCCATGATAGCAAGTTTATAATAGAGCAACCACAACCTTTGGGAATAAGACAATCCTATTCTTGAAAAGAGGAGTCTTTATCCAATGCCCACTCTCAAGAGTCACCTACAGACGTAAAACATGAAATCTATAGGAAGGAATGACCCACAAAATGAGTCATACAACCTGCATAGGAGAGACTCATGCTCAATATCACGATGAAAGATCACAAGACAGCTGAAGATGTTAGAGAAAACACGGGGATATCATGGTCATGTGGCAGGAATATCAGACAACAGATTGACATCGTCACTGATGACGTTGAATCCAAAAGTAATCATATGCAAAATAGTGGTAAGCAAAATATAAAATGGTTTGACGAGCTGAACAAGCGTAGAAAGTAAAAGCCCTGCAACAACCATGATAGAGAGTACAGACGTATCTTTAGGAAGGACTACGTCCAATTACAGACGCTTAAGATGATGATGATGATGGGTTATCATGTCTTCAGCTGATAATTTGCATTATTTCTTAACATAAATTCTCTTGTTATCTTATCCCTACACAGTTATGAAAATCAAGAGGAATTACAATTCACAATCAGGACCCCTTTCTATATATTGTACCAAAAAAAAAAAAAAAATATTAATTGCTTTTTGAAGAAACTATAATATTTTTGTTCAATTGTACAACCGAAGTAAATTGGACAGCTTGAAAAGATGCATTATAAATACACAAAATACTCTCAAACGTAAAGATAATGACAAAAGAAAATGAGCACATGATACAATTTGAGCTGAAAATTGTGTGCTTGGTCCAAGAGAAACAAAATAGATGAGTAATTTCTTGCTAGCTAATTCTTTGAACATTTAACAATATTCTGAAATAATACCCGATTTTTGCCTTGTTCATTGCTTTTTCCACGAAACGGAATATCAACTGATCTCTTGGAACTTATATTCGTATTTACATTTTCAATTTTTTGGTCAAATATTAACAATTGTCCGGAAATTGGACAAAATCGACTAATCTGCCTGGTTCACTGCTTCATGATTATCTTTGACTTAATACTGTCAATGCAATTATCTATAGTCTATAATTTTTCTACTATCTTTCTTAGTATTGATAACTCAAAAATTATTACAACTTGTCTTTCAACAAATGTCACTTTTTGACAAATATCTGCAATGTTGGATTTCGAATAACTTGCACAATTTTTTTCTCTCAAAACATCGAATGCGTAAGAAAAATGAGGTACAACAACCTCAAAAGTCATGAACTATATTCAGTGTTTATGATTTCAAATGGATTTTTCCTTTACAACAAATGGAAGGGAGTCCTACTCTTGTAGCCCAATACATACTTTTGGTTATGTTATATTTGTATGAATGTTCTTTTTTTTTTTTATAATTCAGTTTTGCGATTAGGTTTGTATAAGATTGCAAGAGAAAAATGTTTTTATTAAGAAAGAGTATAGGCCTAGATCGAGACCCAAGGTTGCTCATTTGACTTGGCTTGTTCCTCTCTGCTCGTACCACTTCGATCACTTGAACGAATATGTATGCTGTTAAAATTTGCATAACTTCTTACTTATCAATACGTTTCTTTCAATGGTTCATTCAACAACACTTTTCAAGTATTCAAAACAAAATATCTATTTTCTCCTCTCCTTTCTACCTATGACGGTGTCAAAGTTGGTGATTGCTGTAGGAATATTTGGTATCGTGGTATCTGAGAACACGTACATCACCATGTGTCTGGAAAAACAACGCCCTTGACATTTTATCAAATATTCAAAGATTCAAAGATAATCCTGAAGTGTGCCGTATTTTAAGTCTTTATGGCTGGATACAAGTTACTATCTTATAGCCGAGTAGATTCTTACGTGTTTCTGTTAGGAAAGAAAAGAAAAAAACGAAAGTAAACAGCCATATGACAACAAAACTGTACGAAGCAGATTTGATTAGATGCAATGTTTGCATCAATGTGACCTGCCAACACAGCAACACAAGTGTCAAGCCAACCTCAGCGGGTAGAAACGTGTGAAAGCCAATTTTCTATGCCCAGCAAAAACGTGGCTTGGACAGTTTTTTTTTTTTACATTACCGTGCAATAGACGGTGGCGATTCAATATCTATAGATTGATACACGTTAGTTTTTGTCTCTATTTCAACAAAAATTATTATGCAAAATTACACAAGAAACAGACATCAAACAATTATCAGTCAATCATTTTTTCTTAATAACTAACTGATAAGAAGTGCAGTTCAATATTTTCAGCCATTATGTTAACGGAAGATGGGGAAGATCTCAGCCGGTTTTGAAGACACGTCAATGAAGATCAAAGTCTTTTCTTTTCCACTCCAGATCAATAACCCGAATTTTACTTTTAGCAATTTCATATTTTCTTATCAAATTGAGTCCAAACTTTCCATAATCATATAATTTAAGAAATATATGAGGAAAGAAAGCATAATTAATTTGAACAGTCAAGAAATTTCACCTCGAACCATATCGGAAATAAATCTTAAAATTGCGCTTATACAGATTTTTATGTAGTTTCTCTACATGTCCATTACCTCAATGGATTTTAGTTACTGAATGCCTATATAACTGGTGAGTAACGAAACTGATATAATGAAGATCTATCGGAGTTTTCTCACGACTGGATTTACTTTGAAGATGTTGAGTGAGATCAACAAATCATAGACACGAGATTTACACCCGACGTTTAATAATCTAAAGATCTTATACTTATAGCAGCTTCTGATGGACATAAACTATATCCTTACCTTTGACAAGTCCGGCTTATCGATTCACCCAGAAGAGATCAATGAACACTTTTCTTATATGCAGTGAAAACTAGGCTTGCACTTACTATTCTCTGAGAATATTCCTCAAAGGACTTTCGGCGCAGCTAAAGCGTGAACAGTGAAACAAGTGTATGGAGATCAAATTGAAGATAACCACAAGGGTGATTATAAGAGAAAACTAGCAAGTGCTCAGGGCATATCTCTTCGAAAGCCATCCAATCGAAAACCACTTTAAATAGAGATACGATTCCAACGAAATAAATGTAAATAATTCCCGATCGAACCCAAACTATTCTTCCATAACCAATGGCCTACTTTCTCACTATATGAAAATACATTCATTAAGAGCTTTTAGAAATATCGTGTGGACAAAGATGAGTGAACACTTGATGTATCAAAAATATCCTAAACAAAAAAAAAATCTTCGATCCGCTCAAAAATTTAACTAGTTCTCTGTACTCTGTGATGTCAATTCCCAGGGGATTTTACTCGACAATAATTGGAGAATTCCGGAATATTTTGTTGACATATAACTATGCCGCAGGGGATGTAACTATTGAGTTTCTGTTGATCCAACAGAATTTTTCATCAGCTGTTCCACAGCTAATGACCAACCTTTGCAGAACGCTTTATTGAAACTCTTTTCTTCAGCAGAGACAAATAAATACGAGTAGATGTATATATCTTCTAACTTTGTTGGCTGAGGTAAGCTAATCGACCAACCATTTATGCACATCAGTGAATCGATTTAAAGTGAAAAAATAGATAATCATCATCGATGTGTAGCCATAGCTCTTACCCCTCATTCAGTTGATCAGTTAATGAAAATACTGATTGCAGTGCAGGTACCGCTGATTGAGACAATTAAAACCGCTACTATTTGTTTATGCTAACCATACTGTCCATTACTGCCTATATTGTCAGCGGATTTTTGACGAAAAAGCGATATGTGACGAGAAAAAACCGTTGAAATTATGTTCAATACCATGTATAGAGTGAAATAATTGAATTTTTTTTTCAAATTTAATTCCTTTTATTCTTATAATCAAAACTTTTGTCTTTGGAAAAAAAAAAAAGAACTCCCCCCCCCAAAAAAAACAACAAAAAAAAACAAAAGAAACACACACACACACACACACACACACACACACACACACACACACACACACACACACACACACACACACACACACACACACACACTTTGAAGATTGTCCCTGGAAATAATGTAGAATATGTTTGAGTCCCACAAAAGTAATTTCACAACTGACTTGAGGCAACCTAATTCCGAAAAAAAATTTCAAAGTAGATGTTTACATTATTTTTCCGTCTCAAATTGCTTCTCTGGAATATCTATCTTCATAAAAATGATAAATATCCAATCTTTTTTCAAAAGATTTAATAAATTGAGAGGTCCAGTTTCGAATCGATGACAATAAATACAAATAAACACATGGCACGGACATTTGATTTCATTAATCTGATAGAAAAATAGAGATCAAATATGATTATTAACTATACATGATTTAGGGAAATATATAATCTGTAACTTCAAAAGTATTCATACGATTGTGTTAAAAAAAATATTCAAAAGCAAGAAAAATGATAAGTTCATACCCTCCCTAGGGAACAAATTCTAGAACAAAATTTGATTGAAGAAAGATGAAAACAAACTACCTCAGAAATTGGCTAAGAAAGCTGGGTACCAATAAGAGGTGTCAGTCGAGGATTATTCAACTTTCAGGTGATGAATGAGTGTCTTCTTTGAATATGATAAAATCTCCTTGCAAAAAGATTCATTTTTTTTTATACCTATTCATATAAGCTAAAATTCTTGATCACTTGATAAC
Source organism: Thysanoteuthis rhombus (assembly GCA_963457665.1). Classification (NCBI taxonomy): domain Eukaryota; kingdom Metazoa; phylum Mollusca; class Cephalopoda; order Oegopsida; family Thysanoteuthidae; genus Thysanoteuthis; species Thysanoteuthis major. The sequence goes on from OY735223.1 coordinate 46,605,048, forward strand.
TCTTCGTAAAAATTTGGAAGAGTACGACTACTATTACAATTATAATTATTATCATTATCATTTTTATTATTATTATCATTATCATTATCATTATTATTATCATTATTATCATCATCATTACTATTATCATTATTACTATTACTATCATCATCATTGTTATCATTATTATCATAATTATTATTAGTAGTAGTATATTTTCTATTTTAATGTGTAATAGTAATCGTTGTACATCGATTTTCGGCTGGAAACTTAGGGCAGGCAACGATCTGATGATTTAGCAGGCACAGGCATTTTTTTTATGAACTGAAGGTTTGGGTCGATGTAAGAAGCTACTCGATAGACAATACAAAAGTTATACAACAGGAAATATTTCCATGGACAGTGATTTGCGAACGGATATGGATGATGCCTGTGAGGATACATTTTTTAGCGCAAAGATGTATGGTTTTCTGAGATTCTACATAAATATTCGTCGGCGCCCTTTTATCGTGTTTTAATTTCGAATTCAAATAGACGGAATAGCCTCAAGTCAGTTACAGAAAAAATAAAATGTTTTTGTGGATTTGAAACACGTATTGCATTGTTTGTAGAAAAAAAATCTCGTGAAAAAGTGACAGGTCTTTTTTCCGAAAACAAAGATTTATGATTCTAACAGAGGAAATCAGAAGATTTCAGATTTAAAATTTCCCTTACGATAAACATAATTCCTATATAATTTTTGACCGTTTTTTTTTGTAAATTATCAGTTCTTCGTCAAGAGTTCACTGGTAGAATTGGCAGGAATAAACACATATTGCTGCCATTGCAAGTAGCATTTAATATAAGTCATATAAAATTGAGCTAATGATTTCCTCAAGATTATTTTTTCCCAATGAGTGTACAGTTCTATGAACCGTTATAGTGATCCGTGTCCGTGTTGAGATCCAAGAAACATTTGATCAGAATTGACTACGATGTAAAGTTCCTGGATTTTTCATTTATAAGAGTGAAATAAGTATGGGTTACTATTCTGTTCAATCAGAATGACGTGATTCTGCGATACTTCAGTTACCAGAAAGTGTCTGATGGAAGATTTCCCTCTAGCTTCCCTTCTCTCATAGTAGCAGCTAGCGAAAAAGGAGAGCAAGCCACACGAGAAGCAACTGCCAACAAGGGCTTATAACAAATCTATTAATGTTTTTGTGAGTCTGAATGAGAATGATAATTAACAATAAGTGACATTCTTGCACCGATTGCTTGGATCTCCACAAGATTGGCTTCTGGTCGACCAGTTTTTCATCTGGAATATTCCTAAACAGAAAATAAAAATAATTTCAATTTAGAGAGGATTGAAGTCTCATGGGAATCACTTCAATCTCTCCAACATTTTATATTATTTCTGTAGCTTGGACCGTTAACGTTCTCATTATATCTTTCTGTTTATTCAATAGAATTCCACCCAAGAGAGGAGTGATTTCTTAATTACAACAGATATGATCATTTTAATTACAAAGAATTCCATTTGAAGTCGTATGGTCTGACAGAGAAAGCGACGTAATCAGATTAAAAGAAACATAGTACCGATTTGCTTGTTCTAAATTTGAAGTGTCAATTGCAGTGTAATATTTACATGCGCCCTTGGGAATTTGTAAATCTCTCTTTCATCTATTCAATCTTATATATCCATATATTTTGTAATCAGTTAGTGAACCTAAGAGAAAAAGATCATGAGCTAACAAAAAGAGAGAGATAATGTAAGAAAGAAAAGAAGAACTATGGATTACTTGACGAACGAGAGAGTAATAGAAGTAAAAAAGAAGGGAAATAGTAAAGGAAGCAGAATGAAACTAGAAAGAACCCAAAAATAGAGAAAATTAAAGAGAATGCCGTTCGAGATTATTTGATGTTGAAGTTTGCGCTAAAAATGAAAGCTGAGTGATGAAGGCAGAAAAATTTGAAGAGAAATGGACGATTCAAGGAATAGAAAATAATGAAAAATAAAAGAAATAACAAGTCTGGTCAGTCAAAAAAACCGTCATGTGACCGGTGTTTAGCCACACACTGCGTAAGGTGACCATTCTAGAAAAGAGAAAAAAAGAAGATGTCAATGATCAAGTTAATTCTCTGGTATTTTGTATGTCAGTGATCACTAAAACGACTGAACTAAAAAAAAAAAACGAAACAAAAAAACAATACAAAACAAGTGTGAATGCTACGGGACACATCAATTCAGCCTTAACCAACAGTACTGATGTAAATATCTCCAAAAAACTTATTCGACGGGAGGAAGGAAATAATAATTTAAAAAAAGATATTTTCAGCCATTCAGCTCCGTTGCTGCGGCATGTATGCATGATACATCCATTACCAACCAAACCAACTTGCTGGAGAAAACCATTTTGACAGTTCTAGTTGATTGAGCTGAAAGGAAAATGGAAAAAAAAGTGTTATTGGAAATTTAAAAATAAAAGGGGGGGGGAGAAATGATCGATTGTCAACAGAAAAAGTACACTCATCCCCGATGAAGAATTCAATTGAAAAAAGAAGGGAGGAATAGAAACGAAAACTAGAGACGGAACAAATAGGTGGAGGGTAAATAAGGGCCTTGGAATAAATGATGGAAGATAAGCAAAATAATCAGGGCGTATGAACGGGAGTAAATAAAATGAACACTGAGAAAAAAAAAGGGAATGTAAGTGTACCTCTAAGGTACTGATGCACTGAAAGGGATTTGAGTAACACACGAAGTGGAAAAGAAAGAAAGTAAATGAACCTGTGTTGAGAAATAAGCTTGTGTGATTAGCCAATAAACAGGTATGTCTTAAAGGGGAAGATCTGTTTGAAACAAATCTTCTAATTAAATCTAGTTTTTGTGTGACTAGAACAAAGATAGACAAATACGAGATTGAAAATCCACAGAATTTACTTTCATTCGAATTTTTAAAGCTGGTTGGTGAAAAGAAACAGCAAAAAAAAAAAAAATTCTACAGACGTAAATAAGGCTTTCATTGTTTGGATAGATGGATGGATAGATCTTCCTTTGTTTCTGAAATCTCTCTAGATTTACCCAACCTACAGAACATCGACATCCGACTGTAATTAAAAGTGAAGATTTATAATGCTCTTTTTCCAGATTAGTACTTCAACTTTTCATATGCTTTTTGGAATTTTCAATTGTCCAACCAAGGTATGGAATGCTAATGATTCCTCCTGAAGTTATACAGAATAAGTATAGTTTCCTTATGTTAGTCGATTGATGCTCGCAGAATAAGATTCATTTCGATCCAAATTGATTCAAATATACAGGATCGAATTTATTGCTCAAGTATATAACTACTACATGTGCCATCAATAATCGTTGAAATAATTGAATGCCTTCTTGTCACCCTGTAGTTTTGCTGAATGGTTTGTAGTTCTCAATCTTGATGATGTTATCACTTAACATGTCTTAGCGTAAATCAAATTAAATTGCTGCAAGTAGATATATCTCTAGTAACAAAATTCATATCACAGGGAGATGGAATGATTTTGTGCGTGTTATTCATGGAAATGTATCCTTAAGGAGCGAGAAAATAATGAAGTAAGCCTCAATAAGATCTTAATATGCTGTGCTGGTAATACGATTTGCCCCAGGAATCATCTGACAAGGAATGGCTCCGAGCCAGCAAGTCAAAGACAACTCTAATACAATTGTATCTACTCCTTAGGGAGTGTTCATCTCTTCTGCAATAAATGAGATGCAGGAAAATTTTAGAATCTATATGACTGCTTCAACGAATCAAGATGTTGGCAAACAATAATGTAATCAGTTGTTTGCTTGAAGTTTTGCGATTCACTTTCTTTGTGGTGGCATCGTCGACCGGCGAATGAGCATAGTTTTAGCTTCGATTATATTTGTCGACGGGGAATGTCAAAAATCAACCGAGACATCTTGGGGTAAACATTAAGCACTAATATACAAACTTGGCGCTGGATGCATATACTAATGGGACAAGCGCCGGGAGGAGCTGGTTGGATGGAATATTGGTAAAAGGGGATTACTGTTCCATTGATAGATAATCATATAAATTATATATATGCAAACACTTGCACCGTACACATTGATGATTCCACTAGTATTACACATACACACACACACACACACACACACACACACACACACACATATATATATATATATATATATATATATATATATATATATATATATATTATATATATATAGTGTAAAAAGTAGATTCGCTACACGAACACTACATAAGCCTCTTGGGGTAGGCCCATATAGGACAGAAACATAAACATCTTTATGTAGCTGATCTATTTCATACTTTATTGTCTTCTCTTCTCAAAACTAACCTGACATTTAGAGTTTAAAGTTGAATGTATGGTGCACTCTATGGAACAAATCCATCATCCAGCTTTATATCATATTATGTTATATAGCAAACCTTACTGGCACTATATATATATATATATATATATATATATATATATATATATATATATATATATATATATATATATAAGGATGTGTATTCGCTACAAAAACTACCTCGTGTTTCTGCCCTCTATCAGTCAATCAGTAACTCTAGCCTTTTTTTGTAACCACTCTCAATTTCTCTTAGTTCTATCTTCAAATGCACCTTACCTTATTTGCACATCAATGATTTTGACCGTGGTTTCAGTAGCCCCAAGAGGTGGATATTCGAATATTTGCTATGGTGGGAGTAATTTTGGATTTAGAGTGTGGATTTGACAGAATGTCACCATATGTGGCGAAGAAAAAACCAGAGGATATAACAGCGGAAACGTTACGACTAAAAATACCAAGTTGCGATCAACTGTTTCACCAGTGAATAAGTGATTGTATTACCTGTCAGAGTGTACCTTTCCTTTCCATGGCACAAAATTCGTGATATTATATTGCCAACCACACAGACAATTTCAATATGAGGTAACTTGACTTTGTGATATCAGGCTTTTTTTGAAAACACGATTCATAAAAAAAAAATTACATAATCAATTTTCAAATGAATAAAACTGGTTGAACCCTGATGTTTATTTCCTTCATATATTGTCTGCATGAGTGCGCATTTCCCTGCTCTAGAATTTTTCCTGATTATTTACAGCGAGAAAAGAGTCTAATTTGATGATGCTGCCCCTTATTATTTTAATTTTGTCCAAAAGGTGTTTGAAATGACCACTTTTCATTCAAGGGAAGAATATAGTACTCATTAATACGAATTGAACCATCTGAGACGTAGCTAAGTGAAACTCAGCATGGATAGTATTTCTTAATTGATTTCAGTCAGCATTGGACGTCAATCAGCAAATGTGTACCTACAGAAATCAAGTCAGGAATCATTTTCATTCACTTGATGATTATGTTGATAGATCGATCAAACGAAGGATAAAAGTTCCAATCACTTTTTTGGAAAATTTTTCCCGTGCACACGCTGTCTCTCTCTCTCTCTCTCTCTCTCTCTCTCTCTCTCACACACACACACACACGCACATGCGTGTGTATACATACTCATACATTCATGCAAATGTAGTCGTTACTGAAAGAAAAGAGCTTTTATGTCAGTAAAGCGATCTTGGATCTTAATTCGATTAAGCACTAGTTTCGTAGTTTTTTTCCCATTTTATTCTCAGTTGCTTTCAATTGCATCAGCTCAGACTGTCAGTCCATGACCAAGTAAACATTGCAATCAGTAAGGAAAATGTAAGCAACCTTAATCAGGTTTAAAAAAATACTGGTCAATAATAGTTAACAATGATGCATATAATAATAATTCAAGATGATATTAATAATACTATCTATGTAAATAGACGCAATAACATCAAATATTTTGCCGAGGGATTGGGAAAAAAATTCAACACCATCAAATCAGACTTGATTATCTGCTAAATGTAAAGCTCCCATAAATCAATCAGTACAGTAGTTATGAATAGACTTCTCAAAATGGAAAAATGCAAGTTCGAGTCTAGTCGAGTGCTCATTCATTCTATCCGGCCTGTGCTCCCTTAGATACTTCAGAATCTCTACCCCCCGTTGTACCTCTCTCTTAAACATCATAATTCTTGATACATTACTTCCTTCTTATTTATCATTTTCGAATCTCCCAATACTATTATTTCCCATGGCATTTCAAAACATATACGCACATCAACGTTTTCCATAAAGTGCTACGACTAACCTCAAAGAAAAAAGCTATCGTGAGAAATTGATAACGGTATTTGCCGATGCTTTATTCACGGAATGCCTGTGGTTCAATTAATCACAAAATGAACATCATTTAATATCGATCAACGATTTTAATATGCATCACAGCACCACGCATGTTGAACATACAGAGACTTTTAATATCAGATCGATCAACCTTTTACTGTACGTGAATAACACACTTTATGAACAATGAAAGCGCAATAAATATCAGCTTTGTTGAACGTGCAGAATCAATTTTATATTCATCTTTTTATCAACAAGAATATCTCTACAGCAAAGCTCTTCCGAGAAATCTGTTGCCATATGTTTAATTCCCATGTAGTTGGGAACGGAATATAATGTTTTCACAACTCCATTTATTGTGTATGGTTTTCAGGTTATTGTTAATCGATTCTGTGTAATTTTCCATCAAACTTCGTCGCGTAATTATTGTCTGTTTCCCTACCTCATCCTGTTTCTAACATCGTAAATATCTTCGGGTTTCTGTTTCTGGCTTCCTGACTGTCTGTCTATCTCTCTCCTTTAATTCCTCCAAATCTTTCATCAATCGAAAATTCCCGAAGTGGAAACATCCCAAACGCAGCTCTTGAAGAAAGCTGGGATTGATAAACGGAAAAAGCCAATTGATTTGCACCTAAAGAACCAATAGTAATAAGAATGAATTTTAACATACAATAAAATGTATTTTTTACTTTATTCATAATTTTTCTATTGCCATGAAAACCATTACTTTGAAAATATTCCGGCATCTACCACCAAATCTGGCTGTTAGCAAACAAGCAACATCATCACCACAACAGGAAAAGATTACTACGTGAATGGTATTATAGATATAACACATATAAGAAAAATATCCAAAGCAGAAGGTGCTTTTATCAATGAACATATTGATGAACAGAGAATGTAGGACCAAAACTAATCACCAAGAAAATAACCTGATATGAAATATTGGAAATGATCTTTTTATTTGATCACGGTTTTACCGTTGAAAGCTATCATTTGAATACATGTTTTGAAGATATATCTTTAAAGACAGTGCCATTGAAATTCACACAATTTATCCTCATATTCATGTCCTATTAAGATGATATACAAACACAATTAGATCATAATATTTATATTAGTTTATTGGTACTGTTCATAACTAAAGGACAATGATACTACTAGCTTTTTTAAAATATCATTTTAAACCACAAATGCAATGGAATTAGCGAATTCATACATACAACAGCAACGAGCATAGATATATACTCAAACAGAGCACAGACAAACTATTTGTCAGACAGAACGCTTGGGTATTTTGTTCTCTACAATATGGGGTCACTTTCATAAGCAATGGCCCTCTCACCTTATAATCAAACTGCAAAAAACATAATTCATGCAAATTCAATGTGACATAGTTAGGAACGTATCAAAGAACTTTTAGTTTTGATCAGAAACAAAGAAAATTTGCCTGAGGATAAGAACACAGAAATAACAGTGTTCCAACACTTTACAAGAAGTTTTGCAGAAAAATCAAAAGAATCACAATTATATTTGGGTTGGCTTCAATTTAAAAAAAAAAAAACTCCACATGGCAGCTTCCCATTGTGTCTCGATAGGATAAGAATGTAAACAAGAAATACGTACGTAACATGTTGCAGTTGTGTTAGAGAATGTAAGAGAGAAACCAGCTGTTTTCAAAAAATCTGACAAAAAAACAATGATGAGTCACTATTTAGATGTGCTAAAAAAGGCTCAATAAATCAGGTCGGGGAAATGATAAGTTTGGAATAAAATTCATTAAACAATGATGGGAAAAGCAACTGATGGTACGCATATGAATTTGTAAAACCATAAATTTATACACAAAACTACATCCTTTATCATACAAAAAATCGATGATGGGAAATCTCGTATAGGTTAACAGCACCCATGAGCAGACATTTAAGAGCCGTTAGCTATAGTACGTTGAACAGGTGAACAGGGTTTTCAACTTTCAAATATGGTTTTGAAACAATATTTTCCTGATAAGTAAGTCATTTTTTTATATTTTGATCGTCAAAATAGTGAAAGAATCGTTGTTTTTAACTATATCATATGGATTATGAATGATGTAAAGATCTTATCTCTATCAGAAATACAATTTTAACATCCAATTGTTAATAAATATAACAGACTGTAAATGTTTTGAATAAACGATCATCAACAAACTTTTTCCAAATATCAATATCATATCGTCATATTATTTTAATGAGAGATATTTGTCAACTTCTTTATCTCCTCCAAGTTATATCCTTGATAACAAATTTGGAATGTGATTTGACGATGAGATATTCTGTTTTCCCTCTTTTCATCTTCAACATAATACTTCTTGGTCCATTTTTATTTTTCCTGAGAAACTTTAATCAATGTTCTCAATCCATACTGCATGAAACACCAATCGTAGATATTTTGGAGAAAAAAAAGGCGGTCAATTCAAATTCGACAATTATCACGTGTAGAAATGAATGAACACAACAACCAACTGACAGGTGTTATTTAATTATCTATCACATTTCGAAAGGTGTGTTTACAGTATGAATATGAGCGCTTTCACTAAGAATGCTTTCCATATCCAAGTTTAGATTTTTCAAGATAGAAATGTAATTATAGAAAATAAGAACCACATCAAAAGTAAAACAAAAGCTTACAGTAATGTTTTTTTTCAATTTTTGGTTTTGGAATAAAGAATTATTGAATGTCGTAGTTGGTTTCAGTGGATTTTCGCTGGATTATCACATTATCATCCAATTTGTGCATATGTGCATATGTGTGTGTGTGTGTGTGTGTGTGTGTGTGTGTGTGTACAGGCATGCTGGTCTGTGCATGTGTGTCTGCACTCCTGTTTCATTTTGTGTACAGGTTCCTTAAGCTATCTTGGAGTAAACAGATTTTAGGAAATCCATTTCTCAATAAAATAGCATAAAGCAAAAAGCCGTTCAATTTGGATTTATATGGGAAAATGTTTGAGTGTTTCCAAACCTAAAATTACATAACATGATCCCCAAAACAAATGACAGTATTTTATTGCAGAAAAAGCATGACTTTATTTCTCAAAAAATTTGAAAATTTGAATAAAAACATGTCTTATAGAAGGATACTTGGGGTGAAGCAGTCAAGAATCTTGTCGAAATTTTGGCTCTCAACATCAACCGAAACAGACTATAAGCCTTTGACAATGAGACTGTCAGACATGGAAATTTATTTTGGCGGCCTGGAAAGGTTCAAATTATACAAAAGTGTGTTGATTTTCGATTGTTTTTTGAAAATCACTGCTGCTCCCGGGGTTGTTGGTTTCTTCCATTCTGGCATCATTTGTCGATGTTTATCGTCGATTTTCGAAGCTGGTAGATTTAAATTTGACGTGATACAATTTTAATATCGCATACAGTCTCGTGTTTGAATAAAGCTACTCACATATCCATATCTATTCATAACCATTTCTCTGTGTGCACAAACAGACATGGCAGATAGATGAAAAGATATTCGACGGACAATTGAGGGTAACCATGGGTGCCATCCCTAACCACCACAGATTGATTTATGAATAGCAAATATGATCGTGCCCAATGAGGCTTGAGATGATAATATTAAATATATCATTACATTTACTTCCTCCATCAAAACATTAAATTAATACTCACATTGAAGGGATTGAGTGCTTGAGGAATTTTTTTCTGAAAATAGAACCAAACAGTGTCAACAAGAGCATTCCCAACGTTTTGTTTTATTTATCTATCCCATTTCACTATTCCTGTTTCCTTTGGATAAATCGATGTCCACCAGTATCTTTTTCTAACATAGCTCCCTTTTTCCAGCAAATATCATGCCCGATTTATCACCCTTTTATTTTTATCCCGTCGTTTTTGTGATCCCTAATTGTTATTACTTTTTTATTGCTCGTTATTAAATCGTACCGATGTCTTTCAATAAATCAATCCCCTCAAGTATCCATGGCTCTTTTCATCCTCAACTCCCATGTTCAAGCAACTGTTTGCCTTATTTATAGTTCCTTTATAGCTATTCCGTTCTCATCGTAGTCCTTAACTCGTCCTTACTCTCTTGGGCACGTTTTGTTCTTTTGAATTCTATACTCATGCATAATCATAAAAACACTTTTATTGCTCAATAGATATTTATTTTTCAATTCTATCTTAAGCCATCTCAGTGCATGTGGTGAATACCTGTCTCATATATCAAGCATTTACTATGGAAATTTCTGACTGGAATCAAGCTAATAATACGTGTCAGTCATCTACTTTATTAATGTACCTTTGTATAATATTTTATCCTATACGTTCCCTTGTGAAATGAAACATGTGTGTCATCAACAAATAAAGGCATTTTTTGGTATCTTCCCGACACCAGGTTCCTCTGACAATTGCACCATATCATAACTCGATCATCATCACAGTAAGTAATTTTACTGGGATGAGTGTGCAGTCATTCTACGTTGGCATATCATTAAATCAACAGATCAATTGAAAAAAAGCATCTATTTGAGAAAAAAATATTTATTTTCATTATGATCTCTTTGTTGGACAATACTATTTACTCAATGCTTTAAAATCAAACATATTATCCAATGAGTTAAGCATAGTAATTGATTATCAAAAACAAATGATCATGAAGAAGGTTTTGTTTGTCGTTTAATTGAAATTGAGATTAATGTATTTTTGGCAGTGAATCGTGTTCGGATGATCAATTTGAAATCTTTATTTTGAGAAGTAAAAGGAGAGCGTTTTTTTTCACACAGAATGATGAGTAAATGCTTGAAATTTTAGTCTTGTAGATCCATCAGTACAGCCTATACACGCTATACATAGAATGGCGGCTGCCAATCCAGACCCTTTAAAAAACTGAGATAAACATACACTGATTCTGAATTAGTTAATTTTGAAAGATTTGGTACATGGTTTAAAATAGGATACTTATGATAATATACTGTATTGAAAGTTTTGTGGCATGTAGAAAATTCGTTTTGACTATTGATCGTAAGCATCCTGTGCATACATTTTTCTTTCCTGATTAAGTTGAAAAAAAAGCACTTTACGGCAACTCTTTGGCATAACCGTATAGTCAGCAAAATTAACCTGAAGTCAGTGGTGAATAATAATACGATAGCTGGAACATCGAACAATTCATATCTAGATTGAGTTAAAAACTACACGTTAGTAACAGCTTATTGATCCACTTTCTTTTTTGTAAAACATGTTTCATTTTCTACGTGTAAGCAATTTTAAAAACCTGCAAATTTACGTATATTTTTGAAACGTATCGTTTTTAAACAAACCTTCATGAGAAACAACACATCTTGGCTTATTGCTTCGCTCTTCCAAAATAGATATCCCAGCTATGATAAGGATATTGAACAACGTTACTGATAAATTGTTTACTTCGTTATGTATTTCTCGTTGAATATTCTAGCTATAATGCCGACGATGCAATGCCTAAACACACTTACCTCGTCTTTTAGATAAGGTTGCATCCATGTGGAATACGTTTTACATCATATTACAACAACACAAGATTGATAGAAAGTGTTTGTTTCTCTACACTACCATAGGGTAGGAAATTACCAAGGCAGAATGAGCATTCATTACAAATCTCATGTTTTTTGATGCGGAAAGGAACATGACCATGTATGCAAGTGATTATAATCTTACGTATCTAAACCTTACAAAGTATGTTTGGTAAAAAAAACATTAACCGTTTATAATTTGGCAACTATCAGGCGGGAGGTTACTGTGTATGCTTGGGCAAACAATCTCCTGTGATATCATTCATTTAGCAGTGAGCTTATGTAATCTGTGATGATCACATTATTAATGCCCATCCTTCACATTTCATATAGTTTTCTCTCATAAAATTGCATCACCCAGGTTTTTCAGTCCCCAGGACAGTCAAGGGGTAGCCCAGGGCGATATCTGTGTTTTTTAAAATCTGAAATTTATGTTGAAAGGGAGACTGGGCGGAATTAAGGATAACGTAACAAGACAGTTGATGGTAATTTCGAAAGACGACCTTCAGACCGTTTTGAAAAGTAGGAGTGACGCTTAAATAATTGTTACAGATCTCAAGCAAAGGAATTTAAAGAGACTAAGGTAGTATTGGTGTATTTAAGCTACTCCTACGTAATTATTGTATTGTCTGAAACATCTGCATGTAATCATCATTATCAGTCTTTCAACGTCCGTCATTGGACGTAGACGTTCCCCAGGATTTGGTACACTTCTCTATCATGGGCGTCGTGGAACCAGTACTTTCTGAACTTCTCTACCTCGTCTCTCCATCTGATATTCTGCCGGCCTGGGTTCCGAATGTGATCTTGGGGGATCCATGTCGTGAGTCGTGGAATTGGTTGTTCACCATTCGTGCAACATGGCCAACCCACTGCCATTTGAGATTTTTTAATGGGTTTTATGTGGTCCCGGACTCCTGTCTTTTCCCAGACGTACTGCTCTGTCTTGTTTTGTCTCCATTTGGAGCTCAGTAAGATTTTCTTGTGTGAACGTTGCATGCTTCTAAATTTGCAGATCTGTCTCTCAGTTAGGTTCCATATTTCGGCTCCATAAGTGACTATCGGGAATATTCATTCATTATACTCCCTTCTTTTCAGGATTCATGGGATCTTTTTATTTTTGAAGGTTGAGCTCGCTCTGCCAAAGGATTGTCATCTTAGTGTGATTCTTCCCTTGATTTTTTCTTTTTTTGAGAGTCTTGTGGAGATTCATCGTCCTAGGTAAAAGTAGTGATCTCCTTTTTCCAGTTCTGAATGTAATAAATCTTCCCAAATATATGATAATGACCTGCTGTAGAGTGACTAGAATAGATAGATGAGAACCAAATTAGAGATATCCATAGTGTTAGAGAAATAACTGGCAAAATCTTATAGTATCATATACATTTCATATCTAATCTGAGTGCAGAATTTTCCCTGCAATTGCTTTCACTCGTTCGTTTTTGTTATCAAAAGTTTTTAAATTTTTTTTATAAATATGAAGTATTATTACTTCATTCTTGTTATGTGTTCTCTCATACAACACAGATATAATGGTGTCTCTCCCATGATACTTACATGTACTTATTGTTCCTTTTTGTTCTATTCATGCTTCAGGCATATTGATTAAATCCTATCATCGGCATTGCAACAGCAAATAACGTTCCTTCTATATCTGCATTGACCAACAAAGCATTTATTCTACGTGCAGCTTTTCAAAAACAACAATTGCTCCACCGTTGGAGTTAAACCTTTTTTTTTCAAACTTGATGCTATAAAAAACACATTGTTCCAATTTGACAAGCAGGGTTTTGAATTTATTTGCGTTGTTCTATATCCGACAACTGATTGAAATCATCAGCAATCTTCATGGTAATCCCATTACAACAGAATATCAGTTTGATTCACATTTGAATACAAACGAGCATGAACACCATTAGGGAGAAAATGCGCTTGTAGTTAGCAAGAAACAAAACCAGTGAACGTCCTTCAACAAGAAAGAATATTACAACAAGAGACCAGAAAGGAAACATGCATTCAGAGTTTGTGGTTTTCAGCTTGCAAAAGAACATCCTATGATTAGAAGACGCCGTTATAAAATAGCTGAATAATCCATGATTATTAATAATTATCATGTTTACGCTCTAAATACATCTACATACCTGCAGTTATACTATATCAGTCCAGCTTCATTTTTTGTATGGATAAAAATTTTAAACTTACTTGGATTGAGGCCAGTAAAATATTATTTGAGCTTAAAATAAGAACCTAAAGTTTTATATTACAAACACGATTCCAGGACAAAATATACCTGGTAAATTTGTAATGATATTTCCTTCATTCTTTGTAGATTTAGAATCACAAATCAATGGATATATTCCAATACCTTACAGTGCATATCTAGAGTTCGAAATATGTACATTTTTAATGAATAAATATAAATGAGTTCTCTGCATAGTCTCTCCATCCCTATTCCACATCTCAGGTGTTCAAATGATATGCTTCTTGAAACATTATGAATAGAAAACGATAATTTTTCCAGAGGTTAGAAACCTTGTAAGACGAAGTTCTTCAGAGATTCCTGACCAATTATAGTGAATGATTGCCAGGGGCAGACGGATTACTGACGGACAATTTGTCGATGGAATTTTCACCGACATTACGTTTGTTCTGAATTATAAAGCCTCTCATTTCTAAAGTATATATCAATTTTGTAGATATAATTTGTGCAAATAACACACACACACACACACACACACACACACACGCGCGTACATAGATACGTAAATCCCTACGTACACATACTACATAATAATACGATTTCTGCAGTAATTGTAAACAATAGCAAGTGAAAAAAAGGTTTGGCCTGGCTGATGTTGTTTAGGGTTTATTGAACAGGTGCTCATGATTTAGATTTTGTAACTTTCAATGCATACAGCTCTCTACTTTTGCAACAATGTTACGGCGAAATCTGCACATTCCAAATTCTTTCAGTTTGGCCTTGTTCCCAAGTAATTTAAGATTAAAGATCATCACGAGCCTTTTGGCATACGTCGTTGGATCCCCTCACTTGGGATTCGCCAGATCTCTCCATCAATAGCATAACAGGGCCAGTACTTTCGGAAACTAGATACAATATAAGCTGATATCAAAATGTTATTCTCAAATCGGGCAAAGTAATAAATTTACCTGGGGTTAATGCACTTATATCGTGAGTAATCAGTCGATTTTCCGATATTCACAAAGTTATCTGTAGTTTTGTTCAAATGCTGACGTAGACACCTATATTTATCATTATATAATTCAATAATCATAAACGATAGGTTTGAAAGAAAAAAACATCGTTGATATGGCCGTAGGAGCGCATGAGAGCACCCAGATTCAAGGCTTTGCTGTGATATATATTAAATATATATTTATTTTATATACACTAACCAATACCTCATATATAGAAGTAACTAATATTGGGCTTTTACTCTAAAAAAATGTAGTGGGCATGAATGAGAAAATCACAGGAATATTCCAGACAAATAAATTTTCGGAATCGACGTGAAGGATAATATCAAAATAGTCAATTTTCTCAACATTGCTTTTGGACTTAACATGTGAAATCTCGAAAATTACAGAAAAAACAATAATACACAACAGAATGTATTTATAAAATCTAACCACCAACCATTAATATTTAAACAGATTCCATCATCAGAAAATATTTATTGGAAACACATCAGAACATGAATAGGATTTAGAGAGGAGTGTAGATAAAAAGTACGAGTAGGATTTGAAGATGATCTTTCAAACGTAAAAAGCACCAAAAATAAAAATAGTGAAAACAAGGTTAGAAATGTTATGTGGTTCACGCATCCAAAAATGAAAAAGTGAAAACTAATGTAGGAAATCGGTTCATTGGATTATTAAAAAAACACTTTCCAGGTAACAATTTACACAAAATACTGGCTGAGAACAGCATAAAATTAGGATATAGTTGTATCGAAGGAATCAAAGAAATAAAGAAAATCGTGAATATGGTGATGATTTTTACATTACATGTCCATGAAAAAGAGTGAGGTATATTTTGGAATTACTTAACCCAATTTTAAGACTAAACTTTCAAATCATAAACCCTGTATTTTATAAGAATGTAAGAGCAAGGAAAATGCATATCAATCTAATATTGAGATTTGAAAAAGAATAAAATTGAATAAAAATGATGAAACCTCGTAGTTGAGTTAGGTTAGTAAGAGTTCCGAATACATGATGTGAATTTTGCTGGGAAGGAAAATTGAAAAAAGCAGTTAAAAGAAGTTACACACCATTGAATTCTAAATTTAAAATAAATATGAAATATATACCTGAAGTCAATTTCCACTGTAATATGTCATTTGAAAACTGAATCGTGGAGAGTGCTCGTTTGACGTAGGTCATGGTGGTGTGGTTCAACTCCCGAAACCTTCGATGGTACAGAATTTTATGAGGTGAAGTATTAGTGATGTGGTTTGTAATGGTCGAGTGATGTTGAAAACTGAACCTTTACTTCATTGACCTATGATAATACTTTTTTTTTACATGTTTCACTTGTTTCACGACTGACTCAAGTTTGAGATCTTATGTATTGTAACTAGAACTGAAAAGAACTTTGAGCCAAATGTTGACCCAAAGTTGAACCTCCACACTCAAATAACAAACAGAGAGCAGGGGAGTACTCATGATTGACCTGAACATAGTAGTGCAGACACTAGTAGACGTAAAAAATGACTCGTCCATTATATCATTATCGCAGAGAGTGGGTTTGAATAATAATAATAATAATAATCATAATAATAATAATAATCATAATAATAATAATGATGATGATGATGATGATGATGATGATTATAATAATAATAATAATAATAATAATAATAAAAATAATAATAATAATAGTAATAATAATAATAATGATGATGATGATGATGATTATAATAATAATAATGATAATAATAATAATAATAATAAATACAACAAAAACAACAAAAACAATAGTAGTAGTAGTTGTAGTGCTGGTGGTAGAAGTAGTAGTAGTAGTAGTAATTGTTGCATTTACAACTATATCAAAGACACAGAAGGCAAGATTGGAGGAATTAGGGATAAAAGGAAGGATTGAGACTGTGTAGATCACAGCACTGCTTGGGACTGCACGAATACTGAGGAAAGTATTAGAAATATTAGATGTAGGACCCAAGCTAGGGGCAAAAAACAAACAAAGACAACACCCAAATGGTAGTAGAGTTACTAACCACAGTACTGTTGTGATTGGTGAGGGAAAGATGAGAGAAGGACTGGAGACCAGGGGTGACTTAGTTACTAAGCCTTCGGCGACAACCACCGGGAAGCTGATGTGAAACTGTAAGAGATCACATAATGAGGAGTTCAATACTTCAAACTATATACACAAATATATATGTACGTTGTTTATGAGAAATGAATGACACGGACCAAATTGGTTGAATCACTATTCAAATATTCAGTTATCAATAGCTTAATCCATTCCACGATTAACTGGGGATCAAAGGGTAAGCAAACGTTGGGAAACATATTTTCTCCCTAACAATCTCATCCCTACAAATAAGATATGAATGGCTGACACATTCTGTGTCCGTAAGAATAACATTATTTGTTGACAAAATAGACATTCCGATGTTAATTGGCAGCCTCAGCTTTAAATAAGGACAATGTCCGAGGTTTTTATTTCTGACTGAGATTGTGATGTCAGTGACGGACTGTAACGCTCCATCCTGTTCAAGAGACTAATATTTGCGCTTTACTGTAGAGATAGGTGCTTTCTTATTAAGATCTTCTAAAGGCATTCATAAAAAAAACAGCCTTTAGTGTTTTCTGTTGACTCATTGTTACGAGTACCAGAAAAAACAACTATCTGTTGTTAAAGATATGTGTGCCTCCATGGCATATGAATTATTTTGAACAGTATCCTTAATGAAATTTCCTTTGCACGATTGTTTTCTATTGTTTATACCTGATATTGACTTTATGCAATTGGATTGAAAGCACTAAAATTATTTGCTTTGGGGTAACTCACAAAAATGATGTATTATCCAAAAAGAGAAATGCCATCGATAAAACAATTTTTGTCCTTACTGTGGTAAATAACTTTCGAAACTCAATAAAAAACAACAACAAAAAAATTTGATTTCCTTCTTATTCGATTTTTTGTATTGAACGCACAGAATATTAATTTTTTTAATCAAAAAATGAGTAAGTTCATCTTTTCCAGGGTAGAAAAGCTTTTGGAAGAAAAAAAAATTTGCTTACGTTTGTAAAACGGCTGACGTATAAATGACGTCATGCAGCCCGCAGGCCAACTGTTATCAAGTCCTTGTGTCATTGGTCCTATTAATGAAATCATATACTCCCAATGACATCGAAACATACAAATAAGTCTTCCAATCTCCAAACACAATCTCTGACTTCCTTCTATATGTAAAAATGATTCAATGAACATGTTCCTTATGGATTATGCATAATATATTGCGTTTCTCCTGAAGTATCAACAGTGTAAGAATTTCTCAGACTCGCAGAAAATATGGCCGACTTTCTTCTTTATGCACTTATAAAAAGATTGATATTTGGTCAAGCTAACCTGATGAAAACAACAACAACAAAAAAAAGTATAGTTTCGCAACATAATTTCTTTTGGTCTATTTGTCCTTCGTAAGTAAGGCTTGGAAATTTCGATAAGACAAATTACATCAACTAACTAATGTCCTGTAGTGTGTTTCCGTTTGCATTCACGTGATGAATGAAGCATGTGACAACCGAATCACTGGATCGATGAATTTTGCATTGAAGGCTACAGATAAGATTTTGAATTGAAAACTGAACAGAGAAACGCTGAAGAAAAAAACAAAAAACAAAACAAAACAAAACATAGAAACAAAGTCTGTTTTTGAAATTCTTCAAACATAATGTTTATATTTTATCAGGAGCTGAGAAAAAATGCTGATTGTTATCAGGTCGTTTTTCATTGGTTAAATGTCCGATGGTTTGGCATCCAAATAACCAATCAGAGTCCGATACGCATCCCTAACTATGTGTAAAAAGTAACAGTCGGTTTATTCCATTTATCTTTTGCTTTCCGTCAGTTATGTTCGCTCCATACCATTCTATAGACGCTTCGAGTCGAGGACCGTTGCCAGGTAGCTATCAGAATTTCAACTTGAATTTTTCTTTATGTAATGATTGTACATATGTAAATAGTGGTACTGCGCACTTTTTCACCGATTCTCTTCTGAAGTCATATACTAGCACAGAGAATCTGGTCTGTATTCGTTAAATACGTTAAATTGAAATCCTAACGCTAAGCCAGCACAGATTATCAAGTATACCTGTATAAAATTAGAATGTATCAAGAATTTAAGAAGATATTCCCCTTTATTAAGGAATTACCTCGCAATGAATTATTTATGAATCATCCACGAGAGATTTACGGCGAGAAAGTTAGTTAATGTTGGTTTACAAGAAAGGTTATTTTGAAAAATTCAGATAAATATTTTTCCCCGTAAAATATGTTTCCCTATCATCAGGTTACATGCCTTTTGATGTGCAAATATATGAAGCATATAAAATTATGTCTGTTCAGCGCTTGAACATTTTGGGATGTCTCCCAGCTTTTATATATATATATATATATATATATATATATATATATATATATATATATATATATATATATATATATATATATATATATTGTAATACAACGAAACAGCTGTCTGTGGATGACACAGTACTATATATATATATATATATATATATATATATATATATATATATTACTGTGTCATCCACAGACAGCTGTAATACAACGAAACAGCTGTCTGTGGATGACACAGTAATATATATATATATATATATATATATATATATATATATATATATTACTGTGTCATCCACAGACAGCTGTTTCGTTGTATTACAATGACACAGTAATATATATATATATATATATATATATATATATATATATATATATATATATATATATATATTACTGTGTCATCCACAGACAGCTGTTTCGTTGTATTACAACTCTTCATGGTGGCTATAGACTATCCATTATCCCATCCAGTACCAAGAGGCAGGAAACCTTACTTTCAGACCCAGAGGCTGGTATCCTCTCTTTTCCACGGGACTGGAAGTCAGTAAGGAAAGGTTAAAATATATATTTATTTTATGCATATATTCCCTGTCCACCGGAGTGCTCTATCCCATGTTGGAAGAGCATTATACGTACAAACATACATACATACATACATACACACACACACACACACACATATATATATATATATACTCCAGCACAAACGCACATCTATCTATCTATCTATCTATCTATCTATCTATTTCTGATAATATCCCTGTAAATGTTCATAACTCAGAACTACCAATAATAAATTCGGTGTCCATCTGGAGATTTCATTCTCGTAATTGTGATATCCTTAAAGCCCTCGAGATATAATTATTGACGATTAAACAAGATCAGAACTAAAACTGAATCGTGGAATAATTCAAATATAAATGATAAAATGCCATGAATTTATAATTTGCTGCAGATGCTTTGCTCTCCTATTCAGATGGCTAATTAGCGTGCCATTGTTCTAACACAAATGACTCCATCAAATGTCCCTATCTTCCCTAATCTTGTCCATCCCACATGGATTCCATTTCAGTTGAGCTAATTACGATCGGATATTCCTATCTAATTATCTAATTGTCATGCTATCTCCAAACTTCTTGACATTCATTAACTCTCATGGTACTCAGCACGATATGTGTGTTTTCATTGTCTTTTCTAATAGGAATTTCTCTAATTTCTCAGTCATTGGCAGTTTTGAAAGGTGAGATCAAAAGTGTGATACCTAGTTTGATCTTTTGTTCTATCTATCATTACCACTATGAATCTATTTTTCCATTATTATTGAAAATATACAGCTCGGACTTCTTTCCCTGAACAAATCCTTTTGGAAAAATACAGCATCGGTGACGAAGCCCGAGAATTCGGGCACAGTCCGAAGATGAGGTGCAATTTTCAAACTTGCCGTGTACTATCATGGAACCATGATGCTCTTATCCTGATTTCTGTCAAATTTGCAATCAATAATGCTATTGTAGATGGATATACATCTTTTAAACCATATCCTTGACATTTATCAGATATAAGACATTTCTTGCATTCATTTAAATTTTGAAGTACAATAAACAAGCATGTAATTCTACATTGTTTCCATTTTCATTTCTTCCTGGCGGAGAATTTTTTAAAGTCATATTTTTGGTGCAGTATCACCAGAAGCTTGACAATAAAATGAAGTAAGAATCAAATATTTTTTGACGATATTCATGATTTGCTCCTAGGATTTCAACTTTGATTCTTCGTGCTGTTAAATGAAGTGTGATGCAACTTGTATTTAAGAAATAAGCTTTTCATAAAAGTTTTTTTCAAATGTCCTGTTCATTCGATTAGAGGAGAAAATCCAAACATGAAAGCGCCAAAAGGAAATAACAAGAAATGATTCCAATCGAACCAGCAAATGTATTTTTCTAACCATTTAATTCGTACCAAACATTATCAGAAAATAGTTCCAAATTATGTCATAAGCTTAAACAAAAAATTAACTATTGTACTCTGTGAACAATCAGTTAAAACTTCATCTCATCACCTTTGTTCGAGGGATACATTGAATCAGAATATACGTCTCTACAGAATACTGCTATCCTAATTTTCTTAATCAATCTCATCAGTTCATAGACGTCATAACCCTTTTCACATTCAAGATTAACTACGTGAGGATTCGCTGTGGATTGTTTTCAGCTGTAAATATTGTTGATACATTATTCAATTACTGATAAGCTGTTTAGCCTTGTTGTTTATCAGCAATTATTCCCGAAGAAGATGGAAAGCGTTTAATGCTTGCTGAATCAATTTGATCGTTTTTTTGCCTAACTTCCTTTGTGCGCTTCCCCTTTGCAAACTCAAAGCGGAATTTATATTCCTAATAATTCAAAAGAAAAAAAATATCAATGGTATCTAGGCACATACGCTTACACGGATTAGCTGATGCATTTATAATAAATGGCTGAAATTTCGGTTCATCAAAATCATAGACAACTTTAGATAAAATCAAAGAATTTTTTTACTTTTTAAACATCAAATATAAAGAGCAATATATCTATGCTTCCTCCCAATACATCATAGCATCTTTCACCGATGTTCACGGTTCTTTCAATTCTTATCTTAACATAGCTTTTCTTCATTTTACCCAAACGCCTGATACTTTGTCATCATTGTTTGTATGCACCAGTAGAATTGGTTGTTATATAATTTGATTTTTTAGATAGAGCATTATATCTTATCATCATTATTATTATCATTATTATTATTAGCAATCTCACATCAGTTGCCTGGTGGCATCCGCTGGAGTTTGAGTGACGGGAAGTCTCCTCAAGGCTCCAGCCCTTCTCTCCAAGTTCTCATAGGTCGCAGTAATACTGCGATTTATAGTTTCACACCGGTTGCCCAGTGGTCATTGCTGGAGGCTGAGTGACAATAAGTCTCCTCAGGTTTTCAGCTGACATCTCTTCTCTCTTTCGCCTATCATATCTGTGCTGCAGTTTGCATTTCCTTTTACATCTCCCTTCCTTTGTTGGGTCGCTGTTGACAGTTAACGTTGCAGTCTTTACATTTCTAGCACTTCCCTCAGTATCTGTCCAGTTCATAATTATTATTATTATTATTATTATTATTAGTAGTAGTAGTAGTAGTAGTAGTAGTAGTAGTAATAGTAGTAGTAGTAGTAATTACCAATCGGTTATGTGAATCAATCAATTGAATAGTTGAATTGACGTATGTAAGCAACTAATTATCCTGAATGATGGGCAGTACCTTCCTATTTAAAGTAATGATACTCCTGCATGTCGAAACTAAACACTTTCATAAAATACGTATGTAAGTCTCTTTTATTCACCCTCTTTCGAAACCACTTGTTCGCTTTTGCTCACAACCTTCTTGCTAGCTGCTGCTATGATGAGGAGGGAATCTAAAGTAATGACATCAACACTTTCCCCATACATCCTCGTCTATCCATGGCATTTTTGACTCAAACCGCAGCTGCTTCGGCTAGATCGCTCATTATACTCCCTATTATATCATTATCATTATAATATTATATATTATATTATTATCATTAAAATTATCATTAGATGTGTGTTGCAAGTTGATATCAATAATACTCATGAGGGAATCGACTTTTCTTTTTAAACACAATTGGGCATCGGGATAATAACCGGTAACATGGCAAATAGCTGAAGTTCTGAAACCTTTCACCGAAAGACTTGAGTAACTTCTGAATAGAATAATTTTTTCCATATGTCATTATAAACATTGGTGTTATTATTACCATTCATTATTACCAACACTTTAATTCATTATATCAATACAACAATCTCTCTTTCTGCGGTTTCCATCACTTTGGTTTCAGTTAGGTGTGATTCCACAAATAATTAATTCAAAAGTTTTGATTAATAATTGTCTTAAAGCATAGTGATGTTGACATTTGGATACGTCAAATACAAGCTTTACAGTACTTTCTTTAGTGAATGGTCTCAAAAAATTGTACACGACGATTTTCAATTAGGAAAAATCTTCTATTCAGCACAAAATTCTCATCACAATGTTCGTAAAACTTAATTTCTATCGTCATACATTGTTACCATTCTACATAGTCCATGAATCATAATATTAGCATAAATTTATAACAAAGATATGGTACGCATGACATCTTTTGGAGGTCAGGGGACATATCCCCCACCACTGAAAAAGGGGTTACTTTATTCATAGCATTATTAAAAATGTTAACAGTTGTATGTGTATATGTGTGTGTTCGTGCTTGTGCATGTGTGTTCGTGAAGTTACGGTTACCGACTAGAGAAACAATTGACGAGCAATGTTCGAATCTGCTTACGGCTGTTATATTTTCTATTCGTACGAACGCCCAAAGAAACAACTTAAATCAATACATCCTGTTGCCAAATATTATGGAAGGATTACTTGTCAAAGGCATGATTCAATGACGCTTCGGTATTAGTATGGGTGAGTGAGAAATTGAGTGAACATTTCCTCCGTCAGAACTAAGGCACTCACGTAGTAGCAGCAAAATTATCATAGTTAAACTTCACAAGATCGAATAAAAAGATCGGACAGCGGAGCGCATTGATAGACAACCCTTCTATTACAATTTTAGTATCATATGCAGTGACAAAAAAAGAAATTGCTGTTACCTACACAATCACCCTTGACAGGGTCCAAATATTATTAAATCAATCAACGATGTTTTTTTATGACATCCGTTGTACTTGTTTTATATTCAATGAAACATTTGATCTCAATATTTATCGTAACTTTCAATCAGGCCGACATTTTACGGCTAGGAGCAAACAGTGCAAACAGACTTGAGTCAAAGCAACTTGAACAAAAGCATACTAAAAAGTAAAGATTAGAGTAAAATGTAGTGTAAATTTTGAAATAGTGCTGGCTTACAATGTTTTATCTAATTATGAGAATGAATATGAATTTTTCATACGTTGTTTTTTTTCGTACTTTTTACTATGCGCCATTGGGAATCAATTGCATTTTATAACTCTATCCCTCTTCCTTTTTGAAGACATAAATAAGTTTTCAGAGGTCATAACTGAAGAAGGTCTTTTTGTATCACTTTATAGATTTGCCAAACATTTATAGAAAATCAAGTGTACGATTTCCGCTATTTCACTTGCACTTTGGATGGGTTAAATTGAGAGCATTTAATTGGTATCGATTATGAAAAGAAAAAAAATATAAAAAAGCAGTTTTTCCCATTTGCTGATTGGTTTTATGTTTCATATAAACAACCATTCGGAAAACAAACAATTATAAATAAAGAGCTTTTGATACATTCTGTGTGTTGTCTGTTATCTGATAGTGAGTGTTTGAACGTTACTTTTTGCGATTGTTCAACGAATCATACTTGTCTATTGTTGTTGGTGATGATTGTATTCCTGTGGAGAATATTTTAAGGCAAGGTGGTAGGATTTATGTTTGAAGAAAACAATTCTTCATCCACAAATATTATTTCAATGATCATCATCAGCATCAGCCTTTTATAGACCTTCGTTGGACATAAACCTCACCTAAGAATCAGCAGACCTCCCAATCATGGACATTGCAGGGCCAATATTATTTGAACTCGTCTAATTTGTCACACATACTTATATTTTGTCGGTCAGATTCCACATATGATCCTTTGGGATTCACGTTAGGAGTCGTGATGTCCGGCAGTGGTCTAAAATTTGTACTACATGGCCAATCTATTGACATTTGAGTGTTTGTAATGAATCTTACGGCATCCTGGACTCCAGGTTTCTCTACAAAACCCGGTTGTTTTCTGATCTCTTCATGTGATGTTGAGCAGGATTCCCTCGTGTTCAGATGAAATGGTGAAATAAAACAAGAAAGTTGGTGTTCACATGAAGTTCAGGAAAATACACCCAACAAACATATTGAGGACAGACAAAACGATAAAATCCACGATGCAGAGGTGAATAAGGTTGACTGCTACCCCTATGTAGGACAAGAATAGCCATGGAATCACAAAAAAAAGAAATCAGGCATAGAATCACTCTAAACTGGTAACCTTTGGTAGATCAAGTTCAACTTTCAAGTGCAAGACGTCAGTCAACACAAATTAAAACGTTTATTGAGCATCGTATATGAGCGCAAACCAAATAATCTTGTGACTGGTTCGGTCATCCTTTTGGGAAGAGAATAATTCAATTCGATACGACTAGAATGAACATAGAATCTGAAAGTCAGATTGCTTCATGATTTTTTAGAAATTAATAAAAAAAACCATTAAATCGGGAGGATTGACTATTATTATGATTCAATATACGTCTTGAAAGCGGAACCCACTGTAGTATCACTTAGCTGTTAATCACTGAGATCTCTCATGCATTCTTTTAGCACATTCTCGAGGTAACTTAAATCCGAAATATACGGCTAAAATTTACTGTTATGGGTAAGTAGATATCGCAAAGATGCGAACATGATATATATATATATATATATATATATATATATATATATATATATATATATATATATATATATATATATATATAATGTGCACAGTAATATATAAGTAAGTTCCAGTTTATTGATTCTTCTTTTATTCTGCCTTCATAAGGACAAACCAAAAAAGCCTTCCAGCATTGGATTGAATGAGATTTTGAGAGTTTTTCCCGAGCTTAAAAATTGTTGTGCATAAGTTCGAAGCATGCAGATATCTTATCGGCACACTCAACGAGTTTTTTGCAATATGAAAGAAAAACATTCACTACAATTGGAAATAACCCGGTCGATGTACATATAGGTATCGACCCATAAATCCATTCATTGCTGAAGAGTTTCAGAAACGTTTTGACGATTTATACAGCTCACGTAAAAAGAACATACAATAAGAACTGTTTGACTGCAAGATAAGATAAATGATAGGAAGCATAAAATATCTATTGCATTTTTGAGTTAGACTTTCATGTACCATCTAAACGAAACATTTCCTTTAAGCAAAGGGATTCATAAAAAAAAATTCATGGGTTTCCTTTTCGGAGGAAATTTCAGGAAGGGAAAATGGTCAATCATATCACACATATTAACCGTACTTCTGGCCATTATCAAGATGAAAGAGAAAAGTAGTATGATATTCACTTTTTTAAAAAGTAAAAGTTTAACACTTTACAACTCGGGACCAATTGGATGAAGAACTGCATTCACTTGTGCGAAAGCAAGAAAAATACTAATAAGTGTCAATAATTTTTACACAAACTTGATAGAAAAGTAATCTCTCCCGTCAAAACAGTACTTACTATGAAGCCAAATTAACTAATTTTCATGAAGCAATCAGCAGGTAAACAAAAGAATACTGTATGAACACGATATATTAATTGTTATATTCGACAACCGTTTAAATAAACAGCATGGATTGTGAATTAAACATATGCTAGTAGTAGCAGGAAAAAGAAAATGCCACAAAATAGTATCGTCCAATTTTTTAGATGAAGTATAGTCGTTTTTTTTTCTTTATTGCATGAGGAAAGAGATAGCTATTTGACAATACTTAACAAGATTTATTGGTCACCCTACGTTTTAAATGGATAAGGCACTACTCCAGTACCAAATATAAATGATGCTAGCTTAAAGCCTAACAAAGTAACAAAAATTGTGTGAAAAACTACGTATAAACTAGCAATAAAGACTTGCACGGATATTTCAATCAGCACAAAATGAGTCAGTGAGCATTTATGCTTTATATCGACTTTTTGAAGCTCCATTAGCAAAATGTGTTCCAAGTTAATGTCTATAATCCCAGGAAGGGTCATGTCGATATCTTCCAAGCCTAACGACGAAATAGAAACAAATGACCCAAATCCTCCAATGTAGCAAGGCCACCATTTGAATATTATGTTTACGAACATCGTTGGAAAATTATGCTTATCACCATCACACTCGAATATTACACTCAAACAAAGCCTTAGAATGAATTGGCCGGAACATCGAATTAATAATGCAAACACCAAGAAGGAATTTAATCGTCTGGAAAACTCTCTGAGTGTTTTAAATTATATATATATATATATATATATATATATATATATATATATATATATATATATATATATATATATTTCCGTTCTCAAAACTCTGAGGTATAAATCCATGTTTCGTTACTTTATTTAGCAGAGAAAACTATTGTTTCCTATAGAACCCTATCGAATGAAATAATTAAAAAATACCTTCATTCTCTGCTATCATCGACTCTTTCAAAAAGTCCTGATTTCATAAGGAAACATTTCACATCACTTATTCTGAGTACCACGATATTTCACGGATTGTTTTCTGATTAAGACTTCAAATTGATCTCAGTATAGAATCGATTCTGGTAAGAAAGGTTTTGCCTGTTTTTTTTTTTCTTTCCTTGTTTCCTTGCGTGTTATTTTGTATTTCCAACTTCTCAGCTAGCCAGACCGCAAACCTGACTCTGAATACAAAATGTACAATCCCTGCAGGGAACAATGTGATTCATATGATGTTTTTGTGCCTTAATGTTATCATTTACTCGCTCACGAGTTTCTGTTTTTCTTTCATTTTTCATTCTGAGGTCTTACAAGCATAGAGGTATAAAATACGTTTAAAATGACACCAGAAGTTAAACAGATTACCTCCCCAACTTTTATTGTTTTTCCTACCTCCACATACAAATGGCATCCCTAACTGGAAGTCATGAATATTTATAGTGATTCCAGGGAAACGTGAAATTCAACTGTTTTCTTTAAGAGCGATTACTTTTCCCCTAATGCGTTAACAGTTTGAATAGTAAGGACAGTTTCACACGTATTATCTTTTTTTTTGTTATCAATGCATAGGTTTCTGATGGATGTGCCATTCAAAAATCAATGTTGCATTTAAATCATGATATATTTCTCATCATTTCGAAATCAAAATATATATACATAAATGAATGCTACTAAGATTTCGTCATAGTTCTCAATATCATTTATCTATATTTCTCCATCTTATTACCTATTTATTGCAACTCTTTGTTGATTATTCAACAACTGTTAATGCTAATTAAGTGAATGAAGCAATAGTATTATAGCGGCCTACTAGAGATTTGAGAAGACAACAATATAGATATATGCCTTATTTGAAGAACAGCTATGTGGAATTTCGTAGATTGATTAGTATGGTGATGTCACCACAATATTGGCTACTTTGGATGTTGAATATAATTTTACCAGAAGCATTTCCAAACCTGTGAGCTATACTGCTCAAATAAGTATGACCCGAACGCCATGATGAACAACAAATAAACAATAGGGATGAACTAATTGTCAGTTATTCGTCATCATCATCATCATCATCATCATCATCATCATCATCATCATCATCATCATCCATTGTTCGTTGTTCGTTGTTGGACATTGATCCTCTGTGGGATTTGTCACATTTCCCTATATTTTGGTAACATGACAGGCTCATTTGTATTTGAGTTTCATGGCAGATTATATGATGTCTTGGACTCTTGTTTTATTACTCACATACTTTGCTGTCTTGTGATTTCTTCAAGTGAGGTTGAGCACAATTTTTCCAAGTTCAGTGCATGCTTCTCAGTTTGCAGGCTTGTCTTTTGGTTAAGATCGGGGTTCCAGCCCCATAAGTGTCTTTTGAGAGGATGCATTAGTTAAATACCCTTCTTCTTAAGAATTATGGGATCGTTTTGTTTTGAAAGGTTGTGCATAGAATTGCAATCCTAGGGTTATTCTCTGCTCCATTTATTTATGGGTTTCATAAAGATTCATTTCCCTTGGTAGATGTAGTGGTCAACTCCCTCCTGTTATACATCTTAGATTTTGACGGCTGTGTTCTTATTCTCGGTGTTTTGTTGCACAATATTTGCTATCGGTTTTGAGTCCTCTTTTCTTTCACTCCGTTTTATAATCTTATAGAAGATTTCTATGAAAAACCCAGAATTTTTCAATCTTCTTTCACCTGAGTGCAAATATGATCCATCTCTTAAGAACTAGTATGATAGTATGATTTAAAAAAAAAAGGTGTACTGGAAAGGTATAAATTGAAAAAGAAATAAAATCATGTAGAACTGGCAAACACCTTCCATCAAGATTTACATTATCTACGATTTTCCACAGAGCATAAAGGCGACATCTCTAAATGTATTTTCAAAAACTATGAATGATTCATCGTCTATAATTTGAATCAACAACAGTTATTGAAACAACAGCTCACCTGTCCGTTATTTATCTCGTTAATATCTATAAAAGCATTTCTTCAAATGTTACCTTCTTTAACTCGATATGAAGAGCACCTTTAAATGAGAGAAAAAAAGGAAAAATTCCATGAGTCGAAATGCTCTCGCACAAAATTACTTCCCAACAATTTTCATGATGATACTGTACATCAGTAATTTTAGAGCCCATATGAAAATTTATCAAATTCTTTATGATTGTTTCCGGTTGCTTCGTCATTTGACTGTCATTTCAATGAGGCAGTGTGTCCTTTCATGACTAATACGTTTATGAGTTTGTAAAATCTAAACCACACCAAAGGAGTATGAATAAAAACAAAAATAAGAGGGTAGAAACCAGCAAAGATAACGCCCTCCATGGGGATTCAAATTGACAACAATTGATATCCCCAAAAGATAAAGATAATGAACTTAGGTTCAACTCTGAAGGAATGAAAACTAATTCAACATGTTTAACTGGTTAAGAAAGAATTAGAACAAAACAACCACTTCTGAATGACGGCAAACTTATTCGATGGTTATCTTTTGAAAATTTGAAAAATCTTTTTTTCAATTCTTGCACTCTTTTGTTCTTTATTTCGGAGAATTTTTAGATAATAAAAAAAAATGTTATACGGTTTCCGTTGCATAAAAATACTGTCCTACAGATTTTTCGAACGATAACGTTCTCCAGTTAATTTCTTCGAGAACAATGAATATTTGATTATCTTCAAGATTCTTCCATGCTCTCATCTGACTTTCATTTCGAAGAGATGACACTGATAAGGAGCAGAAAAATGAGTTGTTGGAAAATGAACTGAAGAAATGTAGGAAAGAAAGAACTATTTCTAATTTCAAACTTACGGATTCAGTAGTGCATCAGAAATAGATCATGGTTAACAATAAACATTTAAAAAGAAATTGCTAATGAAACGCTTGCCAAGTACACAAGCTAACTATAAGGAGTTTCACTGCCGACTGAATTACCCCTCAGAGTGGCCGTGAGACCATTTTTCATCTAAGGCATGCAATATATCCTGAATAGGGGAAAAAAGTTTACAAAAGTTGTTTGAAAGGAAATATCTCGGAATTGCTGCAATCCACCCAAATGGTTATAATTCAACTGGAAAACTGGGATTTGTTTCAACTCGGTTAGTATATTGTTGGCAATCCAAGGAAGTGCAGTATCGAGGTATGAATTTCTTAGCAGTTCCAGAGAATGGTGTAATTAATTGGCAGAGGAAAAAGTCCAATGTGCCATTCCTCACAAAACACAATTCGAATTCGAATTCCTTCATATCCGTGTTCCTTAGACAATGCAGGTGAAGGCATACAGTAAAGTTACAATGCAACTGAAATCCACTTTTTAACATTCACTATTTATCAATGTTATACTGCAGAGCTCATTCAGAATTTTAACCAACATTACATGTACTCAATTGTATGCCGGTGATATCAATGTGGTTTAGCATCACAAGAATCACATAACATTCCAATGAAATATTACGAGGAGCCACAAACACATGTTTAGTTTGTTAGCTTCTGAAAATAGGTAGTAGGAATGCCAATAGCAATAGTTGTCGGTTGAAACACGTGCGAACATCAATATAGTCGAGGAGAAATTCTTGCAAAAGAGGATATAAAATGTGAATAAATTGGTATGACGTATCATTGGGAAGAACATTCAATCAGCTCCCAAACGGTTTACTTGGTGCGTATAAAAGAAAAAAAAAACTGTCCACTATACGAAGTTAAGTATTCAGCATTTACAAAGATATTCATGATATCTGTGCATTTAAAAGTGGATACTTTATGAAATGTGGATTATTTGTAGCCTGATACACACACACATAAATATATATATATATATATATATATATATATATATATATATATATATATATATATATATATATATATATATATATATACATATATGTGTGTGTGCGTGTGTGTGTGTGTAGGTGTCTATGTGTGTTTATGTGTGTGTGTTTGTTGTTTGAGAGAAAATTCATTCAGCTTTCTATCAGCATATTGAGTGAACCTGTATTTGTTATGCATGCAATATTATAGTAAAAGAACGTTTTCATAGGTATTTGGCATAACAAGGGGATTTTAACTTGGAGCTACCCAACTGAAAATCCCGAGGAATGCAATTATATTTCTTGGGTAAATCGTGTGTGCCTTGCTTATAATTTTCAGGAAAAATAATTGCATATCTTTTGTCAATGAAATAAAGAAAGAGATAAAGATAAGAGAAAGAGAAATGCAAAAGACATATATATATATATATATATATATATATATATATATATATATATATTGATAGATAGATAGATTGATAGATAGATAGATAGATAGATAGATAGATAAAAGAAAACATTTATTTAAAGCTAATACTTTGCTTCATGTTCATACAGAAAAAAACTGGGAATTTGATAAATAAAAGGCAGAAAGACAATATTTAC
Source organism: Thysanoteuthis rhombus (assembly GCA_963457665.1). Classification (NCBI taxonomy): domain Eukaryota; kingdom Metazoa; phylum Mollusca; class Cephalopoda; order Oegopsida; family Thysanoteuthidae; genus Thysanoteuthis; species Thysanoteuthis major. The sequence goes on from OY735223.1 coordinate 46,637,133, forward strand.
CCTTGAATTTGCCATCATCAGATATTCTATTTAAAACACATCTTCCGAGGAAAAACAGATATTCAGTTAACAAAAGAGCCATGACAAAATAAATTGGGTCTATTGGATTGTTCCACGACAGTCATTTCATTTTATATCTTCCAACCATGTCAGGTATGATAATCGGGTTGATGCTGATAAATAAAAAAAAAAAAAAATGCCCAAGCCAATGGGGACAGAAACGTGTACAAATCAAGACTTCTGTCAGATAATGAAATATTGAAGCTGTTTTTATTTTCTTTCCACTTGAATGGAGAAGAACAAAACCCAAAGAAAAAAAATCAAATTTTTTAGTCTTATTACTTTATTCTAAAAGCTATTACTTTTAAAAGGATTGACTTCGCCTGACAGAAATTTTAGTCACTGCACGTATATAGCTGGCACAATATATCTTCATCTTTATTTTGATTGCTGGCAACTCAGTTAACACAGTGAAGCAAGACTTTAATTACGAAATAGATATCTGATGGTCATTCTGTAACGGAAAAGGGCTTTGTCTTGCAATGGAAGGCGGTTAATCTTCACAACCAGTCACATTTGATGTTTTTTAACTGTTATCCCCAGACTTTGAGTTGAATTCGAGTTGTTAAATAAATGCATTTTTGTTACTTCATTTTGGAACAATAATTAGTCCTGCACAGAATATCGACTCCATAACAGAGAGGTAATAATTTAAATGACTTGGTCGATAACCAAAGTTGTTGAAGGGGAATGAGTGTCTGAATGTGTGGGTGTATGCGTGTGTGTACGTGCATGTGTATGTGTGCATGTGTGCATGCTAGCGTATGTGATAGTTGTTCCTTATTTTCACAGCAAAAACTCTGCTCATTAATACATAGGACCCAATTAATGAAAGATCCATTGGAAGTTCAACTACGTTATTATTTGATTGATATCAAAATGTTATTTTCTTCATTACATATAACTTCTTACATTTTAAAGATAAGTGGCTGTAAATATTTCTTTTACGTATTTATGCAAGCATTCGATTTACGGTTTTATCATTCGCTGCTTTTTCCCCCCACGGCAAACAGCTGCTGCACATTGTATAGAAACTTGATGTATCTGAATTTGTTTTTCTCGGAGTGAAAAAAAATCAAAAAAACATTTATTTGTTTCCCTGCCTTTTATTTTTTTGTAACAAAATGGGAGCAGCTGAGCCAACCTGATTAATGATGGGTATAAAATATTAAGAATACTTTCACATAATCTCACAGAAATATATATCATAAAGTAAAATATATGAGATATATCATCGGAATGTGTACAGAATTCATGTGATATTTTGAACGTATACAAAAATACGTACCTAAACATAAAATATAGATTGTTTTATATCGAGCATTTATTCGAAATCAATAACTTGTGAGTCAACATAAAACCAATATCAAAAAATGTAGCGTGTAAATTTTATTTTAGGACCTTTCAGTACACAATTATATGAACTTATATTAATGTGTGTATTTTGGTTGTCAACTTCGAAAAAGTTTTATTACTGTTTTAAGAGATTTTTAACAATTGAACTCAGTTTCAGGGTTGCTTCTGCTGTGACCACAACGTTTTGCCCTATCAATTCTACAATCTGCATCGTGTGCGTAGTCTGTAAAAGAAAGTTGGATTCTATTTACATTATTTTTGATATTTTTAAAAACTTTTTGCAAAAGTTTTCACTGATTGTATGACCATTGAATGAGCAGCACGTATAGGAAATGGTGAAGAAGCATCAAGTATGATTTGAATTTTATTGGATCTCAAGGATTAGGAACGACATTTTAGACCTGTCCGGAAGACCATTGTGTATTTAAGATTCATGTTGCATGATTAACGGTTGTAAAATTGCAATCACTGAGTTTGGATGATTAGAAACAAATAAGATGAAAGAAATAGTAACCGATTTTTTGTTAATATTAGGTCTAAGAAAATTAGGACTACTTCTATAAATGCAACAAGCAGCGGCAATAAGATGAAAGGGTCATATACATACATCAAAAAGTCCACAGCGTAATCAAACCAGTTGGAACAGGGATGGGTTAATTTGCTAATGCGTTCCTTATGATCAAGATATTTGCTGTAAAAAACTTGCATCAAGATCGCAGAAAAAAACCCATTATCCCCTACGATCATTTTTATCTAGTTCATATATGTGAAAAAGACTGAGTTACAATTTCAATCTGATAAAACAAAGGAAGAGAAGATTGACCTCTATCATAGTTATCTTTGACTAAAATTGTGCATGGTTTTCAGGACAAAACACACACACACACACACACACAGAGGCACGCACACACGCGCACACATACACACACATACACACACAAGATGACAGATGTCAGGGACATCATAGAATCCAATAAAAATCTCAAATGGTGGTGCGCTGGCTATGTTGCAAGAATGGCGTAGATTGCATAACACCACGATGAATGGAACTGGCATACATGATTGAAATTCTTTTAACGGTTAACTTTCCATTAAAAAGCTTGAATCCAACCATTCTCCTCCGATCTATGGGTTGATAGCAGGGCAGACAGGATTCGCTAGTGATGGCTGGAGATAGGGCTAGGAGACGAACAAACCGGCTTTAAAACAAGCAAGCGGAGCCCTGTTGCAATTATGACAGGCCAGCTGTTCCCCTACCAACTGCTCCATTTTCCTTTGCAAAACATCATCAAAATCTAGTGGGGGATTTTATCAATTAGGCATCCCCGTATTTCTAAACACTCAGCTTCGGTATGCATCTCAGAGATGTCACTCCAGATTCAATCGATTTTCTACCAGGACGGACAGAGAACTTTTTCGGGACTTCTATGTCTAGAGATTTCAAGTTCTGCTTCAGGACAAATATTTGTTGTTCAAACTCGAATCTGTTGTCTTTCTTTAAATCAAACTTTTCTTAAGATAAATCATGTGAGAGATAAAGGCAGATTAACTATGTATATATTTGGTTGGGCACTCAGTAACCTTTTGTTCTTTCCCTGCAAACTCTATGGAGTACTGTACTTTTGCTTCGTTCTTCATGAGACAAAAAGGTTACAAAAGATGCGAAAACAACTCATGTCCATAGGCAATTCGACTGGGAGCAGATGGAATTTTTCTCGACAACAAACTGTAATCTATCAGTCAATCTCTTCCTTTATCTAAAAGCAATCTTACTGGGAAATGTTTTCAAAATTTTTTCGTTGAATAATATCCTTCCTTCTATCTCAAAGTTCCACTGCAATGCAACTGTAGGTTTCGAAGTCGGAACATTGAATGGAAAGAACACTGTTTTCACTTATAAAATGCGAAATATATTCAAAATTGAATTAAAATAAATGAAATTGCTAAATATTTATTCTCAAGTTATCAGTAAGAATCACATATCTTTCCTAAGAGACAAAAGGTGTATATTTTGTCGTGAATTTTCTCCTATTCGTTCCATAGATATTAATTTAGTTTGTGGATGAAAATCTGAGAAAAAAAGTTGAAGTTCACCGCTTCAAAATAATACATCAAATTATACAATGGTTCTTGTTGCATGATCAATAAAGGAGGTGACACAGAATGGGAGGTTCTTCAGGATAAAGAATGGTATGTATGAAGAATATGAAAGCCATTTTCATTGGAAAATCGACATTTGAGAAAACACAGCATAATATCTGGCTTTATTAATATTCTCTTACTTATTTATCAAATGACAAATTTCCAAAAGAATCATTTTCATTTGAAGTATCGGGAGATGAGAACTTTTTCATCCGATTCTAACCACACCTATTATCATTTTAATGATTTTTTTCTATTCATAAATCGCAGTATTCGTTATTTCTTTTACCACTAAAAGAGGGATCTATGTAGATATTAATAATGTTTCCCTTTTCTTAGAAAAGTGCAGAAGAAACTGTTCCAACTGGGAGTAATCGCGGAAATGAACATTGTTTTTTCAATTTTTGGTAAAAAAATTCCAGAAAAAAAACTTTGATTTTAAGTTATCAAATGACGCCTGAAAAAAAAAATGGGAAGGGAAGATTGTCTTTTGTTAAAAAACGTATCGAAAATTTTATTAAAATTGAATCATGAATTGATTCTTACCAAATTCTAAAATTTTCCAGATGCCGATTTCTAGGTAGAATTTGTCCGTATCGTTCAGACCCACAGGAATGCGAGTTTGAATCTCACTCATATTATTCATTTCTGGATTACGCTGCTCAGCAACACTCGACAAATAATTGACATTATTTTATCTAAGAAATGCTAACAAGATTGAAATTATTAGCGTGAGAGGTAAACAGATATAGTGTTGTATGAAGTGATCGAAGACAATGAGCAGTAAAGTCTAAATGACAATATTTGATTTGCTCAAACCAACGTATCCTTGCCGCCTGTTTCTGAAATCATAGCTCCAGGGAGGCAGACGTTAGAGAAAAACAGTAGCTTGTTTGAATCTTACCAGCGATTCATCATTTCCGATCGGCGCAGTCAACAACAATCGTGAAACTCGGGGTTACGAAATAATGCGACAGAGATGCAATTAAATAATTGTATAACTAAATGGTAAAGGATCATCAACTAATTATTATCAATATTCAATTGAGTTTAGAAGATTTTTATATACTTTTTGTCGGTTTCATTTGAAAGAATAATACATGGTGGATCTGCAATTGACTTTATATGCCCATTTACACTTACATAATTCGATATATGCTAAAGATCTGTTACTTTCAAAATGGATGGATATTGTTTGAGCCTATTCCCAAAAATCGATCTGATGCTTCTTTTCATCTTTTTGGAGATAAAATATGATTATGGCCATGGAAAACTGAATTGAGGAAACGTTGTCATTATTAGCATATTTTTACCCCTAATTCATATATGTTGTACTTGTCACAATTATCTGGCAAATGACCAAAGGCCGTTAAAAAAGCAGTATGTATTGGAAATAAAGAAGGAGCTTCAAGTACGATTTGACTCTAATTAGATCTCAAAGATTAGAAATGACAGTTTAAATCCTGCCGGAAGAATATTCCGTATTCAAGACCCATGTAGTTTGGCTGCAGTTGTAAAATAAAAATCTCACAGTTTGGATGGTGGGAGAGAGAAATAAAATAAAAAAAATACTGACCAATTTTTCTTAGTAAAGATAAAGGTTCATATAGGAAATTAGGGAAAATAAGTTTACAGATACAACGAGCAACAATACGTAAGATGAAAAATTCACGTCGATATATTGAGTCATTAGTACGCAGCCTAATTAGTCCCCTCAAAGCTGAGGGTCGGGTATAACCCCCACCAAATTTTGCTTATGTGTTCCTTGTGTTTTTAAAAATTGCTGCAAAAAGTTTGTTTCAAGGTTACAGAAAGAGTGAATGAACCAATTATCACCAACAATCAATTTTTTTGCCAGTTCATAGGTGTATGATAAATATAATTGCAATTTCTGTGAGATAAAACAAAAGAAAACAGGATCGATTTCTGTCACAGTTATCTTTGACTACAATCGCACATGTTTGTTGTGCAAATACCTGGTATATCTTTGGCTACGGAAATATTGATTTCGGTTCCACATGTCGTAGTAATACGTACGGGAACGGAATCAACATTCTCCTGTAGCTATAGGGGAGATATCCATTCCATTCGGAATTGTTCATCTTGGTTTCATTCCCATAAGGGGGCCCAGGAAAAGATCATTATAAAAATGGATTATCAAAGTGGGTTGGATATTCTGATAGAGCAGGACACATTTATCAGTGTGAATAAATATGAATACAATTACTATCCTTAATTTAAAAATAAAAAGTTACAACACTTCATTATCGATAGTACGGTTAGTCAATGGATTATCTTGAAATCCTTATGTAATTAATTCACATAAATACGAAGGATTTCTCACTTTTGTCCAGAGTCACTTGATTCGAATGTAGAAAATCGCCCTTTGATTCATTGTTTTAGTCATTTTTTTTTTGCTTGGCATGGACAGAATCTTGAGAATTTCAATCATAGCAGTACTTTTTTGATACAGTAGGCTGTTCATTTCCAATTCAACGATCATACTGTCTAAAAAACGTCTAATCGATCAACTCCAGTAGAGATAACGAATTTGTTTACAACAAAAGCAAGCAGTGAGTCGTAAAAGGTAGAAAAGAAGGAAAGCGCGAACTAAAAGTTGATTGCGAGAGAGACAAAAGTACCCAGCCAAAAGAATTTGACGATTGAACAGTCAATCGGCGTTGTATCAGAAAATCAAAGTGCTCAATTATAGTTATTGACATAACTGAACAAGGTAAGCAAAGTACAAAAGGTTTTTCTAATCACCATGGTTTCACAAGTTGAAGTAGTTGCACTTTGACGCTGGTTCCAGGCAAGCATTTTGCTCCACCTTTTATAAGTGCTTCAACAATCCACTATTTTGTCGACAGAAAATGAAGTTGCTTTCGTTGGATATACGTTTCGAGGATTGGTTATAGGCATTGGCAAAAGACTTAGGACTCTGCAGACATCGATCGTCTAAGTGTCTCACAGAAAGCTACAGCAAGGGGGTGTGAGATACACACAACTGTGAAAAAAGATGTTGAAATGTTCTGTTCATGATATGAGCGTGAGAGATATAATAGTTGCAAAATTCTGCTCAAAGTACTGGGAAGCATGCAGTCTCCAGCATGCAAGTCTACCTTTGCAAAGAATCTGGGAATCTTGAGATATGACAAAGACCCCTCAATTGTAGATTGCAGAAAAAGACATCCAAATCGACGTGTACATATAGAAAATGAAATGTCCAGGATTATGGCTACATGAGGACCTCGGGGAATCGCTCAATTTATCGTAAGTGCCGCGATTCATACAAAAATGATGGATGAAAATGCTAACGTTTCGAAATAGAAGAAACATGTTTATTTTCCATCTGTTGAATTGATGATGACTGTATTGCCCACGGAGATTTTATGAGCATGTCTATTTTTCAAGGCATTTTTACGATCAAATTGGGCTCATAACTGACGATATCTTACTAAAGATTACTTGATGATCAACATGACTAAGGCTATGATGATACAGACCGTACTTGCAGAAGAAAAAGACTGGTAATGAAACTAACTGCCTCTGAACGTTTAAAAAGCGAAAATGAAAAGAATGCAATGATTAACAATAGGGAAAGTCTGTCGATGATTTTGAAGCTTTGTTCCCAAATATGCCCAATGCAGTCATTTGTATTAAATTATCATCATCAATTAAATACCCTAATATCATCATATATCCATCGATTAAATAGGGCATTTTTCCAGCGATTTCGAAACCTTTTCATGAGAAAAATATTCTTTCAAAGATTATCAATTTGATTATTTCTATTAAGAAACCGTGATGTTATTTTCATAGGGTAGAAGTGATGTCTGAATACTAATACGATTAATATTATATCATAATATTTTTGATAGGCATATTTGACGTGCAAGTCGCTGCTACTATGGAGGATTCAGTTCTCGCTGAGCCCACACTTATTGTCATCTCATGCTAAACAAAATAAAGTTTGGCAAATATCTTTTAATTGGAAACAAACGTTGGGAGTTCAATTATTATTCAATGTTTTCGATGTATACCTTATTATATCTCATATTGATATTGTATAGATAAAAACTAAAATTGATGATGATATTGATTAAAGGATAGAAATCCAGTTTTTAATACGAATTGATGAAGAATCTATCCAAAATCTATGTTAAAATGATGGTATTTTGGAGTTTACACCAATGAAACTTATGATACTTAGCATTATTACTAATGGTATTTTTGAACAAAACTACAGGAAATAGGTTCACGAAAAGATTTTCTAGCTGAAGTCAATCGGATCATTTATACCCGGAGAATATCTTTTTTTTAGATGGCATTTTGACTGAAATTTTTATAACTTTATTTCGTATGAGCCGACCAAATGTAGAGCCGAGACATTGTGTCTAAAAAATATGTGACAAATCCAAGTATCAGAGGGTTGGATGATGACAAAGAAATAAATAAATATTTCCTAATTGTGTCATAATTTGCACTACCAGACTTGTTTATCTGCCTGAAATACCCAGAAATTGCCTCTTATGAAGGGTTTAGCAGCTATAAACACAAATTCACACGCTTGTTTGTACGCTCGTTTGTACGCAAGTTCACACACACACACACACACACACACGTATATGTAAATATATATATAGGATGTCACCAAAATGTCCCGAGAATTACACCAGACTAAAAATATTTACTTATTTTGACAGCAGGAGTTCGCTGTCTCCTCTCAACCAGTCTATGGTTGTTTTTGATTCACACATACGTACACATATACATACGCATACTGAAATACACCCTGACACACATGTATACGTGCATAATTAGAAGCACACACACAGACACACAGACACACACACATATATATATGTATAATGTAAGTTACTCCGAATCTTTGCAATTATAAATGACTTTATTACACGTAAAGAAATAAAGCAATCCTATTTTGAAAAAAAAATTAAACCTCCAATACGGTTCTAAGTTTTCGTCATTTTTTTGGTGAATGTATCATCAGATACTCCGTATCAAAATATATCCTACAAGGTACAAATTATTTGTATGTTATAATCCTAATTTTGCAATTTCTCACTTGAATAAAGAAGATCATTATGGCATTATTATAAACGATGAAGCTATATATAGGCTAATAAAGGCAGATCACGTAATTTGGTAATTCGGTTTCTGCATAAGCAATGATCTAATAATGATTATGGACAAAAAAGTGACCTGAATTAGCAGAATTCAGAGAGGACGAAAATTCCTTCGCATGTTATTAGCTGATTTCTGTTATGCTATTAAAAGTATTCTGGAGATTGAAATAAAAACTGTTTTCTCCCTTTGACTCCTCATTTTCTCCTCAACCAACATAATTGAAACAGGAACTCATGATCACAATAAAAACATTCAATTCTTATTTCGATATGTTTTTTAAAAGGTGACTTCAGAAAATTCCTTGCTCCGACCCAGAATTCAACAGAATCTAATTGAATTTCATTAGTAACGTTTGGAGATACTGGGCACATATAGCTATGATGCAGGGAAGATAACTGTAAAAATCCCCAAATACAGCCAAAAATATGAAAATCTATTTCTAAGAAAATCGCCCAACTGTTTCACCAAGGACTTTTGTAAATATGGTTCTCATATACTTACTATATGTTAAGTAAACGTTGTACTCATATCGGTGAGAAGAAAAATTCTAGGATCCGCTCGAAAACGTGAACACTTCTCTCTCAGACCACACTTAACTCCTCCACAGATTTAAGAGGAATCAACTGAAAACTTTTGAAAATATTGTGCAGAACACATTGCTACGATATGAAGGTGATGGTTTAAAAGTATTCCTCGATCAGCCCCAAAATATATTGATCTTTATTCAAGTATTTTATTGAAATTCATTGAGTTACACCAATACGTGATAATAAAAACTCGATTTTAGTGCTTGAATTATGCTTTTTCGATGTCCACCAAAACATTCCATAGAATCAATAATTATATATAATACCATAAAACTCGCCATTGACATTTTGGAAGTATATTTATCCTGCAAAACAAAAGAGGAAACGTAGCTGAAAATATGTTTTGGTAGAAAGTGTTGACATCACTGTAGGCAACAAACGTATTGTGAACATAAATTTTACGATATTATGATTTGATGACAATAGTGACTGTAGGACAGGCGATGAATACGCACTTCACTGAAGCAAATGTGTCAGTGTTGAATGATGTATTGTATCATTTTTTTCCTGAAAAATACTCCTGAATGATCTATATGTTCGTTGTGTCTTTGCCTTCGAGAGAGTTTTGCTGAGAAACAAATATCATGATTTTTTCTGAAGAAACAAAAGGAAAAAAATATTTTCAAGTACTTTGCAAGAATTTATTTCTCTCAAAATGTTTAGGAACCTGTTATGAAATGATGCCTGGTAAAAAAAAAACTTATATCTTGGTTTCCAAGTCTTTGCATTGACGATTAAACATAATTTCGAACTAAAGAAGACCCTAACAAATTTTCTATATGAGTTCAACGAAAAATATTGCTTGCATCTCACGAGAAATACCTTGTAATGAAATTCTGAAGAATGTTCGGTTCCGAAAGTCGTTAATTTCAATCTTAATTAAGTTGAATACAGCGGCTACAATAGCAGTATTGAATTTAAAACCAAACAACGCTCAGTCTGGATGCTGGTATCCTCTTTCTGGGTAGGGAAGTTGATCTTTGAATTGTTGTCTGACACAGAATAATTTGTTGGTCGATATCAGTCATTTTTCTCGAGTCAACCATCCCATAACAAATGATTACTACCAAAAATATAACCCCTCTGCTCCATTGCTAAAGTCTGATCTAGAGAGGTCAAAGACCTTTCCCCTAGTACTATCTGTGAATGGTACCATCGGTGGCAGGTTCGATTCCGGCAGCAATCAAATTTTCTATAGTTTTTTTTATTTACGTTGTCTTAGCTAAGTTCTATATTCACCAAGTAATAGAGGGGAATTTTTTCGAAGTATTATGACGCATTTATAACCAATATGTATTTATAATCAATATATATATATATATATATATATATATATATATATATATATATATATATATATATATATATATATATATATATATATATATATATATATGATGGTGCTGATCAGCCATCAGGCAAGTCCTCCCCCCTATCTTTATGAAGTTATCATCTTCAGTGCTAGATTTCCAATATCGATTGATCTCCGGGTTGCTCGTCAGAATGGCTGGAATATACTTGCTTTGAGCGTTAACGCACTTTAATGCCAGTCCATGTTCACGATGGGTAAATATTATTAACCCACCCGTCGCTGCTACTGATTCATCTAATTTGTTTTCAAACTGATTGAATATATAATATTAAAACTCCGATGGTATGAATTGTACATGAACATCAAATTTTAGAGATTGTAAGATTTCATAGGACTTGTTTCTTGTATTATCATCAAATTTTACTGATCAAGAAAACCAAATATAAGACACAATCTCTGAATAAGAGATATTTTGTCTGGTATGTAATTTTCCATCTGTGATTGACCAAGTAATGAAAATCAGGATTCGAATTTTTTGTTCTTAGCTAGGTTTATCATGTACCTGGCGCTGATGAGGAATACGCAACTATCCCACACACCAAGCAGACTTTACAACATCCGCACGTAGAAACGCACACACACATAGACACACACAGACACGCACACACAAACACATACATCGACTTTGAAATCAGAATTTGAATCATCCCCCGTTGTTACATGATTAGTGCGAGTGAGACGCAAGGTCAGTAATTTGAGAGTGATATTGCGTGTCAAAAGGATGTGTCTGTGCGTCCATGATAAAATGACTCTGTGTGAATTGTTGGTGATGTAGCTGTTCTGTTATTCTTCCCTTCCCATGAGGAGATAAAACGACTCATGGGTCAGGACCAGCTGACCTCTCCCAAAAGATGGCTGGTCAGTGGAGGGACAATTTAATGACTAATACTGGCAGGGTTGATGAGACATCGGGGGTTCTAAAAAATTAGGTGTATGTCTTTGCATGTTATGAACCTATCTTTACGTCGGAACAGGAGTTTATAAAAAGATCGACATCAATTCAAAGTTTGTGTGTGTGTGTGTGCGTGTGTGTGAGAGAGAGAGAGAGAGAGAGAGTGAGAGAGAGAGAGAGACAGACAAACAGAGAGAGGGGGAAGTAGTACACATTTAGAGTCAGTTGGGGACAAATTTTGAAGTTGCCATTTCGAGAAGATAGCAGCGTAAACTCTGGCTCAAAAGGTCAGCTGATGTGTTGGAGTATTTAAGAACATTAACTAACCAAATTTTCCCTTATCGTTTTATATTCCAGAATGTATTGTTGCGACGGTTTATTAGCAAACTACAACTTTTTGCTCCTTAACAATTGCAAACAATAAATAGATTCAAGTTGTGAACAATGACTTCTTTGTACTGAAATGCGTTGATTCCTTTTTGGGAATAGTTTTTTTTATTTCTAATAAAATGTGTCAATATGTAAACCAACAAATTATATCTCTACCTAACTTTTTTGTTTGATTATCTGTTCAAATGTACTAAGTGTATCTGGTTCCCTTAATAATCAGTAACATCAGTTTCATGATGAATTGCTCATTTAAAAATGCATAAATCACTTCTGCTTGGGTTTGTGATTTTATCATATAAAAACTAAAAATATGTAACATCTACAGGGGAAAGTACAAAAGAAAACAGGCAATAAAATTGAAAAATATTAAAAGCAGATAAAGAACGGTAGGTAAGTTGAGAGACAAAATAAGTAATTCCTTGGAAAGAAAATAAAAAAAATCTACAAGCGTATAATCAATTGAACAACTTCCCTAAAACCCCCTAGAACCAATTACCGTACTCATACGGTAATTCATGCTCATCTATTCAGTTTATTCCTCTCATCAGTGTTTCTTTTGTATTTTTCAAAATTTGCTTACGATATGTTCTGATGATGTTCTTTTTCTGAATGAGAGTAATATGGATTAGACGCCAGGTCAATTCCTCCCTTTTGAGGAAGTTTTTCAAATAATTATCTTATATAGAAAGCTTTCATACTCGAGAGGTCTCTACGGACCAAGTCTCTAAGTTATAAAAACATGTTGATAACAGTCTGGACAATGAAATACAAATATCTTAAATAGGTAATTGTTCGATGAATTCTGTAATCAGTTTGGGAGAGAAGGCGACAGGGTTTGTGATTCAATAACAAGTCTTATTATTCAATGTAAACAGGAACGACCTTGCGTGAGAATCGCTTCCTTTTGTGGCTTGCCTCGTGTTCACTTATCAATTCAATTCCGCTTTGTCTGTTCCCCGAGGAATTCTGTCTCGTCCTGGTTTCCGACCATTTGTATTTTCCCGATGTTTTAGATAGCAGCCTGAAAAGGGCAATAAATATAGATTTATTGCTTAGTGTTATTTCTCAGGTTCTTCAAGATGCTCCAGAACAACCATTGATATACTAGTCTAAAGACATTTACCATTTCAAAAGATGATTATCAACAGAATAACAATGAACTGGCTGATTGTACGGAAAGGGATTCATACGAAATTCCTGATTTTTGATATGATTAATTATGTCATTACTGCCTTCAATGGTTTAGTAAATTTACCCACAACGATGCGCGATAACGTTGACTGATATCAGATTAATATAGGCAAATTAAAAATAGAACTTTGTATTGAATCTATCTCTCTATTTGATTCGGATTGGAAAAGATACCCAAGTTGACTGAGCATTTCCCAAACATGAAACCTCTGCTTTAGCAGTACTGAACAATTATAGAACTTTGACAGAGTTTTCTTCGATGAGTTCCCCGAGGCTGAACCGAAAATTGCTGTTATTGATTTAGTGAATAAAACATATATAATTGATGTGATATTTCCCAGTGCCATATTCTGTACAACACTGAGGGATTATTACACGTGACGTTCACGCCTATTAAACTATTCATTACTTATGCAGACGCACATTCCAACATCTTTTTTCGGAAAAGTGATAATTGTATTCTTATCTTCATGTACGTTCTGACTTCAAATAAAAAGCTTATCTGACACTCTTCACTGTCCCTGTTTAATTCAAAGAAAGTACCACGGAAGCTGAACAATATATTAAAAACATTTATTGTACTTCCCTTGTAAAGCGATTTGCACTGTTCAAAACCTCTAGCTACTTCTATCACGAAACCTTGTTTGAGTTCTGTTTTGACAAAGTATCGAGTTAAGTGGATAACCATGGATGACATATACATTTACTTACTTACACTTGGACATAATAAGATAAGTACTTCATAAAGTATTGTGCATTCATCAAAAACCTTGGAGTATTTCCTCTGTAGATTTTTCACGTACAGTTTTCAGCGATTTTTTCTATTGATAAATGCCTAAGGTTGTTATCTCAACAAGTTATCGCCCTTTACTCATTTTGCCTCGATCATTTATTATTTGGTATCCAAATGGCTTATTTTATCTCACAAATTCAATCCACTCATCTCTTTTATCCAATTAAGATTGGACCCCTTATTTTGCTCAATTCAGCCCGACTTATTGATAATGTACTCGATTCCATCAAAACTCCAATACTGAGAATTCAATCCTTTTTATCAAAGGGACTATCGATAAATTTATGTCGATAATTGGTATATTTTTGCTAAGATACTTTATTAAGTCGTCCATAAAGGATGAATCGTTACTTCGCTGTTATTTGACGCTGGAAACATTACATTTTGTTTATTTCCTAGGCAGTTAAGTACATTGTATTCCTAACCCTTTTTTAGCGAATGTTTTGGTGCAAAAACTACTTCTTTTATCATATCACGAATTTCTGCCACGAATTATTGGCGACGAAAAACCACACAATCTGTCTCATTAGAATGCACCTTTGACGTCAGTAGATTGATACATACCGTGCCTGCTTTACGAGAGGAAAAAACGTACAATTCTACCTCCTCTACACATCCATTAAATCACACTTGATATATTCATACTTATTCAAGGATAAGTAAGTTTCTCCTACAGTAAATAGAAGCATGTGTACAATACAACAAATATCAGGGAGATGATTTAGTTATCATATATTCTGTGTAATGTTTCAAAAGAAATTGGATCTCTTTGGGAAGTATTCAACCATTTTGAATATCTCAGGAACCCGTTGCATGGTTTTGCGATCCAACTGGGTGCATGTTACAGTACATGGATGAACAGCTACTCTTTTTTGGAGTTACTCAGTCGGAAGTGGGATACCATTGAGTGAGTTTATCTACTATGAGACCGTCGCATTTACATTGACCAAGCCTGGTAATTCTTCATATCTTGTGCAGGTGCTTTAGGAAAAAGTAGCATCAAGCCGATATGACAGCTCCCTACAGTCACTTGTGTTTTTTCCCAAAGAAAATTTAGTCGTGAACAAGATTGAGAATTTACTGGCTCTAGGGGGAAAAAAGTTTGAGAGAGGCTAGGAGTGCAGTTAGGAGATTTAGGCAATTTTTGTGCTGATTTGAATCGTTTGATACTTTTACTTTTAGACTTGGAATAAAAAGTGTCAGGTTGGTTAATAAAGAAATACTTCAAGCTAATCATTTTCTTCGTTCTTTTTTCATTTTGAGAAAATACGTTAATCATGATCATTCAGAGAAAGGTTCATTCCCTTCCATGAATCTTTACTAAATTTTTAGGCAGACATATAAGAACTTTTTGATTCGATACCGAAGACCTAATGACTGAAACTGATGGCAGGGGTCTTGAAAACCAACCCTTTGCTCATGACCCGGCTGAATCTTTTATATTCTGTATCATTTTATCTGGAGATAAAAAAAAAAAAGGCAAATATATGATATCACGTGAACTGTAATTGATAAATTTAAGAAGTATAAAATTTCTTAATGACAAAAGTTTACCCAGCTGCACTAAACCGTTTAAATCCCGTTAACCAGTAAAACTTGTTTTCTTCTTTTTGTATTCATCTCAGCTCATAAATCTGAGATATACAAACACAGTAAGTTGAAACTAAGTACTAACCATGTAAACATTCAACAGTTTCTTTTTTCACTCATTAAAGTACATCTTTAAAATTATCATCAGCAGTTATTGTGTGTTACAACAAATAACATCATTTTTATTTGGGGACTTGTAAAAAAGAACTTCTGATGATTTTGATGAGTTCTTTCTATAACCATCTTTCCTCATCAACTCACAGCATGAAACATTCTTCTAAGCCTCCACCTTTCAATTTACCTTTCTCTCTCTTGTTCATTCTTTTTTATTGTTTTGCCTTTCATCTGTCTCAGCTTTTTGTTTCCAGAAAAGGGGCGAGTAAAGCACATTTACCTCTTTTGTTGTCAGCTTTTATTTACGTATTCTTTTCGACAGGGGAACAATAATTGTTATTGCTCAGAATGATTCTCCAAGAACAGAACCGGTTCTATTTTTATCGCACTCAAATGACACTCTTTAAAACTTCATTAACTCAATTTCAAATCTCTTTTTTTACTCAATCGTTCGCTGAGTTTTCTCTCAAGCCAAGCAAAGCGAAATCTTGTATGATTTCCCAATACTGCGACTACTTGCGACTGGGTCACGATCTGTCTATTCATTCACGTCTTCCCATAGACATTGTTATCGATGCACTCACTGATCCCATCTATTAGGATGGATTACGTGACAAAAGAAAAGAAAAAAAGAGACAAAACCATTGAAAACAAATACACATGGACGTAACCGTCCCCAAAACTGTTCAGAATTTCAAAGTATTCACGATTATATCATCGTATTGTACAGGTAAGCTTTTCATTTTCTGGTCCTACTTTCGTTGATATCAACATGTACACACGACATAACCAACAAGAACTACAATTGATTCGAACAACCAATGCATCAATTACAAAATGGACACCCTAACCAACTGCACCACAGGGATACGTTTACTAATGATTATTATTTTTTGACAATAAACAATCTGTGCCTGACTCCCAAAAACTTCTTGCATTTTTTCCTTCTAAAACTAGCTATATTCAAGATATAAGTATAATCATATATATATATGAATGCCACATGAACCTGTTGCGATATCGAAATCAATTTTCACGTCTATTTCAACTATAGATGATGACTCGAACTGTTGTATAATCGACCGGCCATGAAACTATGAAAGAAAGCCTGCCTGAGTCAGCCTGCCAACCAAGAAATATTTATCTATAAGCAAAATGATATATCAATGTCCAGTGCTCCGCCATTCTCTCGCGAATACTTGGAAGAACTAAGAAGCTTGACCTGTCATGCGCAAGACTGTAAAGTTTGATGAGCTATCTCAGGAAAATGGTAATGTGGTTAGTTTGTGTAATATTGTTATATTACGTCCATGATGTTTGAATGTATGTCATACAGCAACGCTCGTACGGCAATCAGTGTGAGGAGTCATCCATAAGTGTTACGTCATCGAAAATTTTTAAAATCAATCAACTACTTTTGAGACGGTGTAGTACTTGATATTTTGAGCCCATCTCATGAAATAACTTTCTGTTTTATCTACTTGTCATTGCATCTCGGAGCATATTTGACAACACTGACAATTGCTGATCTCGGGACCATTCAGTGACCATATCTCGTTCACCGTTCTCTTTTGAGTAATGTTTTCGTACTTCGAAATCAAACATTTGATAACTGAGGCCCAACCCTCAACAATACTCTC
Source organism: Thysanoteuthis rhombus (assembly GCA_963457665.1). Taxonomy (NCBI): domain Eukaryota; kingdom Metazoa; phylum Mollusca; class Cephalopoda; order Oegopsida; family Thysanoteuthidae; genus Thysanoteuthis; species Thysanoteuthis major. The sequence continues at coordinate 46,654,408 of OY735223.1, forward strand.
TGCTAATCAAGAATATGCAACGATATTGACAATCAGTCTTAATTCATGAAACAAACTTAATATAGTTTTCCATCTCAGATTTCTTATAGAATTACCTTTATTGACTTCCCATCCCACCTTTCTCCAGACGAATGAGATCAATAATCAAGGGTCAAATATTTTACAGATGTCATCTTAGCCACATAGTTTAAACATGACCTCCTAAACTGAAGGGATAATTTGCTCAAATTCAAGACAGAACGTTCTGTTTCTACTATTACTTGAGTCATAGTTTGAATTTAGACGGTAACAGAGCTACATCGACACTCCTTTAACCCGTTTCGACGATTTCAAATGTTTTTTTTTTCTTTTCTAAATAAGCATGTCCCTAGGAAATGTTCCTGCTCAGACGCCCATTTAGATCCCTTGGGTGCGCTCATTTCCCCTGGAAATGACCTAATCTCATTTGTAGTCTTCAGTGATTTAGGATTTCTGTTGAAATTGCTAGTAGATCCTGCTCCTGAATTTCTGTCCCTTGTGTCATAACATGATCAATTGTTAAATGTTTCTATCATAATCTTGAAACTCATTCATCACAGTCATGGAACGGTGGAACTTCTCGTGTGGCATTATGCTGACGATTTTAGGAATCTTAACAAAATTCCTAACACTATCATTGATATTGCAGAGACTACTCAGGCATGGGAGGATCCCACCGCTGATTTCAGCAATTTTTGTGATTTTCCTCCTCCCTTCTAAATTTCCATCCTACTGACACTCCTTGAGGCGTCAGATCCCGACCCCCTCGAAAATCTGATTCAATTAAGATTCATCATGTGTGCATAAAATCAAGATTACAGTGTCTTTCCTCCCCGAGGAATCAGTGGAAAACAGTTTAAAAATATTGTCCACTCACTGCAATCTTTTTATATTCGGCCGAACTCGTCCATCATAGGAACGATGCATCAGATGAAGTATTTGCTTTAATGGTTACAGTCCACCACATTAGTACCAAGGATCATGGCCTTAGATTTTCTGTATTAGAGAGCAACGTCATCAATCCCATTAAATGCTACATCCAATGCTCCAAAATGAATGTGTATGCAACAATCTTGTTTGTAGCCAGTCTGATCTATGGTTTCACTCAAATGGGTTTCCTACTTATTCTTTATTTCCCCCAAAACTTTCCGTAGAGTTTTTTCTTAAAATGCTATTGCTGTGGTTGAGCTCTTTAACAAAAGTTCCAAATAAAGCATGAATATAGATCCAGTAAAAATATGGCTGATTTTGCATCTTCATTTGTTGCTAATCGCCTAATCCCTTCTCGTCTGAACAATCTAGATCCCATTGGGGTAATTGTGCTCTTAATGGGAACCACTGATTTAACATATTGATTTGACACTATCCTTGGCCAGCCTATCTGTCAGCTAACAAGCAAGTCTGAGCAAGCCTGCCTTAATGGCTGAGCAACCCTGTCATGAAAAAAATATTCTTATCCCCAGTCATGAGTTTTTGCATCCCTTGATGAAAACCTTTATATCATTTATACACGTAAAAGCAGTGAGTTTACGTTATAGTTTTAGTACTTTTTATACAGATATTTTGCTCAAAGAGCTTATCCAATAATTGTATAAGATATTAGATTTAGCTTTTGCAAGAGGTCGATTGGGTTCCCTAAATCATAAAACCATTGGTGCAATATTGAGATCAAGCCTCAAATCAATAGTCAGCCATTTTCAAATACGCAATATATATATATATATATATATATATATATATATATATATATATGAATCGTAACCTAAATACATGTTCACAGTTGACTAAGTGCACAGCCATGAATTTTTGAGTTCATCTAATATATTCATATGCAAAAAGGCCGAGAGTGGTTGTTCATACAAGACAAGTGTGTGCATGCTTATGTGTGTGTGTGTGTGTGTGTATGTGTATATGTGTGTATGTGTGTGTGTGTGTGTGTGGAAGTGGAGATTGCAAACAAAATCAAGATTTTTAGACTCAATAGAAACATGTACAATGTGTCATTGCATGAACATACTGTATATTAGGACATCAAGAGAGGGAAAAAGAGAGGTTGTGTTTGAGAGAGAGGGGTTGATAGCGTATGGACAGGAATGTATAAGCGTATTGGTGGGTGTATTTTGGGTATAAGTGCTTGTGCAAGTTATGTTTAAACAAAAGCAAAAATGAGATGAGATTGCAAGTTTTTAAGAAATAAAAGTTTCGAATGGATGAATTCGATTTTTTCACTGAAGTTATCTCATTTTTTTACACTAACTGCTGGCAGTTTCACTGAAACTTTTCAGTTTACACAAAACATTTATGGTCAGGGCAACTTAGAATATTCAATTTTTTGCTAGTTTTATTCTTTTCTATCAAGTTCCATCCAACTTTATTGGTATAAATTCGCCTGGAAGCGGAACAATTTGATATTGTCAGTAATCCGTGTGGTTCGTAGAATTGGACTGGATCAGTGTTCCACGAAACCTGTCAGTTAATATAATTCGATTGATGCCTTGACGCTGAAAGCAAACTAGCTACCAACGTGCCCATCTATACACACTCCAAAAACACATATTTTATTGTTAAACCTCAGAAATGATAGTCATGATATTCGATTCTGATTTCAGGTCAAAACAGATTTCAGGTTTCATCAACCATCCCTATAAATTCCTTCGGGAGAAATAATTCCTTCCTGTCTCTTTTAGCCAAGTAATTATTTTTATTTTAAAAAATTGATTTAACGACTCTCTACAGGTCCATTGGAATAAATGCCCTGAACACAATCTCCGATTGCGCTCACCAATTATTTTGGTCTCCTTACTTCCACTTTCACTCAGCGATGCCTTTCAACTGGAAGCCAAAATATGTACAAATATTCCAAGTATTGTAGAAGATGAAGAACTGGCATGATCAATGTAATTGATTTGCCTCAAAATATTCCAAACAAATAGATACCAGTGTACCATTGCTCCTATCTCATCGTGTGTAATTTTATCTAAAAGTAGTTGTAGTTGTAGTAGGCGTATGATTATCCTCATCGTGCTACTAGCGTTTTGAGCTTCAAGCATCCGTTATTGGATATAGAACTCTCCAAAAGTTTACTATACTCGGTGACAAATTGACATTTACACGATTCTCAACCTTCAAGCATTATCATTCAGCATCTTGTTTTAATCTATTTGTATCAATATGTATACGCCTTTGATTCCCCACAATGTAAGATATATATATATATATATATATATATATATATATATATATACATACATACATACATATATATATATATATATATATATATATATACAAACAGCCGTCGATGTTTTAATCCGTTTTCTGTTGTATTAACAAAAAATGAATATCAACCCTTTAACTGTGGTAGGCGGCGAAAAATGATAGTTGTCGATTGCAAGATAAATGTTTCTGTCTATTACAAGATTTTTGAATGCAAGATAGAAATATGGATGAATATATATATATATATATATATATATATATATATATATAAAAGAGAGAGAGAAAGAGAGTAATAAACACAGTGAGAGAGAGGTGATTACTGCAGTAATATTTGGGGCTAGAATCTGTAATGTTCTTTAATTACATATCTCTGGCACAGTTGGTAACGTAGCTGACCGTTTCATCATCGTTTGAAACTATGTAGTTACTCAATTTGGAGGCTGGGTATTCAGTGCTTGGGATTGATTTGATTGCATTTTTCCAAGGCAGTCAGTGCATTTTTGTCTTTGTAATATTTTCCAGTGCAGTCAGTGCATTTTTGAGCATCTAATGTTCAACTTCAGTGTAATTAGGATCATTCTTCTTTCCAGATATTATGCATTCATTCTAGAAACTCTAGATAGACTTATTGGCCGTAAAATATCCCGGTAAAGAAATGACGCAGTCTGTATCTATTGATGGTTTTATGGTTGGATATAAAAAAGACATAAACCCTGTGGATCGTTCTGATAGGAACTACATGCTGATTAACAAATAAATAAGCGTTGTTGTAGTGAAGAGTCTTTTGGTTTAATGTTGGTGCTTATTATGAAGCCATTCATATTTCTCTCCACTGGGGTCCTTTGCGAATACAAGAATTGATAAATCTTGAAATATTAATAAAAATTGTACATTCTGCATTTTCTTTCAAATACAATATCATTCTTACATTCGAATCTTTTCCCCTGGGGTTATAAAACATTCCCAGTTGTTCACCATTGTAGTGATTTTTCTTTACCGAATGTTTCCCCTCCCTAGCTTACTGGTTTTGCCTAGATTTTTTTTGTCCTCCAAGCTGTAGTGTATGCATGCTATTTCTCTTGTTAAAAGATGCAAGCTACAAAGTAAGCATTGATTACTTTTCTGTACTTTTTTTCTCAACGTATGCTATTATTGCATGTCTTTTATTCCTGAAGCTGATAGACACAACAATGCATCAGTGAATACTTCAGGCTTTTATCACTTTTTTCTCAAACAATGAGCACCTAGGAGTTGTCCGATATTACCCAATACTCTCAATGCAATGGATTGTTCAGTAAAGCCTGTAAATGGTTGCAGGAGAGGAGCAATCGATAAACTTATTCTAATTTCAAACAAGGGATCAGCCAATAAGATTTAGTAAAATTATCAGTACAGTTTACTATAAAAAATACCACAGGTACCTAAGAAGTTCTCATTCATTTTTTTAGCGCAAAGAACTTATTAAACCTTACATATAGTAGTGTTTTTCAGTCACAAATGCTTACATTAATTCAAGACCCCTGGTAATCCCTTTAGAAACCATCAACAATGTCTGTTATAAATACTCCCATTATGGCTTTCTTCAGTTTTTTAGTGGATCAGGCTGGCTATGTATGTTATTTTTATATGTATTGGGGAGTACCAGGCGTACACTAAAAGACATGAAATATCAATAAGTACCTATTATGTTGACTGATTTTTTAAAGATAATTCCTCCTTTTAAAATGTTTTTAAGGGTTGATTTCCGGTGTAAGTTCAGGCTAAATTGCTCCTTGGTTCGTGCTCTGCCTTCTTTTGAGAGTTTGAGATATTTTAGTGATCTCAGGCCGGTGAAAACGCCAGAGAAAAAAAATCGAAACTGAAGCTCTAACTGTTGATCCCAAGGGTGACTCAAGTTGATTGAACCGCTACGTTAATGAAAAGTCATTCCGATTAAAACTTGTCGAAGGGATGACTCATACAGGAGCATTGTGAAAATAGGGAAGAGATAAAGAGATAACAGCCTGTTAATTGACAATAGCATGAGTATCAAAGTCAAAATTTTATAATAGCATACAAAATGTGGTTCTTGAGCGACCATCTTTGATTGGCATATCAATGAAATCAAATGTCTCTGAGCAGCAGTCGTCAGTTTGATTTTATAATCCCACATCATTTTAGACAGATATCCAATGTTTTCCAATTGAAGAAATACCAAATCATTTTTTATGGATCTTAAGCACAGAATCGATAGTCAAATGCTACAATGGGTAATCGGATTTAAATATTGCTTCAATCTTTATGCATTCGAACTAGGGAAGAGTTATTTCGATTCATTATTTTTTTCTCTGTCATTTGTTATGCAGAGAAATAGTATACAGTAATCGATTGGTTGTTGACAGTACAAGAGAATCTAAAATGAATAGTATTATTTTTTAAACATAACTTCAAGTTAAAGCCAGTGTTTTAGATTATGTATAAATTTTAGATGACCTTAGCACTTTTAAGCTGATTATTGTTCTGGAACTGGGAACAAACTTTAGAAGTTACGGTAAAAAGTGATTTGAACAGAGCATTCATTGTGAATAAATCAAAACATACATATATATATATATATATATATATATATATATATATATACAAATATATTTATATATATATATATATATATATATATATATATATATATATATATATATGTGTGTGTGTGTGTGTGTGTGTATATATATACTATTAAGGCAGCTCCTCAACCAAAATTTTATGGTTGACCATCACTTTATATAGTGAAGTAGAATGTGTTACGATGGCTTGCAAGTCGTCTATTGACTATTGATTAAAAGTAGATCAATGCAAAAGAATCCACTCTTCTGTGTTTGATTATCTTTGCATTATTTGGGCCGGAAAGATGTGAAAGATTGGTCCAACGAGAGATAATATTTGCCTATCTGAAATCGGCTAGGTCGAATAACAGAAAATGTTAGCTTCAAATCTTCATAACACTTTCCACATTTTGTAGCACCTCTTACCACCCCATGCATCAAAGCACCCTTAAAAAATTAGTGAGAAAGGACTTTGCACAAACGTTTGCTGCTACATACTCTTTGTGGGGGGGTGCCTCCCATGCCAGCACATACCATTCATGTAGTTCACATAATTTGATATGTAAATCGCCACAGTAACATAATCACACTTAGCCTGACGTTTGGAGATCATAACATAACACAGTATATCAGAAAAAGACAGGAGACTTGAACATCTTACAAAATTCAAATGATTACGGGCTGGCCATGTTGCAGAAATCTCAGACAACCGCTGGACATAACGACTCACAACGATCGGGTGCAAGGCTATGGCCAATAGGAAAGTTAGATAGGATGACTAAATAGATGAATTTAGTAAGTACTGGCTCCACAATGACCATGATAGAGAGATCTGGCAAATCATTGGGAAGATGTATGTCCAATGACCGACGCTGATAGACTGATGATGATGAACATGATTTGCAAGGTGTGCAAACTCGGTCTTGTCACTTCCCTTTGTCATGTTAGGTTATCAAACGTCAGAATCATGATCAACCAATTGTGACGTTCTTTGCTCGAACCAAACTGCTGGAGCTATCACAGTAATTAATTTGTTCCTAATGGTTGTCCCATATTTGTATACGTTTTTGTTTCGACTGAACAAGTTATGTCCATAAGTTGGTGGATAATAATGAAAAACTCTTATATATACATATATATATATATATATATATATATATATATATATATATATATATATATATGTATATGAATTATCGATTGAGATGCTCTTCTGTCGTTACACAGTGATTTTATCACTCAATCTAAACGATGTTAATAGAACGAATGATTGAAAAATGGGGATGTAACACTTTTGTCGTCTAAATTGAGTGACATGATAGTCGTGTAACAACGGGTGGTCATTCCAAATTAGTTTCTTCGTACAATAAAGCGATTTATAATTCATCCAGTTGATTCCTTGAGTACATGCTGTCGCGTTGGAGCTACCTAATCAGTTGCAGATTCAACCTTTGCTGCAGGTCCATTTTCTTTGATTGTTTATTCTATTTACGTCGTGTACATTAAGTGATGTATTAACCATGTAACGATGGTTCTCATTTCAAATAGTATTATTTATATTATTATGCAATTTGTAATTCATTCGGTCAGACCAAATATGTTCATCTTAATATATATATATATATAAATATGTATATATATATATATATATATATATATATATATATATATATATATATATATATATATATATATATACATATATATGTATGTATGTGTGTGTGTGTGTGTGTGTACATGTGTATATATGGGGCTCGTTCAATAAGTCTGCAGCAAATCTGAGTGAATTTTACTGATACAAAGTAAGGCTTATATTGAAAAAAAAAATTTTACTATCAATCGAATACAAATTGAATAAAGCACGCACACGCACAGATACATGCATGTATATGTATATATATATATATATATATATATATATATATATATATATATATATATATATATATATATATACATCAATAGATAAGCAGTCGATACATATATGTATGTGTATACGTATATGTGTGTGTTACTCATAGGATAATGTTTGAGCATGTATGAATTTACATATTAATGCATGTATCTGGAAGGGAGAAACCTATTTTGAACTTTGATAGGTATCCAGGGAAATGCGTTCCTCTCCAATTTAAATTCGTGTCAGCCTTAATTCGTTATAACTCGTACCCTGATAATTGTTAAACATGATATGACCCTTAAATTAAATAGGCTGGATTGGACCCAATATTAAAATATTTTATATTATTTTATATTATTTTAGAAAATTAAGTCCTATTTCTAAACAGCATCTTTTGATGAAGATACTTTTGACGTGGGTATGAGTGAAGTGTACGTAAATATCCAATCAAAGATGATAAGTTACGGTGTAACTCTTTTCAGACACCAAGACGACTTTGTGGTCGTTTGGAACCCCTGCGGATTGGTATCCAGTCATAACCACCGAATTAAAAAGACATTAGGAGAAAAAGATTGAAAAGGAGTTGATAGATAAAAAGGAATGTTATGTGAGGATTTAAACAGTAATGAGAAGGGTGAGAAAGATAGTGTTAGTTTAGTTGCCCGAGGGCGAGTTAATTTAATAAAAAAAAGATAGGTAAAGAAAAGTGACCCTAGGTTTTAAGAAAAAGGGAACGGACGTAGCAGACAGAGTAGGCAGGAAGAGAATGCCCGGGTCAACAGACCGCTGGGCTTTAGCTGCTTACAGTAGATTGACATCGTACTCTCACTATTTCTCCCTCCCTCCCCATTTCTCCCACTTCCCCCTCTCTCTATCTCTCCATCTCTCAGAGGATTCCGTTTAATTTTCAGTTTTTTCAGTCGGCTAAAGAAGATAATTATCGGTTTTGAAAACCATCTTTGGTTCTTCTCTGGCTGCAGCTGAAATGAGCAAATATAAAAAGAGAGCAATCCTTCATAATAAAGTATCTTCGGTTAAGTTTGAATTTTGTCACAAGAAAAAGTTCCTGGTTAAGTAAAATAAAAATTTGAAAAAAATAATATGACATACAGTTGTGTATCTTGTAATAAGCATACCTAACAGAATATTCTTGAGAAATTTATCTTACTAATGACGATATCATGAGAGAAAAAGTATAATTATATAATTTCAAAAAGGTATGAGATCTCCGTTGGTGATTTTGAAGCATTCACTCGGTCATTTTATTTGTAATTACCAATGAAGTTCTATTGTTATTTTGGCATGTCATTTTTTTAAGGTTGTTCTGTCCGATATCAGTAAGATTAGGACCAGATCAAACATGGTGCAAAACCTTTTTTTTTTTTTACTCTTTCCTAAGTTTATATACCGGTCTGAGAAGCATCATAATTCAAACACGTATACAACGAAGTTCTTCAAATCATTTTCAATGTCTCACTTCAAGATCATAATCTAATGAACAACCAGTAACGCAAATCATCCAGTATATATTCAAAAATATCAATTGAAAGTGCTGCTGAATTTCTTTTAATCTTTTGAATCCGTCAATATGACAGAAAACAACAGCAACGTAGTTATCAATGATAAATTATTGTATAACAAACTGTAACGGTGATTGTGTACATAAGATGTAAAGATGGAAATGAAATTAATTTAGCGCTTGTATGCCAAATTCATGATCTTATTTGAAAAAGGACTGAAGAGAAAATGTTTTCAGTTTTTAAATTAAGTGTGCATCGTCGGAGTGCAATATCAATTCATAGCTGTGGATAATCCCTCTTTATATCATATATATTCAACTCATTAGGATGATGCAAGATTATCCAGCAATTTCGAACATGTTTTATTCGTACAGATATATTGAGTTAATATTCAGTTACCAAAGTATCTCCTTACCTTTCCATGATATTCCACCATCTTGGAGCTGAATTGTGTACTTTGATACGATATATTCTGGAAATATTTCGATATGTTTCATTCAATTGCATGAGGTAAAGCAATAAAAACCTTAAAAATAACGAGACTTGAATTACGACTTGTTTTTTTTTTGTCATCTGATTAAATCACAGATCGATTTCCCTGCACAGAAAAAGGTTTTTAAATGATTTGACTGACTTTTCTCTATCTTTTCTGCAAATCCTACTGTCTTCTTGTGTTACACCTTTTAAATTCGCTTCTGATTTATCAGTTCACAAGTTTTATAGCCTTCTACAGGGTATTCATTGTTGAGCTGAAGTCTCTGTAAACTTCATTAACCCCTAACGACGTGTACTTGAACTTACCCTTTCAGTGATCCATTGTCCAGTTTCGCTTTCATCTTTCAAATATGAAGAAAACATGGTTTCAATATTCATTTTATGGTCAGCTATGACTTTCATCAAAAGAGTCATTACTGCCCTTCAAACATATGCAAGCAATTAATTGATCCATAGAATTCAAAGTCATTGCCAAAACGTGCCTGGGATTGTGCTAAATGATTTTTACGCATCAACCCAATGCAGATAACCATAGTAATACAATCTAATAAACTGTAACCTTAATTACATTTTGAGTTTTTTTGAATATCTATCCTGACTCTTCCATCTGTAATAGTGTTTCATGTTCAGGATGCATCTTAAATTCATATCTGCATCACCTGAAACATTGTCAACTATTATCATTTAATTATTATTTTGCTTTGATCTCGATTCAAGTTGTTTTTCCTCGCAGATACTGTGATTTACTCATTCATCGGCCGTTTGTAAACAAAGTGATAAAAATGAGTGTCAGTCCGACTATTTGCAATGAGATACAATTACATAGATACAAAAGAATAAGGGTAAACATCTGTATGAGCCTGCTTGTCAAAATGTACAGAAAATAGTAAGAGAAAAAAAGAGTAAGAATTTTATTAGGGTTAATAAATTGCATGCTTTTGTCTGTTTGAGGACTACTACAGGGAAATATTATGGAACTGCACATGACATGGTCAGTCGGTCTAATACCATAATCGAAATAAATGTAGCATACAAAAGCAAACGATGTGATAATGCAAGTACGGCATAAATAAACACTCAGGTTAAAAGGTGGGAAACATTTAAGTACTGTATTAATGGGATGAAGATTACAAACGATTTGATGGACCTAGCCACACTGTTAGAGATTGTTTTCTTAATGGTTTCAGCTGAAAAGAAATCCGGAAATCGAGGTTATAGTTTTACAATGAGAAAGAAAGGGAAAGAAAAGAAACGAGAATCTTTTAGAACGGCAATACACAATAAACGACAGCACCTCTTCGAGACTTCGATTGCGTGACTATTTCGTCCTATTATATATTAAGTCCACAAGATACATTTTTATAATGTAGCGTCCGGGAAAATGGGATATAAAAGCCTTTTATTTTTACTTTTCGTAAACAATCTCTTCAATTATCTCATTTTTACAAGATTATTACGCAACTTCAGAAACGTCAGCACTGTCACGAACTCGACTCAGGGAGAAGAATCTGATCAGTTAGCAACATAAGCACATGGGTAGAGCTGACTTATATACTGACTCAGTAAAAGAAGCTAAGACATTATGGGAAAGCATTGCTAGTTCAGAATTTACGCAGGAGACAATCAGACGTGAGATGTATAAGAAAAGGACAGCATACTCCAAAGTATCGAAGGAATGGTTCTATTTGCAATTCCAGGGGGAGGGGTGACGGACGTGAAAGATTTGTAAGAGAGAAGAAGTCGCCCTCATGAATGATCGAACGATTTCAGTTCGATATTCCCTGGGGATCACCAGAAGCAAAAGGCACACATGGAAAAGACTATATCAGGCTGATACGATATGGTAAAGACAAGGATCATTGAAGACTGGTCCAAAAAAAACAAAAAAACAAACAAACAAACAAAAAAAAACAACGCACGATAATGAAATTGTGTAATTTGGTAAGGTGCAGTAAATAGCAAGTGATGCCCTCTCAGAATCAATTTACAAAATATCTAGAGTCAAATGATTTGTGCTTAGAGCTGACACAATACAAAAAACACACAATATCTATTTAGGATCAGAATCACTACTCAGCACAATAATCATCGAGACAAGCTTACTATTCACTAAACTACGTCAATCAAGATAGCAAACCCAACTTAAATATCTTTAATGCGAATTCCCCAAACGTTGAACTGTTTTCTTCCAAAGGATAACCAGTGTTTTTTCCTATCTGAATTATCGTCAATTTTCGTTTGTTTGTATTATTTCAAATCGTTTATGTCTTTTACAGGTGATTCAACTATCCAAAAAATTCCACGTACGCCACTATTCAGTTTGTTGACGACATGATTTTTATGAATTGATATTCATATTTTATTTAGTTACCAATAACTTATTGGGGATACATTTCAAAGAATTAGGTTGCAAAAGCAGAGTTACAAGATCAGTTATGATACCAGATACAGATTATCACTTGCTGTCCGAAATATCAGAAATCGAAGAGACAATTACCATTAATTTATATAGGATGAAATTTTGAGTTTTGCAAACACCATGGTATACTAGGCTGGATCACAGAATTTATGGGGATGCAATGTTTAGATTATTCTGGGGTAGGAGAAAGAGAAAGAGGGAGGGGATGATATGGTTTGCTGTAATTATAATGACCCAAAAATGAACCAGCAAAATAACTCTTTACAATTTCTCCCTGTTTCTCATAAAAGTCATCAAGTGATAGCATATCATTGAAGAAAATGCTTCACTCAACGTGTAAATTATTATAGTTCAATCAATGTGAGCTTGCATTTATATCATATACTCGTGTGACAATTATCAAATCAATTCTCTTGGAAACTCATTCGGACTTTGAAATATCAGATCCAATAAAAGATTTACGTTATCCAT
>OY735223.1:46669525-46730069 GCA_963457665.1 Thysanoteuthis rhombus
GTGCCCATAAAATATGGCATATAAGTTCAAAGGATACTGCCTCCATGATGTCAGAGATAGAAAGGTCTGGCTAATCTTTGGGAAATTCTATGTCCAAAAGCGGCCGCTAAAAGCCTCATGATGACAAATGCGATTCAGAAAGTATACATAAATTGCATATGTACTAAGCACGAATAAATAACATATACAGCTCAAATAATTTCTTCCAAACGAAACACCTGATATCTTCTTAGTGCTTCTATTCATATTGTCATGCATCCAATGATATTTTTCTAAACAATTGGATTATTCTATTTTCACTAAGTATACATTTGATGATGATAAATGAATTTGTAGTTTAATTTAAAATTCTGTACAGATTTGTAATACATTATTCTGGACAACACGTCAATAATGGTCTCTACCTGAAAAAAATCTAATATCCTTCGTTGTAGAATTTCTTGCTTTTCGAATGCAATTTTTCGAAATAATCAATCGAACAAACTTGTCTGAAACTTATTGAACAACAAAGTAAATGTTTTTCTATGAACTAACAATTTTGGCAAACAATGAATGGACTATGATGTACGTCATAAGTACTGCTGGATTGACTTTTATCAAAACAATCATTTGTTGTGCAAGGTGCATTGAAACACTTGCTCTTCTTGCATGAAGTTGATTTTCAAATCACAAAAAACAAGCCATGTGAGCATAATTCTTGATCATCGAAATACTTATGACTGGTAATGTATAAACGTTAAGATATACATGTATAAAACACACCTTAACATTTTCTCTCTCACAACCTGTTTGTCCCTCGCACAAACTAACGCACCAATGCGCACACACACCTACACACACACATATATACACACTTTGATGCATGTATTTACTTATAATATTGGTGTTATCATATAAATATATAAAAGGAAATCCTTTATTTCTCTTCAGAATGTAGTTCCGAAAGCTATAGTGTTTTGAACCAGGGTTGTATAATAATTGAGATTCCAACGCAGGCTAAAAAAAGGTGGAGAATCCTTTGAGAATGGGAATGAAAATACCAACAATCACTCTAGAACAATGGAAGTAATGGCTGACTTATTATATCAACACTGAAAAACGTGCAGAAAAGGGAACAAACACATTTTATTGGTAAATAAACTCTTTGATTTGAATTCAACCCAACAATAAAATAAATTGTAGATATATGAAGTAAGATGAATAATTGGAATAAATTGTTTGATTTAGGAACAATGTTAATATAAATCTGCAATGGGAGAACATACCTACGTTTTTTTATATCAAAAGTTGGAACATGCATGAGCCAGTATTTGCAAATGTGCTCCTGTGTAATGTAAACATCACAAGTATATCATACATTTCATTGCCTAAAACACGTTATTTAGATTTATAAAGATGTCTTTTCTGTGACTATAAAAATATTTCTCCTAAGAAAATGATTTCAAAAACTGAAAGGAAAGAAGAATAACAACCAGAAAAAAAAAAACTGATATGAAAGAAATAGTGCGTGGATTTTTTCCCAAATGTCTTTTTATTCGCCCAAGGCCAACTAAAGTGAACTATATTCTATGGCATCTGCCTCAGTGAGAATTGGAGCATCGCATAAAAGAATTCAATATTCTCTTCTATCTATTCAAGTTTTGAATTCAGCGTCGCTGGAATCTTCCTGTTTTGTTCTGTCTTAATAATTCGTACACAGTTTTTACCACTTGATATAGGATTTGATCACTCTGTTTTCGAAATAAGATGCTTTTCACGACTGGATAAGTTTTTCCAAATTTATTTTGCAGTGAATGTTTAGATAGTGCATAGATAAATTTGGTTGTGTTTAACTGGATTCATTGACCCGTCAACTATACGCATTTATTCACATCAATTAATATATTTCCACTCACAGTGTCTGTGTAAATTTGCACACACGAAAGAAGGCATTGGTATTCAAAATGAATCATAGAAATATGCAATAGTATGTTTGTTTCTTCATATTTTGCTCAGTTTGACATTATAGATTTTTTTTCATATGGATACCCTACTTAATATATCTATGAAGATTGACTTATATTTCACTCATGGTACTGAAGATTGGAGATAAATTATATTTGAGGAAAATGTCACAAAATTATTTGCAATTATCCATCCCTTCCTCGGTTGTCAATTCATTCTTTACTCTCTCAACGTCAATATTTCGATTACATTAATACACGTATGCAGGTGCATGAGCTTACGTTCCTCTGTGTACCTTTTGCATGCATACGTATGTCTGTTGTTGTATATACGAATGCAGATGTAAATGTATGCTTAATAATTAGTTATGTATGTACATGTTTTTCAAATGCATTTACTTGCATTAATAGACATGCACCCTAATATACATCCCATATATATATATATATATATATATATATATATATATATATACATATATATATATATATATATATATATATATATATATATATATATATATATATATATATATCATACTATATTTCTGACAAAATGTACTGCTGCTTCCAACATTTAAAGCCCATGATCAAATTAATAAATCACTCAACCTAAAGAAAAGAACGTCATAATGTGGCAAATACTCCATGAAACAAAATGTATGTTATAGTGATTTTTTTAGAGAATTTCAAATAAGATATACACAGCTGTATATTGTTCAGGAATACAAACACCCACACCCATACCCCCCCACACACGCACACACAAACATACATATGTGTGCACACACACACATATATATATATATATATATATATATACACATACATGTATATATATCATATATATATGTATATTGTGAGAGAGAGCATGGTATAATGTTAACAAATATAATTATATGTATATGTGCGTGTGTGTGTGTATATATATATCTATATTTATAAATGTTAACAATATAAAAACCCTTTGTATATATAGTGCATTAACATATAAATTATTTTATCTATTTAAGGTGTGAATAGTGTATCTATTAAAAGCAAATGAATCAGTGAGCCTAATTTTGAACTCCGACCGAAGTTGTTTACTTTTGCATCGTACTTATGCTTCTGTGAAAGGCAACAATGCATCTCAATCAAGCCAAACTATTGGTTGAATAATAGGGCACACCGGACACTCTCTTGGACACACCAGTCAAGGAGAAAATCAGCTCTGAATTCAAAACCAGCCCACTGGAATTGTGGCAACGGGTACGCCCAATTAGATCCTAACATCCCAGAACTATCATTACCATATAACTGGGAGTTGACAAAGGCTTTGCACAGCAGTGGATCTGAGGCTGCAGCTATTGATGGTGATCGTGGGAATGATGATGATGATGATATATATATATATATATATGTATATATATATATATATATATATATATATATATATATATATATATATATATATATGAATAAAACCTTTCACAAGTTAGGTGGTCGCTTTAACGTAACTTTGTCCTTACCATTGAGCTAAAGGCCAAGATAATTACGGCCACTAAATTAGTTGCAGGTGTTATTCCAGCAGCAGCCTTGTGTTCTTTAATTTTCATCTATTCTATTTACGCTTTCTAGGCCAAAAGTTATATTATACGTGTAATAACAGGAAATGACCTTCCAAATAGAATAATCCATTCAACCGGATTATATGTCTATATATGTATGTGTATGTGTGTGTGTGTTTTGTTGTTTTGGTGTGTTTGTGTACAAATGTGCATGATTATATTTTCATATATGTCAAAAATAGTTGTACATACAATTTTCGGATATATATTGATTCTGCTTCATTTTTATCAATATATTAGTGCATGAAGGTGTGCGTGCTTGCATGTGAGTGTATGTGCGTAATTGTGTGAATATGTTTTGTTGATACACGTGTATATATATATATATATATATATATATATATATATATATATATATATATATATATATATATATATATATATATATATATGTGTGTATCCACTACTAAAATTTACTCACACACAGTCACTGGCGTCTAAAAATACCAGCTTAAAGAAATAAGTTCGTTCATTCCACCCAAACCTAGCAGCTAATGTCAATCGGGGCTTGACATACATCCAAGTTGAGTGAGGAGTCTAAATCAAATAATCATATGTTCAGCAAACCTACTTATATTGTCATTTCCCACTCATATTGTCGGATTACCCGTAAACTATCACAAGTACACGGATGAAATATACTTCTATATGCGTATGCAGTTCGCTTGAGCTGGAAGTGAGGATACACTATTCTAAAAACTACCATTTTTGCATCGTGTATTTTAAGAATAAAACATATGCCTTACTTACTCTTAATGTTTTATCCACACAAAAGGATCAACCATTTGATTTTATCTGATAAAGAAAAAAATCCTTGATTTATGTTGTTTTCAGCTCTCGTCCAGAATGTAATGTTGCTTTGCCCTTCGAACTAAACAGCCTGGCCGAGGCCAAAATAGCTAAGTATCCACCGACCACTTTTACAAAATCAGCCGTTCCCTCCAGATTTGGTTTGAATTATGTGAAACTTAGAGGTGAAACGCACTCGGAACGGCCGCACTCTTACCACCAATCCTTGCTTACAGCACCTGGTGTTCGTAAACGGTCACTCATCTAAGTGCTGACCGGGTTCGACGTTGCCTAACTATAGTGTCATGGAAACCGACATATTGAACACGTTAAAGATATCAGATACCTTGCAAGGACATATTAACTGGATGCAGCGTAATTTTTGCAGATGAACTTCTTCCCAAGATATATATATATATATATATATATATATATATATATATATAGAGAGAGAGAGAGAGAGAGAGAGAGAGAGACAGAAAGAGAGACAGACAGACAGACAGACGGATAGACAGAGACAGAGACAGGCAGACAGACAGACAGACAGACGGATAGACGGATAGATAGACAGAAGGACATAGACAGATAGATAGATAGATAATGGTACACTTTTGCAGTATACATTTTTTTTCTTCTTCTCAATTTTATAAGTGTTGGCTCTCCTTTGTTAATCTAAGGAAAAAAGTCAATTTTTTTCGAACCCAAGACGAATACAATAGAGAAATGTCTTAGAAGAACAAACACATTTTTTTCTCATAATCTGATTTTCGATTAGACCGGCTTCAAGTCATCTTGCTCAAAAGCGTAGCAGAATGATGACGACCATCTTTCTTTTGTGCTATCACCATTGCTTAAAAAAAAACAATTTGTTTCTTTGATCAGGGAAGTGGAACATTTTGTTTAAAGAGAAAAATAATTACGGTAAAAATGAAAGGCGTCATCACTAATTTGAAATAGTTATTACCATCAATATATTTGGTAAAACTTTTGAGGCTCCTGAGACTCAAGAAGACGATCATAGTTTATTAGATAGAGGAGTCGGAAGTCCTGCAAAATAAACACAGAAATATATTTTTGCTTCTCCTACCTTTCTGTTTAAGCAAAGAGATAATGTAAAGGAAACTAAAAAAAA
Organism: Thysanoteuthis rhombus; assembly: GCA_963457665.1. Taxonomy (NCBI): domain Eukaryota; kingdom Metazoa; phylum Mollusca; class Cephalopoda; order Oegopsida; family Thysanoteuthidae; genus Thysanoteuthis; species Thysanoteuthis major. Next base: position 46,674,997 of record OY735223.1, read on the forward strand.
AAAAAACCAGGAAAAAGCTATGTATTCTAAGCCTCACCGGTTGAGTAGTTAACATTCAACAAAATTTTGGTTAAAATACATCACATTCCAGGTGTCAGTCAACGACAGGGGATTAAATAAAGTCTGATGTAAACATCAAATAAATAAATAAATATATATATATATATATATATATATATATATATAGTTACTATTTCACGACATTGCAATCAATTGACTCAATTGAAGTGTTGTTGATATTGGGTGATTTTCCTAATTGAGCTATTTTGTATTGCGCTTTCTCCACTCTGTGTCCACGTTCGCTGAGATTACAGGTGAGCTTCTTGTCTGCTAGGTTCTCAGGTGGTGCCTACAATAGATTCATATTCATGTTCCGATATTGATTCTAAATAATTTGAACTCAAGTCTGCAATTGATATTCTGCATGTATAACAAAACTGCAAACGGCAAAGCAAAGCAAAATCTCATCTCTATTGACACCATGCACCCTACCGCAAATACTACAAATCAGTTGTCATTGAGGTTGCTTCAAAGAAATACTATGCCCCGAACCACTGCTTGGAATAACATTTGAATGACCAAGTCCCCGGGTAGTGCTTGTACAGAAGTGTACACTAATTAACTCTGGATTAGCAAGTATTAAGAACCAATAGGTATTTTTTAATTATTAATTGCAAAGGGTAGACAAAATAGCTATGCTCCAGTAAATCTTTGTCGTAAAGAATATCCACACTTTAATCGTACTTTGAAATGAAGGTTCTTCACGTTATCTCTATTTTATCATAAGATACAAACAAAAATAAAGAAACTGACGAATGTGTGTCATGATTTGGTTGATCAAATATCCTCCCCCCCGCTTACACTTTTTTTTTAATGATTTTCAATTAAAATATGTGTCGAACAGAAATTTCAATATTAGCGATTCTTGTTTTCCCCCTTGAAATATAACTTTATTACTTTTTTATCGACAGCATTATTTTGAAAATGAGATAAGGATTTTGGCTACGAAAATGCTTTCTCAGTCGTGCTTCTGTCAGGGTAAAGTGTAAATGGTAAAAATATAATCGAAATCAAATAAATATATGAATTTATAAATTCATTTTAGAATGACTAACATACCAAAGGATTTTTCTTTTCGGGATATTCTGGCTATGGTTATAAATTTCAAACTGTGGTAAGGATTTGCCGCATGAATATTTGAAAATACCGAATCAGGAATCATGTAGACAATGTCTAATGACAAAATGCTATGTGGATCTTTTTTGACTATCGTTAACATGATATTTGAGATCAGTTTAAAAAAATAATTTTAGACATTATACCTAAAAAAAAACGGTCTAAAAAAGGAGAAATCATCAAACTTCATTATGCATTTCATTTTTCTTTATGTCTACAGAAATAGTATTTGTACTCGGAATGCGACTCTACTTATGGAAACCATAGAAAAAAGTCACAGTAAGATTATCTTATAAACAGCACAAATACCTTTTAGAAAGTATTTGCACGAATAATTGAGAATACATATACTTTGTTCACGGCTTTTATATTTTGCTTTATCGTATATTCCAGGTATTTGACTGATCTGGCAGAGACAGGGACATCTATCCTGTTAGGAAATTTGGACTGTCTCATCAATCAGCATGACTTTACTTAACCATAGAGCTTTACCTGGAGAGTACCAGGTCCTTCATTCCTAATGATCACATGTCTGTAGTGGTAACATTTGCACTGTACAATTTATTGGCAAGCTGGAATGGTGCGGTTGAAGAGTTAATATCTTCTCCATCCATTCTTTCTAAAGTTTGGTTGCCGTTGGAAACGGTTCAGTCTCCTGGGAATCTTGCAATGTTTCTGGGTACTTAGCCCGGTCGATTAAGTATAATAGCATCAGAGTAGACAGAACTTAATAGTTGAAAAGAGGCCAAATAAATTATTTATTCACTTACGGGTAATGTCCCCTGAGAGTCGAGAAAATGCGTCCTAAACGGCGTAATGCACATTACGATGATAAAAGTCGTAAAAGAAAAAAAAGTTTTAGCTTTTTATTTGTTTTGTTTCATAGAGATGTAACGAAACTTTCCTTCGTTCAATGTTTTTTTTCATCAACCCATTAGAGGATTGTTTAGTGATTGATTCTTTTTAACAGTTAGTAGGAAATTGAGTTGAAATATGCCCATAACAATCATCATCATCATCATCATCATCATCCACCTTTTACTGTTCGTTGTTGAACTTGAATTTTTCGCCCGACCTCCCTATCATGGGCATCTTATCGCATGGTACTAGATGGTACTCGTGGTAATTGATAGTCTATAGCCACCCCAAAGTATTGTAATACGACGAAACAGCTGTCTGTAAATGACACACACTAACACACACACACACACACACACACACACACATATATATATATATATATATATATATATATATATATATATATATATATATATATATAAATGATCAGTCTTTTGTCGTCCGTCATTGGACATGAACCTTCTTCAGGATCTGCCACAATTGCTGGGCCAGTATTTTCAAATTTGACCAGTGTATTTTTCCATCTTGTATTTTTGTCAACTTCGGTTTCGCAAGTGATCTGTGGGGATCCATTATGTACATCGGTTGTTTTCTCATTCTTGCAACATGGCCTGCCCATTTCCTTTTAAGTTTTTTAACAGATTCTATGATATCTTTGACTCGTGTTTTCTTCTTGATATATTGTTCTGTCTTCTGATCTCTCTTTGATAGATTGAGCATGATCGTTTCACGTGTGTGTTGCGTGCTTCTCAGTTTGCCGGTCTGTCTTTTGGCTAGGTTCCATATTTCAGCTCCATATGTGACTTTGGGGGAGAATGCATTGGTTGCATATTTTTATTTTGGGGATTATTGGGATCGTAAGTGTTTTTCAGTTTAAAGGTCAACCCTTCGGTCAGATTTTATTTCAGTGCTTTAGGTGATTGCTTGGTGGGTGCATTGATTGTATACCAATTTGGGGGGGGGGGGGTTTAGAGGGATTTTTCTTTTCCTTTTAAAGTCGATTTTGCTCTACTGAAACCTCTTCAACTTTGTTTTATTGTTCATTTTCTTATTCTTCTTTTTTCTTCTTTTGAAGATTTCATAGAGATTCGTCCTGAGTAATTGTAGTGATCTACTTTCTCTGGCTATGCATTTTTGATCCCGTGAGAAGAGAGATTCAAGTACTGTTGAGTGTATATCATTCATATTCCGAAAATTCTGCCGATTGATAACCAGAAGCTTATATTTGAGATTTCGTTGTGATTTTTGTATGTGGGGAAGGAATTTCTGTTTTTTTCATTCTTTTTTATTCAGTTGTACCATATGATTGGTTGGCACAGCCCTTTTCACTATCTTGAAAGTCCTCCCTTTATGACTTTTTAATGGCCATCAAACTGGTGTTCTGGCGGGATAGGATTATGGTTCAAAATTTCAGAGTCTTTTGATCGTATCATTTATCTCGGTTGTTGAAACTAAGTCTCTGAGAAAATTTCCTTTGGTCAATGATTTTCAATTCAATCCCCCATCCCCCCCCCCGAAAAATCATTGAGAATTAGCAGAATGACGGGAAATATTTCCTCCTGATATTCGCTTCATATATTGATTTTCATCCCGTTAAATAGATTTTGAAGAAAAAAAAAATCTTGTGATTCGTTATGAATACCTAAAGCCATTGGATGTCATCAGAATTAAATTAGGAAAACAATAAATGTCTTGATAGTCAGCGACTTCGTTAGCCTTTGTGATTGTTGAAGTAAAAAAAAAGTAAAAATAATGTGCATTTGTCTCAACACGAAATTTATCTTGCGGTCAGAATTAATCGAGATCATGCTCCAACCTGCCCCCCAAAATCGTGTTACACAATAAATTTGATTCCAGCTTCTCCTGGATGCTGTATTATATGATCTTACGCAGCTGAAGATCGGACAAGAGTTAATGCCAAAGTGTTAATTTGGGTTGGGGCGGAAAATCAGTTGAGGAAATGGTAGAAGCCAGACGAGCCATTTGTCATTCGGTGGGAAAAGAGGTTACTGCAACCAAATTAATTTTCTTTACGTTATGCATTCTCTATCCTTGTCTGTGTTCTCTAAATAAAATTTAATCTGATATAAATTGTAATGAATGGCATCCCGTCCGTTATAAATCTCGTTGATATCAGCAGGAATTTTGTTTTAAAATATCACAAAAGTTAATTGAAATAATTTAAATTTTATTTTTTTACCAATTAATTCTCTCCAGCAATACTGATATGATATTCCCATGAATATCACCGCAATCAACGTCCCTGGTTTGTCGTTGGACAAAGATCTTTCACAATATTCTTGAGTACTCACTCTTGGACGTCGTGGAGTTAATGCTTTCCTGATTTTCCAGTTTTTTAGGCAATATACTGTTTTGTTTTGTTTTTCTGTTTTTTACTGCAGTTGTCCGACATGGCCAGCCCATTGCCATTTGAGCTTTCGGAGTGTTTCTTGGATATTGATACCTTCATTATTTAAGATAAAAAGTGCATTGTTGTGGTCTCCTATCTGAAGTTAATGATGAACCTTTCCCGAGCACGTTGTGTAAAAGCGAGTTTGAGTGTCAATCTTTTGGTTAAATTTAATGTTCTTTCTCCGTAGGTGACTATTGTTAGTCTGTATTGGTCGTTTCTTTATTGCATCAATGGGGCTCTCTTCCTCGTGAAAGCTGAGCTTGCACTATTCAAATCCTGTCAACTTATATTGATTCTTCCTTGATTTCTCTTTTCTGAGAATTTCAAGGAGACACAACCTGGGAGAAATAAAATGATTTCAAATTGTGAATTTTTTGTCTTAAGTTTGTGCTTGTAATACGCTTCACTTCAAAATGATTGCTACTTTCTTGATTGTTCAATCAGTTATAGATATAACCAAGAGGTTTGCTTTTTTGCTTCCCTGAATGAAAAATGAAAAAAACAAAAATTAAATTCTTTGCCCGTTTTTTTGAAAAGATTTTCGTAATATCAGGGATCCTTTGCTTGATATCATTTTGAATAATACTCTATTTTCGGATATCGAGAGACACCTGTTCTGTTTTCATGAGAAATTTAAATATATTGAAAGCAGCATTAAACTTGCAATAGACTAAGTGAAAGATTAATTCATTCATTGTAAAATTAGTTTGTTTTCACATTCAGAACAAGTTCGATTCAATCAACAATAATGGCGCAATATTTGAGAGATTTTCCCTGTCAAGATCCTGTCAGATTGAGAATTTATTCAAATCGATAGTTTCATCATGCGCTTCCAATGTACTGTGTATTGGAAAATGTGCATTTTAATAACTGCCTGCATTGTTCTTAGTAAGAGAGCCAATTTACATTTCATTCAACTCATTGCTGATTTGATGGAGTGCACACAAAGCAAATTGAATTTTCCTTGTGAGTTGCAGTAAAGACCGTGCGTCTTGAAATTCATTCGTTGCATATTTCATTTCAAGAATTTTATGACTGCAATATAGTTCGACCCACAGGATACGAGGGGAGCCGTTGAGGACGCTATCTGACATGCTTGATAGTAGATACCTTCGTTTGTCTGATTTCTTACGCTCTTGTGTCAATCTCAACGGACTTTCTGCAATTTTGATACGACATTCCCAAATCATGTGGTGATATATTATCCCTCGTGTCCTTGCCTGTTATATACCATAGAAACTTGACATTAAACCATGTTATAATCATTAGATTCCTATATTCCAGTGTTGCATATCGGTAACATCGTCTTGATTTTCGTCATCTTTCTCAGCTGTCAGTATACATGTAATTTTTAACTACAATGTTGAATGTACTAGGTCTTTTGTATCACCACCATCATCATCATCATCATCATCATCATCATCATCATCATCATCATCATCATCATCATCATCATCATCTCTCCCTTTGCTTCGTTTCCTCTTTCTCTCTCTTTCTCTGTCTGTTTCTCTGTACCTCTCCATATGTGTGTGTGTGTGTGTGTGTGCGTGTGTGTGTGTGTGTGTGTGTGTTTTGTATCCGTATCGGCGTGATCGTTAATTGAAAACTCGAAGGCTCAGCATTTGGGATCGGAGACAATAAATGTGCACCTAGATACCAGCTCTGAAGGGTATTGTTTACTAGGATTGGGCTTATTTAACACAAGACCTAATGAAAGTAGGAAAGTTGACTCTGAGTCAATTTTTTTTTGACAGGATATGAATGCCTTAAAATCGACATTGTTTCATCTGTTTCACTTGTGTTTGATCAATTTTGGCCAAAGGACGATTATGCAAACGTCTCAGTCAAGACATTGAAAAGGCAATTTCGATGATAGGATTACTCGGAAAGTTATGCAAATAATCTTTTTGCTTTCAGCTTTGGGTCAAGATTTTAGCTCAAAAATCATCTTGAGCGTGGTATCAAGTGAAATTTTTCGAAGCTCAATTGCTGAAACTCCATATCTGGATTTTGTGCAAAGGATATTGAGAGGATTTGTGATCTGGAACTATCAAACCATGTTATAACAACATCGTCACATAGGCATCAGCAAGTATAATTGATACACAATGGAATTCCCAACTTGAGTTTGTCATCTGAAATGAACAAGCAACTCCTTCATGTAAGATCAATGGAACTCGTATAATCTATGTCGGCTTTTTGGGTCGACTAATGTATTAATGATACAGTATCAAGTGATGGCCTTTCAGTTATTTATTCCATGAGGGACCTCATCCCCTCAATAGGGATCAATAACAAGATATATTAGGTTTTGTAGCCATGATTGACAATCAGCCTAAGTGAAAGCAGAAGTTAAGGATTTCCTTGAAGCGTCCCAAACGCCCACTCATGCCAATGTACCACTTTCCATGGTTTGAACCATAGATAAATCACAGTCAATCCTCTGTGACAAACATCTTATAGTATTCAAAAGACCGTTCACTATTCATTCTGGATTCCATTTGGAAATTTTTTGCAAAGTTTCATATTATTCCATATTTCAATACTGGGTTGTCGAATTCTTTGTGTGTTTGAAAGTCTGTAATATAATGTTACATACATATTTCTGTTCATAATAAAATTCGTCGATCTTCCGGTAAATAAGGTAATTGGAAAAGGGCTACTAAAGTATATGCTCTCATAGCAAGAATTGTCGTTCTTAAATTTTGAATAGATTTTCTGCGAGCCAAGTGAATACAATGAAGAATATAAACCCTGAACAGATATGCTTTTCTTGATCAACGTAAAATCTTTACAAGTCATAAATTGAAAAAACAAAAACAAAAGAATAATTAAAGCATGTGGTAGATGTAGGGTAAATTTTGACATCCAAAATGAAAATTGGGCGCCATGAAATACATTTAAGAGTATATGCAACAACTATCAAAAATTTACTTGTCTGTGAAATTTGCTTTAATAAAGAATATGCAGGAATTACAACTGTAAAATTAGATGTCAATACGTCAGTAAAATTAACACGCATCATATAGTTGTCTCCAGCTACATACGAATGCAAGTGATGCTTCATATATTATAATTAAAAGCAGATTATTTTGTACTGTCAGCATGGTAATAAAAACTGTTTCCCCAGTAACATTATATCGACAGTTTTGCCTTGTTTGAGAAGAACATTCGTACAACTCTGATTCCAAGTAAATAAATGGCTGATAGCTATAACCCTTTACAAATTTTCAGATCTGATAGATTGACTGAAAGACTTTATTGGTAGCAACCTGGATCATTTACAGCTCTCCATAGATGTTTATTATTTTTGCTTCATGAACAGATGACATCGTCTCTCCATTGGCTTTCTGTGTTTCACCTGAAAATATGTTAAATTCGGGAAGGTATACTATTTGATAAGAGTTATATAAATAAAAGCACACTGCAAATATCATAGCCTGTTAGACATGACGTCGTCAGTGAGCACGGTCAGAAGACATACCCTTACGTTTGCTGCACTATGTTAATTGAACGGGTATTTTCTCCTCGTATTCACAAGCAAATGTCTGCACCAAATGACCATCCATTTGATTTATTAGTACTCTTACTGCTATCATCAAAGTTGCCTATTCAGTTGACGAAAAAACTGGTACATAATAACTTTCCACGGATATAAGTTCACATATGGGTGGTAAACGCCCCTCAAAACATAAATAGGTAGAAACAAGCCTTTGTTATTATTTTGTTCCGAAATTGTGGAATCAGCTGTCTTACCATTACACCCTAAAAAGATGAAAATATATACATAGTTTTTTTTTCACAATCGCTCAGGTTTCAAACATGAAAGAATCGATGTATTTCCAATTACCATCCCCCCCAAAATTGAAGATTTTAACCATCAATTTTCGATCAAAAATTCTTTCAATAGTTTTTACTTTTTTCGAGACGATTCAAAGTGTGCAAATAGTGATTGGTCAAACCGTCACTTTATTATTCCCAAATTTTCCCTTATATGGCAAAGTCCAAATATTTTCCGGCGTTTCTATCATGGTTTCATCCTGTAGTTTGCTGGGACAGTAACATTCATCACCAGAGAGACAACCATTTTCTCGTTAACGATGCTCATCATGATATGGCAGATATTGTTCAAAAGTACGAACAAATAATTTGAAATGATTAACGAACATTATAATGAAACAGTTTGCATGGATGGAGAAGTGGTTCTTTGCGTGTATGGGACCCCAAAATGTTCATGTGACATTCATTATACCTCAGTTAACGTAAGGGGCTTTCAATTTAACCAAAACATTTCAAATTGATTCATTACCCGTGAATTGAACACTCATAGGCATGTCAGATGTCTACATCATGTGAAACAGCGTGATAAAGACTGGAATGGATCAAAATTTCCAGTACATGTTTATGCATGCCAATCGGTCGGGGAATACCAAGTAATTTGTGCGTGCATTCATGCTCAACAATGCTGAATATCGTTATTTAATGCCACACTTTATATATAAGTATATGTAAATTCATTGCAAATACTTTCACCATATAAATATATTGCAATAATTCTACTACGGGAATAATAGAAATTAACGAAAAAGCAATTTTCTGGATACAAAGCGAGCCTGACTGATTCAACGTGGTCATTATATGTATCATCAAGATCAGTGATTAATCACTTTTTCTATGAAAGCTGAAGACTAATTAACACAATTCATTGAATTTTTAACGTGAATATGCATATGCCAGAGAAATATTCAAATTGATGAAACGTTTGGTTTTTATGTCAGAAATAATTTTATTCTGGATGACTAACATGTTCTTTCTTTCACAAAGAATCCAGAAACAGTTCTATTCATTATCATTTATCCTTTTTTCATTCGTTCATCCAATGTATCGGAGGAAGACGATATTTATAGTTTTATTTTTCCCCTGAGAATTCTGGTAATAAAATATTTCGAAAAGTTTCAAGCCGTGTTTCATTACAAAAAAAAGTTGATGTGATGAGAAGACAACGTTAAACATTCTTCCACAAAGTTTTGTTTCGTTTCAAACAGTAAAAAGCAAGACATGCGTCCGAGATAATCGATGTGGGGAAAAATTGATTTCCTTTTTACGTGCCACAACTGACATGGATGTTTTCTTCGAAGTCTTACATTTCGCTATCTTACCAGACAAACGAGTCCCAAGGGTCGGAGAGCACGCAAGGCCGAGAGAGCATCCTCCAATCTTCAGAACAAGACTGCAGCCAATCATTTGCCTTTAAGTAAGAAACCTGCTAATGTGTTCTTTAGAGGAATTTTTACACAGGCGAAAACATATTTGTGTCTTTGTAAATACACATGCAGTTTGAATGTGTATACTTGCATGTGTGTGTGTGTGTGTGTGTGTGTGTGTGTGTGTTTGTGTGTGTGTTGCAAGCGAGCGGATTCTCACAACTGGATTGTTAGGTCGTTCCTCACTGGCCGCATCTAAATTTGCCTGTATTTAAACTACTAGTGAAAACAAAAATCCTATATAGACACACTTTTTAATCGTTTCATGTAATAATTGTATAAGTTTATACTTGCAAATGCATAGAGGATACATTGATGTTTGCACTCATGTTATGACATGTGCCAATGTACACATCTCTTCATAGATATTCAGAAATATTTAATCAAAAAGCGTAAGTTTCAATGATATACAGATACATACGTAAATTATTTATTCATATATACACGTATGAGTAGATATACGGCAATGTATAGATCTGTATATAAACAATCGAGAAGATTGGTTGAAAAAATATAAGTTTTAATTACTTAGACAAACAAAACATATTCAAGAAATAAAAATGAATATAGATTCAGAAATAATTCATATTTCTATGAATTTATGAGACGAAATATTTATAGCTCTCTCTTTTTATGATACTGCTGCATTCCGATGCCAAATTGTATAGTTGTATTTTCCATTATTTAACTTATTTGCTTCAGATGAATTATCACGATTTATGCTCAATTGAAAAGTTTATAGCAAGATCAACACTCAAATAAAAAAGTAAAACAAAACAAAAGAGAGAAATATGGCAAAAGTTACCGAAAGCTTAATTGCGAATGTTGTGAATTATGGAGCAAAAACTTCCTTCACTGCCCGAAACATCTCATTTTCTGACTTTTTGTTGCATTGATAAATTCTTTCAAACTATGAGAGACGTTCATGTTTCGCTAAGTATCTAAATGTGGAAGATATCACCATAGAATATGTTTGCCATTTTGTATCAATATTAAAACGAAGTTTGTATCTGCTATAGGTGGCTGCTGTATGTTTCATTTAGCCATTGGCTGTATCAGCTACGTGTGGCCTTGGTGATTACGTTATGAAGTATATATGTGGCGTAAACAATAACACCATTCTTTTTTTGAAAGTTGAAAATTTTTTTATCAATTTCACATTCGTTAACTAATTATAAGAATGCACATTTCATATATATATATATATATATATATATATATATATATATATATATATATATATATATATATATATGCATGTATAGCTGATACCTTCCTTGTAGATGATTGATAATTCAGTAATTGTAGTTCAAAGGCTTTACTTCGAATGACAGAAATATCCATCAGTCACAATGGACCCTCCCGGAAAAAGTCATGGACAACTATTTGTTCATAGGGGAAACAAACTGTCTTAGTTATTTTGTAGTACCCCGAGCAATCACAGTCTGCATTACATTAGAAACTTGACAACTGAATCTCTTTAAGTATAGTTGGGATTGATATACAGTCTGGAATATATCATGTGTGTTGTAGTTACAATTATTTCCCACATTGGATTAAAAAATACAAAGAAAATACAAATATCACTCTTCTTCCTCTCTCACTCTCTCTCTCTCCCTCTCTGTTTTCCTTCTGTTTTTTTTTTTTGCCCTGCACTTACTCTCTATCCTCCTGTCTTTGTGTGCTTGTGACCACTATTACATGTGCGTGGATTTAGACTTGTTTATCCTCGATGGATCTCTCTCCAAACCTACATAATCCTTTTATCTGTTTCTGTAACTTCTAATCAGTTGTCTCTCAAGATAATGGTTACACACCAAAAAAAAGAAGACGTTTCTAGGCTCAACCTCGAAACCTTTCCCAATGCTTTATCTTATAACACGTGTACCTTATACATATGCTCTACATTTTCCACATCTAGTTATCCTTATGTAAATCACAAAAAATGAGTTATTAAGACTTACTTATTATATATTAGCCGGCTCGCATAAGAAATGCCGATTCTTGTACGATAACCGAGGTTAAGCTACGTCAGACCTAATCATCACTTTGATAGGTGACCGTCTGGGAATACTAGAAAGTCATGAGTACCAGCACGATTTTTCTGCTGTCAACTTAGCTATACCGTCACCTGATAAAAATTTTCTCTCGGTTGTTTGTTCGAGCGCATAATGTTCTGGGGAGTCACCAAACATAAACGGCCGTTCCGATATTCTGTCAGTAGCATCAGAGTTGTAAAATAGATTGTTTACTTTGTCTTTAGTCTGACAACATCAACCACTTTATACTACATCAAAATTAATGGCAGATGACTCCGGAGGTCGGAACCTGTTACATTCATTTCCCTTTCAATTGCCTATGCCATTTCATTTGACTGATGGAAGTTGTCAGATCAACAAGGTGTAATCAGTGAATGACAGCAGAGCCAACTTTCACGCTAGATAACTCTTGGACAAGCTATGTCGATATCTACAGTGAATAAATTAAATGCTTAGCTCAACTTGTCATTGAATAAAATGAATGCAGTAATGATTAGATTAGTATAAACACTGTATTGACTGAAAGACATGTACTTATATTTTACGTCACGTAGACACCTTTTTGTCCGTGGAATTTTTCCAGGGAGACAACTATTGAATGGTAATTTCTAAGTCATCTTATTTAACAATTTTTATTAATTTTTATGAATGCATGAAAAATCTTAATCCACTTGGTTTGAAACTGAATAGGAGAATACAGACCGGCATCATGTTTCCTGGATTAAGTACACAGCAATAATAAAAAAAATGAATAAAATAAAATCATAAATGTCTAGATAGAAGATGCGAAACTGGGCGAGGTACACCATTACATTGACCTGAGACAACGAATCTCCATGAGACCCTCAAAAGAGGAGGACATTAAGCAAAAAATCGCTTTTGGATGGCAAGCGTTCGCTAGAGCAACTTCAACTTTAAAAAACCAGACCATCCCAATAATCCTGAAATGAAGGATATAAAACCAATGCATCCTCCCGATTGTCACTTATGGGACCTAACAAAGACATAGGTGTACAAACTGAGAGGCATGCAGCGTGTACATGAGAGAATCATGCTCAACCTTACACGGAGAGATCACAAAACAGCACAGTACATAAGTAAGAAACAGGAGTCTGAGACATCATAGAATCTGTTAAAAATATAATATGGTAATAGGCAGGCTATGTTGCGAGAATAGAAGATAACCGATGGACATCACAACGCGCAACATGGATCCACAGAGATCACATGAGAAACTGATGACGACAGAAATCAAGAGGGAGAGATGAACTAGAAAAATTCAGGAAATACTGGCTCTGCAACGCCCATGATAGAGAAGTGTGCAAATCCTACGATGGACGTTAAAACACTGATAATGATGATGATGAATAAAATGAAAATCAAACTAGAGGAAATAACTGTCTACTCAAGGTAAGAGGTCAAAATACCATTACTTCTTCCTTTGACCATAAACCATCCTTCCTAAAAATGTCATTGAACGTGACTGATATATTATTGAAAAAGTATTGTCTTAAAGGGACATGCAGCTATTTTGGGAAAGTAACAGTTTTTATTTCCATCCCCGAAATTAATCACTACCTCCTGAGTCAACGGACCATCCTTTTGACGATACTGCGTAGTACGGATATATAACTATAATGCAGGGTAATTATCTTTACATAGTTCCACTGAGAAAAAAGTACGCGATGAGCATCCTTTCAAAAGTTTAATTAGAATCGATTGTGAACTTTCTGTATATACTGTATAACGTTAGTATAGTTTTCACGCAGGGTAATCGTGATACTTTCGTCCTTTTCTAACAGCATGGGATAACAAGATAATATATCATTAAATATTACACACGACTGCACAGTTATCCATGACTTGGAATGTAGTATTGAAGCAGGCTACAATATACAAACATGTATTTTCATTAGTGTGCGTATTCGATTTGTATCCAGTCAGCAGGCCTCCATTAATACGAATTTGATTAACTGCAGAAAATTATGTTTTCAGTCAACTCTTGTTAATCGATTACTGAATGCTGATTATGAAAGTATTTCAGAATTAAAAAAAACAAGAAGTCAATTTCAATTTAGATTCAATCTTATATAGTGTTCATTTGATAGAAAATAGATTATTTTTGTTTTTGACTATGTATCAGTTTGGATTTTATCACTTTTAGTTTTGATTAGATCTCCTATATTATTAATATGAAAGAAAATAAACACTTGAGGCTTTTAGAATATGCCGCCTAAGATTTGACGGATGTGTTGAGAACAGGAAATCGAGAATATTTAAATGACAAATCAGGTTCACAAAAAGAGTATAACAAAGCAGTTGTTGCCATTCTGTTTGGTCTATGTATGGATTATAGATATCCATTCATATATGTGTGACTTATGTAAATATTGTTTATCAATATGAAGTTCTTATATGGATAAATCACTGTCGTTGCCCAACATACTTACTTCTTTTAGTAATTAACTGAATCATGTTGACATTCTGTCAACCTCGATTCGCAGAATACATTGCATGTTTATGCTGATATAACATCCGTTTAAAATCTGAGCATATATCCTACATTTCCATCTTAGTTGGATAGAAAAGGCCCCTGCAAAAACCCTCTTAATGGTTTATTCCTAAATACATCTACCGTGTGATGTAGATGCCATTTTCTGAATAAATTTATTGCAATTGTTTACCATTGCAGTTCACGGAGGAGATGCAATCTATACTTCTACTTGAGTGATTCTTAATTGACTGGTACATCATACGTTGTAATACGAGCGCTCTCTCATAAAACCTGATCTAAGTCTGATGAGACATAATAAATACGCCAGATAAGAAAAAGACTATCCCAAGAACTGAAAGCCAAGAAAGAAAGGAAAAAAAAATCATTATTAAAAAAAATCAAAGCTGCCAAAATGTATTGATGTCAATTAAACTTTTCGGAGAAAACATCGAACTTGCAAATGTAGTGTAAAAACTGACGTGTACGATCATAAAATCTGGGAAAGGGAATACATGAATATCTTTCTTTTTTTCGAAGCGTATCAAAAATAAAACAATTCTAAATGAGATCGTATCCCCCTTGAAGTGGAATTCAACTTTTTGTCACAGGTGAGCTACAATATTTCAAATCATACATTTTGGAAATTTCGTCTTTTTTTTTTATAAAGGCACCAGTCGGTTTCTACACATGAATCTGTATGTTTTGAATAGAATTTCAGATAATGGGAAAAAAGACTCATCCATTCTTTTTCCCCTGTTTACTTTGAATAGGTATCTATTAGTTCAGTGGTATTAACAAGGCTTGCCTTGTTCATAATTTATAGAGAAGTATTCAGCATTGTTACATACCAAGTCATGTGCATTGTCTCAATTCAATGGCCAAGTTCTCCATTTCCTTTGTCAACCTCTATAATAGAGTTGTAAGATCTGCAACATGGTTCATTTAGTTCAAAGTTTTTGTGCAATTGGCCATTGTGTTAATTATTAGTTGCCATCGGCTCATTTTGGCTTTTGTGCATGAAATCCAATATGGCCTCATCTTGAGAGCACCAATCTCCAGTCCCCACTCAACTTTTACCTTTAAAGCTCATGTTACAGCCAGAAATCACTTGCTGAGATTTTTGCATGGAATTATCCTAGGTAAGGATATCGAATTAATTTTATCTCTGTTCTCACAGATATACACTGATAAACATATGAGTAAAAATATTTCAAACTTGACTATGAATATTACTTTTGAATGAGAGGATGGATCAACCTTCATTTGAACTCAGTTTATCGTGAATTTTTCCTGCATGCATAAAATAGGGATAAAAGAAAATTTTGAGAACTCAGATAGGAGAATAATTCCTTAGTTTTCATTGGTTTGTCCATGCAAACAAGCATTAAAACATTAGCATAGGTGAGCAGGACATACACTCTGACAGGATTTAATCATTCATTCTAAACTGCTAGAGCTCTTTGGTCTGTCTGCTGACCAAATCTTGCCAACCAGTCTGCATTTGCAGGAATGATGGTCATGGAAAAAGCAGAGAGAGATCTATGTTAACCTTCTCGTTGTTAGGCTTGTCATCTCAGCCTCATCTTTTTCGTTGCATTTTTTGGTGGGTTGGGCATAATTTATCATCATTTCTGATTGTATTCTCATCTTTGTTGCTGGCTTGCTTTCGAACCTTCTCTCTCATGTGACATTGGTAAATACTTGGTTAGGTCCATGAGAAAACTGCTATGGCTTTCTCTCCGTTATATATTGAATACAAACATCTTCCTCTCCTTACCTTTCGTCTGCTTCTCAAGTGAAAATAAGGAAGTACAATAGTGACCCAAGTATATAAGGTTTGTGAGCTTGTTTTTTATGTTTTGATGTAAGTGGACTGTATTCTGTTCGTCAATATCTAAAGCAAGTTTAGTTATTCACTCAATGTGAATCGTCACATGACCAACAATGTTTCACAGGATGGCATAATGGAGATTGGGATGGGGGGGAATCAATGGGAAAGCTAAAAAGGTTTACCATCGGATAAGTTATTTGTCTCTCCTTTTTTTGACTAGTGATCATTCTTAAAGTGTGAACTTTACAAAATCAAACCCATATAGTGCTGAACATGGCACCTTTGAACCATTGAACTATAACTAATTTTTTTATCGAGTATTTATGGAGTAAATCATCAGATTTTCAGTCACCTAAACCTATTGGTGCAGCTTGTACGCGTAATATATACATACATACATACATATATAGCCAGCCAACTTGCAAGCCCGTTCAACTTAATAACAGGATGAACCTATGTTGCCTTTTGTCTGACAGTTTCATAAGATGGGTTCTGATAACAGAATAACACAAATACATCAAGTGATAAAGTGTCTTGTGTTATGCCATTTCTCAAGTTAATGTGTGCTTAACGATAAAATATAAGATCATTTCTCAAATTCAGAATATATATCATTTCAGCGTATTAACAGGCCTAGTAATTGATATCTATGAACACGATAAACAAAACGTGATTTTTAGTATATGTCAAGTTTCTTTATACCCTCTACGGGTGGCTTAGTTTGAAGGGATGGCTTTCTTTACAATTCACATTTATAAACAGAAGATAGAATAAATAAAAGATCAAAAGTATCTGTTCATTAACATGAGAGTGCTAGAGTTGATTGGATTTTATAAACGTTTTACTTTTCTCACCAATGCAATCTCGTCTCTGTCTTCACTGATGTAGTCTTTGCTTCATCAATTGTGATAGTTCACATACAGGGATGGCAATCGATAGACAACTGTTATTTTCTGTTTACTTCTTGTTTTCTACGTTTGCACTCTTTATATTTACATATCCTGTATCTCATGCACTTTTCCTGTATAAATCAAACAAAGTCACCAAAAATTATATATATATATATATATATATATATATATATATATATATGTATGTGTATGCATTCCATCAAATCCCTGGGAACAATTATATTATCACCTTAGTGTACATGAATAACAATAGACACTTGTGAACAACCTTATCAGTTCACCTGAAACACTTTCTAGAAGATGTTACCTTTTCTTACGACTACTCAGAATTATACGAATTTGCTTTGAAGATAAAGGACTAAAGATAGCAACCTCATACAAGATTTCAGATTATGGGGCTACACACACATTCTAACAGAAAAGCTAATCAATAAAGACGCCAAAATACCAAGAAATCACACCCGTTGAATTTATCAACAAAAACAAATCAGACAACATACTTTTCATAAGTACGTTTCATAATGCACTCTACCCACTTTCGTAAATTATCAAAATCAAGTGGGATATTACTGGCAAATATCAAAAAAATTCTTGCACAGGCCTATCATTCTTTCCTTTCGTACATCAAAGTACATCAAAGATATAATGAGCTATAGCACTCGATAAAGTATTCCAAAGAAAAGGCACCACTGAAAAATTGAAATTATTTCAACCATACAACACCACAAAGAGTGTATGGTGCAACCACCCTAAGCATACGAATAGCTTCACCAACTGTATTAAAAAAAGACGTTTAATATTTCCCATAGTTCCATCTGCAAAAGTAACAATACAATCTTTCTCCATGGATGCATAGAATGTAGAATACAGTACATAGACAAATCTAAATAGTTGTTTAATATCACTCTCGACAATTACAGTTACCGAATAAAATCATCCAACCACATCAATTTACTCCCAATAGAACATCATTTCCGGTCACCTGTCCACCATTTGAGCGCTTACGCAAAATTCACTATTATTGGAAAGACAGAGAAAACACTTCTAATAAGGTCCATGAAATTCTTTAAACCAGTTGTGATACATGAATGATATGTCTTAGATACTTCAAAAAAAAATTTGTTCAGAGCTCAATAAAACAAAATAAAAAATCACACTCAATCAGTTTATTACAACCATTACCGAAGTAAAGATAATCATGAAAATCATACATCCAGGTGATTCAACGTAGTCCTTGTGGTTTCCAAAAAACATTCGTGTGTTTTATTTGGCATTTTAGAGATTTTTTACAGCCTACCTATCAACGATCTTGAAATTTTTGAATTTACAATTTCCTTTATTTCTTCACCTCTATTTAATATCCAACCCTTTTGTTCCTTCCTTGCTTCTAAACATACACACTAGAAATGTTCACAATATTATGCTGCTAAACAAGTCTTGGCAGGGATAAATCTCTATTGCAACCTGCATATTAGATCCCTTGAATCAAAAAAACATTCGAAATTATGGATCAGGGTCAAAAAAATACAGGAGAGATGATAATACATACACCAGTATTACTAATGCCTTAGATGACTGATCTGATTTCAGAAGAACAGCAAACCTCTGTGTCTGCAATGAGATATCGGGGACGTAACCGCTGATGACATAGTTTATAACGCTTCGATGTATAATGTCCGGATGTTACAAAATTATGATAAACATCCTATATGTATATATATATATATATATATATATATATATATATATATATATATATATATATATATATATATATATATATATATATATATATATATATATATATATATATATATAGTGAATCATCCCACAAGAATTTTCAGTTTTCTTGAGTGTTCTGCAATCTTTTTTGCATACTTCAGAATCAAATTACTTTTCTTGGTATGTTATGATAATCAACTTTATTCCTATAAATATATATATATACTCCAATGAATAACTATCAATAACATTCCAAACGGCCACTTGTTGATCTGTTACCCTTTCAAAATCTTTGTTGGCGAAGCCAGACCATATTGTTGATGATTATATAAACTCACATACATGTGTTATATATATATATATGTATATATATATACATATATATATATATATATATACACACACACACACACACACATATATATATATATATATATATATATATATATATATATATATATATATATATATATATATATATATATACATATATATATATGCGTCCGTTCATATGCTTGTCATCGTCTCAAAATCTACATACACACACACACATATGCATACACATATGCATGTGTGTGTGTGTTTGTAATCTGCTTATATGTGTATGCACATAGATGGATGTATTTGTGTGCATACTTGTGTAATAAGATAAGTAGCCACCTATGAATATTCGACAGATGAGCCTTTCTAATGATATTCATACAGAGAGGAAACAGAGATATTCTCGGTGTGATATGTTTATATTTACTGAATATGGAAACCAAAGCTTATGAATCATTCATAGTATTTCTTTCTTATTCCATCATATCTCAGGTTCTTAATTTATTTAACCCGTCTCAATCTAACTATAAAGACATACTATATGCCAATTTTTCTCTTTTTATTCTCATCTTCGAAGGCAGCTGTCATATTAAGACATACCCTAGCAGATAGGTCGATGTATCTTTGCGGGGGGATTATTTTTAATTTCCGATCCACGTTGTTAAGAAATGGTCAAGAAACGGCAATGTGGTGGAATGCAATAAAATTACTCCGACACTGGAATGAAGAAGTGTTGTTAAAAATTTGTTGATCGTTGACAATGTGTCTGCAAACACGTTCAAGTAATGTTGTGTACGAATAGGACATAAACACTTCATGCAATCAACGTTGTAATACAAAATACTGAATTCCAAGAAAGACAGCCTGGAATCTAAAAAAAAAATTGTATGAACAGAAGAGATATTATATCAGGAAAATTACTAAAGTGTCTTCCACTTATAAGTGCATTCAGCTACCATCTACGACTTCTCCTTCTTTCCTTTAAAGCACTGCGCACCCCTTTCTCTCTTTCATCTTTATCCCTGTGAAAAATGGTAGTTCCAATTTTTGTTCGTGTATCTTCATATTCTCCGGTTTGAATTGCACATTTTTCCGATTGTCGGTCCTTACGTATCGATATGTCTGGGTTACAACTTCACCTGTGTCATTGCTATCTTTTTTTATTGTTGTTCTCTTATTTTTGTGTGCTGGCAACGCCCAGGGAAGAATTTGATGTTTCTGCTCTTTCAGGTGACTGTTCTCACTACAATTCTACTCTACAGATGAATTCCATTCTGTCACTGTCATTTCGTCAATCGTTCGCCGCAAGAAGTTAAAAAAACCACGTGTCTATTAGCTAAAATACCAACTGCCCTTAGACTGTCGGGTACAAACTTCCTGAAGAGTCCTCCAAAATCCAGGTACCAGAACATACCTATTCTGTGAGAGATACCAAAATTCTGTTTCCTATCGTTAAAAAAAAAAGATTCTTGGCAGATTGAAGCATTGTATGTTATACTTTCTCTGTTATCTATTTAATGAGAATTCCTTAAGATTCTGATTAAAGAGAAAAAATTTTTTTATGAAGCAGATTTGGGGTGTCATGGGGAGATTTTATGAAAGCTATTTGGATTCAGTTCTGCGTTGTTATTTTATCAATTTGTTTAGGGAACAATTACAAGTGCAGTACAAATCACTGTCATTATGTAAATGTACACACACATACCTTATCGTTTAAATGCATGTTTGATATCGTTTGTTAGTATATACATCCGTTTATATGGACATACATCGATAACTATACATCAGAGTACATATGTGCATAGTATATCGTATATATGCATTCCCTTGCATTTGCAATGATTCATTCACAGATATATGAAAGCCCAAATATGAGAGAATATATGTATTTGAATTTATATATATATGTATACATTCATAGTTGAAATTTCAAACTCTCTCCCACAAACACACACACACACACACACACACACACACACATATATATATATATATATATATATATATATATCTTTTTTACTTTTCGATTTTTTTCAAGTATAGACCTTACAAATATAACAAAAACATTGCCTCCACACGCACACACACACACACATATATTGTTCATCTTCATCAGTCTTTTAATGTCTGTTGTCAACGGGCAGCCAATACTTTCTTAATTTGTCGAGTTCGTCACTCCATCTTGTATTCTGTTGGCTTTGATTGTCTGCTATTCTTCAAACATGACCAGCTGTTTGAGTTTTCTGGTGGATTCTCTTTTCTTCCTGATATACCATGTTTTGTTGTGATCACTCAATACACAAAAAAATTCGATCCATCCATCCATCCATCCATCCATCGATCAATCTATGTATGTATGTATGTATGTATGTTTGTACGTACGTATGTATGTATGTATGTATGTATGTATGTATGTATGTATGTATGTATATATATATATATATATATATATATATAAATATATATATATAAATAAATAAGTGTATGCGTATGAGTATGCGTATGTGGGTGTGTGTCTTGGAAATTATATATATATATTTATTTATATATATATAGATATATATATATTTATTTATATATATATATATATATATAAAAATATATATATATATATATATATATGCATATATATATATATATATATATATATATATATATATGTATATATATATATATATATATATATTGTATGTGTGTGCATGTGTGTGTGTGTGTGTTTATCATGACAAAAATTATCTTGGTGGTAGCCATTGGCAACCATGGACATTTGTGTCCAGTATTTTGGGCCCCACATGTTAGTATCCAACGATTTTTCGTGAGGGGGTCCCGATAATGGTATGACTTTTAATTTTAGAACTTACAGATATAATGTTATGGGAACCGAAAAAGAAAAATTTGCTCTCATTTCGTAGAAAAAAAATAATATAAACGTAGTTATTAAATAGAAACATTTCATTTTTGTTTTGTTACAAAATGAAGAGTATATTTAAATAAATAAATAGTTACTCATCCATTTAAAACTAAGAAAATATCGTAGATAACAAGATAAAATAATTTTTCTTGTTAAAATAGTTTTTATTCAATGTAAAAAAATAAAGGGAAGAAAATTGATGCAGTGAGGAGATCAATTGTTTTGATGATTGAAAAATAAATAAGAATGTTGATTAAATCATAAGTACATTTTATCGAGCCCAAATATTTTATAATTTCAAAGATCTTGTTGAATCGTTCTTCCCAATAGATCTTACGTTATTGCATCGATGGATTAACGTTACGTCTACTAAGTGAAGTTGGATCCCTATTTCTACTGTACGAATCTCATTAATCGCTGGGTAACCTAACACTATTAAACATTGGTAAGACATTTTCGACTTATGGGTCTGTGATAAAAGTATCGGTTTAGAATTATGTGAAAGCTATTAAGAAGTTGAACACACAAACACCCCCCGACACACACACACGAAAGAAAACCATGATATTTTGCTTATTTCAAAGCTCCAACATCATGCATTGACCAAAAACTCCACTTATCATGAATTCGCAATAATAATGACCGTTTGTCAAAAACCATCACGTTAATAACGATAATAGAAATTGGGTACGGTATTACTAACCATTGCAACTTTACTGAAGTTAATCGTAATCGTTCAAATTCGAGTTGGGATATCGCTTTATGGTAGAGGATCCTATTGCACATCGAAATGTCGTCGGTCCGACCCCTAGTGACTCAAATTTCTCATATTTTCATCAAGGGTCTATAAAAATCCTGAGGCTGGCAGAGTCTCTTCTCTTCAGATTAATCGATTCCATATCAAGTATCTACAGTTTGACCTCGAGTGTCCCCTATTTCCCATATTCCCTCGAAAGAAAACTTGAAAAGGCTCGATGTATCAGTTGTCACCTGTAAGAATCCTTAGAAAATCAAGCTTGACGGATCTATTTTCACCTGGATATTACTCACCGGTAAACCATTCTCAGTAAATATCAAAATGTGTACGGCTCAACACTGTGTCCCTTATTTCTTATATTTTCTCCGAATCGAAATATTTACCGTTCAACCGCAGGTTTTGTCCATTTCATCGATTCTTTTCTTGGGATAACCGTGAAGATCCTCGAAAAAAAAATAACCTGAAAATATTCATTGTTATCAAGATATTGTTTGGTTGCCAATCATTCAACGGCTTATCTGTCCCTTCTATTTTCTTCTTAAAAGAGAGCTTAAAAATGCTGACCGTATAGACCTGGAGAGACATGAAAATAGGGTTAAATCAGTCGCATCGGCATAATTGAATCTGGTGTTTTGTACTTATACATTATCATTATTATTATTATCATCATTATTATCAAGTCTCACACCAGCTACGTAGTGGTTACCGCTGGAGGTTGAGTGACATTCTCATAGACCACAATAATACCGTGGTGTACAAATTCATACCACTTGCCCGGTGGTCATAGCTGGAGGCTGAGCATTTTCATTATTATTATTATTATTATTATTATTATTATTATTATTATTATTATTATTATTATTATTTGCAATCTCACATCTTGCCTGATGGTAACCGCTGGAGTTTGAGTGACAGCAAGTCTCCTCAAGTCTCCAACCCTTCTCTCCTAATTCTCATAGGTCACAGTGATACTGCAATTTACAGTTTCACACCGGTTGCCTAGTGGTCATCACTGAAGGCTGGGTGACAATAAGTCTCCTCAGGTCTTCAGCCAACATCTCTTGTCTCTTTTGCCCATTATGTCAGTGCTGCAATTTGCATTTCTACTTTTATTTCCCTTTCTCTGTTGGGTCACTGTTAACAGTTAACGTTGCAGTCCTTATATTTCTAGCACTTTCCTCATGATCCGTGCAGTCCCCAGTAGTGCCGTGGTCTGTACAGTCTCAATCCTTCCTTTAATCCCGATCTCCTCCAGTCAGACCCTCAGCGTTTTAGGAACAGTTCCCAGTGCACCCACTATGACCGGCACTACCCTGGCTCTCATCTTCCACATCTTCCTCAATTCTCTTGCTAGGTCCTGGTATTTTTTCTGTTTTTCACTCTCCTTCCTCTTTACTCTATGGTGTGCAGGTACAGCCACGTCTACTATTTGGCAGATCTTCCTTTTCTTGTCTAAAATTACCAAGTCCGGTGTTCTCGCCTGGATGAGGTAGTCAGTTTGGATATCAAAGTCCCAGAGTAGTTTATGGTTGTCATTTTCTGGGACTGCCTCTGGTTTGTGCTAATACCACTTTTTCACATGGCTGAATCCCATTTGTTTACTTAGTTCCCAGTGTATCATTGTTGCTACTCAATCGTGTCTGTGCTTATACTCTTTCTGAGCGTGTTGATTACATTCACTAGTTATTTGGTTTACTGTCTCATCTCTTTCGCAGCACATGTGGCATTTGCTGTTTGTCTGTGTTCAGTCGATTTTTGTTTTTATACAATTTGTCCCGATGCTTTTGTTTCTCTCTTCAGGTTTCCTTTTCGTTGCTATGTCCTTAATCTCTCGTTTGCCACATCCTGTTTCCGTCTTTTAAACTCTCTGTACAATTTTTTTCTTTTTCCATTTTCCTTTCTTGTTTGCTGCTCTGTTTCATTGTTTTCTACTTTGTTGTTTGTGGCACTGTTTCGTGCACTCTTTATAATGTCTTCACTGTTTGCTTGTACATTATTATTATTATTATTATTATTATTATTATTATTATTATTATTATTATTATTATTATTATTATTATTATTATTATTATTATTATTAATATTTGCAATCTCACACCAGTTGCCTGGTGGTAACCGCAGGAGTTTGAGTGACAGCAAGTCTCCTCAAGTCTCCAGCCCTCCTCTCC
The DNA here is from genome assembly GCA_963457665.1 of Thysanoteuthis rhombus. NCBI lineage: Eukaryota > Metazoa > Mollusca > Cephalopoda > Oegopsida > Thysanoteuthidae > Thysanoteuthis > Thysanoteuthis major. The sequence goes on from OY735223.1 coordinate 46,699,865, forward strand.
TAGTACTCATAGGTCGCAGTAATTCTACGATTTACAGTTTCACACCGGTTGCCCAGTGGTTATCGCTGAAGGCTGAGTGACAATAAGTCTCCTCAGATCCTCAGCTAACGTCTCCTCCCTCTTTCGCATATCATGACAGAGCTACTATTCGTTGCAGTACTTATATCTCTAGCACCTTCCTCAGTATCCGTGCAGTTCCAAGTAGTGCTGTGGTCTGTACGGTCTCTATCCTCCCCCTAATCCCGATCTCCTCCAGTCTCTCCCTCAGCGTTTTGGGGACAGTTCCCTAGTGCTCTCACTATGACCGGTACTACCCTGGTTTTCATATTATTATATAAATGATAATAAATATCAGAGACCAAACTTGATAGCTGGAATCTTATAATAGGAATGACCATCTGGGCTGTATTGGTAGTAAGATGCTCAGGGTCATTCCTCGGATGGAAAAAGAAAGAATTCCAGTCAACTGGCCAGTGAACAATACAGCTTATTGACAATGCACAAGTCCTTACACCGTAGATATGACAAAATTAGAATCTATGTTAAAAGAAAAGATGACGGCTGGAGACTCATCTTCTCATGAAATTGTGTACGGACGGCCAATACAGGTATAGAAATGTATGTGCAAGCCAACAGTGAAGACATGGTAAAAAGCGTCCAAAACTGCTCAACAAACAAACAAAAAGTACAAAACGTAGCAACAGCACAGTAAACAAGGGAAGAAAAAAGGCAACAGAAAAAAAAATTATATGGATAATTCAACAGGCAGTTGCAGTATGAAGCAGACGAGAGATCATGGACATGACCCTAGAAAGGAAACCCGAAGAGAAAAACAGACTCTTTCTTCACAGTATCCCAAAACAAATGCCTCAGGACAAGGTTTATCAAAGCAAAAATCGACAGAACACTGACAAGCAGCAAATGTTGCCTATGACGGGAAAGGGATGAGACAGTCAACAACATAACTTGTGAATGTACAAAGATGCCCAAAAGGATAGTAAACGTGGACACGTTAGAGTAACCTCAGTGATACACTGGGAACTGAGCAAACGAATTGTATTCAACCATGCGGAGAAGTCGTGCAACATGAAAGTCAGGGTAGTACTAATGATAGTGAGAGCACTAAGAACTGTACTTGAGACACTGAGAGTGAGATGGGGTTATCTAGGGATAACAAGAGGATCGAGACAATACAGATCACAGCACAGCTGGGGGCTGAAGAAATACCGAAGAGAGTGCTAGAAATATGAGATCTACGACCCACAGACGTTAGCAGTGGCCTAACAATTAGAGTAGGAGAGATGAGTGAGGAAAAAAAAAGTCACTCTTTTTTCCCAACAGTTTCAAGATACTGTAATAGTTCATCATCTTATGCAAAAAATAGTAAGTATGAATCATTTTTAAAGATGACTAACATAAGTTTAGATTGTCCGTGATAAAAAATTAATAAATTGTGCATTTGTGGTAGTTATTCACTCAAACGTATTAAAAACTTAAAACTATTTGCCTCGCAAATTTTTTTATCAATTTATTAATTTCCGCACGTTTATTACTTGACTAAATGAGTATTTTAATTTTTGATACGTATTTTTGATATTCGATAATGTAAATTATTGAAAATTGCATTGGAAGATAGCCATAGAGACATTTTTCACAATAAAATTAATTTAAAGGAAAGAAGTAATAAGAAGTAGAAACTGAATAACCATTTTTTGAACGATGCTTTATATATCTATTTAAACACAGAACAGGTATAGCATTGCTCAAGGCAAAATTGAAATGTCCATCATAGAAAAACATGAGTGCATTTATCTGTCAGTGTGAGATAAATACACTTGTCCGCTCTCCAAAGCTGCAATTCTTTAACTTACCTACTGGTGGGAGAAAGATACTCTCAGCTTTCTGTTTTTAGTCCAAACTTGATACTTTTCAACTGCTCTATTTTCTATGGTGGCTAATATAATCCTGCTCCTCATGCTTCTGAATGATCATCCCTTGTTGCTTTTGATTTGCTGTTTTAGCACCAGAGTGACTAACAAAACAAAAACGCACTAATCCGTATAGAGTTTCTCCAATATGCTATCGACCGAGCCCTACTTTTCCACAGTCTAGAAAAGTGACAAACTCAACATATTTCATATATGATGGTAAATGTACAGTGTTCACTTGATTGCATTTTTATTAATTTAATTCGAAACTATTGTGATAATGTTTGGCTTCCACAGGCAAAACGCAATATTCATTTGGACTCACTCAGAATGGATAACTAATAATTTCAGATAGATTTTAAATACACGATGTGATATACCCAGATTGTCTAGTTTGTTGAACTTTGGAGCATTGTTAATGATCAACAAATGCCTGAATTTCTAAAATAAAGCTGTTTTTGTCCGAGTTGGTTTGGAAGCATGAGAAATGCCGACCGGTTATTTACGGAGCAATCTTAGAAATTTATAGCGGTAGCCTGACATGACTTGTCGATATTCTGCTCATTGCCGAACTTTCCAGGCTGAACACTCCAGGCAATCGCTTGTCTTTGTTTGGATGGAAAGAACAAGATCCTAAATAGAATCCATGGGTTATATTTAGTGTTGTCATAGCAACAAAGAGAAACGTCAGGTCGGCGGCAAATCTATTTGGCAAAGTGTTCGGTGAATTTGTCACGAAGTTCAGTTCGTAGCGTATGGGCCTCTCCCCCTATTTGAATGGCATTTAATCAAAGCAGACTACTTACTTCGTGGAAGCTGAATGAGCAGCTGATAAGCTCATTTGCAGCTGGAGTCTTCTATTTATTTAGGTGAACTTCGAATCGTGTGGTTCCAAAACTGCGCACTGCAGTACAAAGAGTACTGAAACAGAAGGTTGTCACACATGAAATGTTTTTTTTTGCATATATTTTTATAATTGGGATTTCGAAAAAAAATTGGAGCAGAAAATATAGTTGCACGTTTAACAGTTTACATGACATAACTAACTTTCTAAAATTTATGATTCATTTCTGTTTTAGTTAGATAATAACACATTTTTGCAGATGGTGTCCTCAAAGTAATCTGATTATTGTCTTTGTGCATGTTCAAGCTTTGTGTAAATACCATTGAAACACTAAAGATCATCCAATTCGCCTTTCAAGTTGGATTTGTTTAGAAGGGACAGTTGATTCGGCAAATTTCCTTCTGGTGACATGTTTATTGATAATAGCCCCCAAGTCAGCCTTCAATCCTTTGTTGATGACGAGAATTTGAGGTACATCGTAGAAACTTACATAAAGACTACCTTTCAAGTTCCAGATATTGCATGAAAAGATCAGATCTTCAAAATTACTGTGCGATGTTGTTTAAAATCCATAAGTAAATTGAAAGATAACTGGATGAATTTGTTTGCAATAAACTAAATAATAACAATAAAGCGTATCACTTCTCAATCTGTCTCTTGTTTGTAGCAATGAATCGTGCTCGATGATTCCAAGATATTGCTACGTTGGCTACAATTTCAAAAACACCCGTATTACATATCCAAATTGGCATGATATCAGTTAACTGGTATTTCGAACAAATCATCAACTATTCATTTTGACAACATGGAGAATCAATAAAACCTCGACCATACTGCACACAAATTGACGGAATCCATTCAAAACAAGATAGAAAAACATCTGCCATTGGTGAACCGACTTGAACATATTTTGTAGATGATAATGTCAGATGCCACACTGACAATCTGACCAAGATAACATTGCAGCAACTCGATTCGGAAATGTTACAACCTCCAGCGTATTCATCGAACTCATCTACAACAGATTACAACTTATTTCGATGCCTTCAACATTGAAGCAAAAAAAACAACCAAGGTATTGAAACAAATATGGTGGACTTTCATCTTTAAATTATACCTTTTACAGTATCAATTCATTTTTGTACTTTTATAAACAACCATTTTATGTGGCAACAACTATAACCTCCATATTGAGCAGCATTTTTTTGCAAATACATCGTTTCTTTGATCTTTGCATTTTTTTCAGGCGATTGGATGTTATTAACGTTTACTTTTTAATACACACACACGCATATATATATATATATATATATATATATATATATATATATGTATATATATATATATATAAGTATGTATGTATGTGTGTGTGTGTGTGTGTGAGTTAGTTTGAGTGTATGTGTGCGTGTGTGTATATGGAATAAATCAACAAATATTAGGAAATAAACCAAATGTGATTAGTATTCAAAGCCGTACAGCTTTCTGGAATATATATATATATATATATATATATATATATATATATATATATATATATATATATATACATACTTACATACATATATATATATATATATATATATATATATATATATATATATATATAATTTACTGTTCCGTAGGAATATAACCCTTTAGTAGATGGGGAAACAAAGTAAATAAATATATTGCTCAAAATTCAATCTTACTGACCGTCCATTCTGTGCAGCAGAGCGTTTGGTACCGGCCGCCGGGTTTAAAGCTAAGGTTTGTATCTTACTGCGTTGTACTAAATGGGAGAATGGATAGTCTTTAGCCACACTGAAAAGTTGTTATACAACAAAACCGCTGTGTGTAGATGACACAACAATATATATATATATATACATATATATATATATATATATATATATATATATATATATATATATATATATGTGTGTGTGTGTGTGTGTGTGTGTGTGTGTGTGTGTGTATATATGTGTGTTTGTATGTGTGAATTATATCATATCCATGACAGGAGCCAGCACCATTATATTCAATCTCAATTTCTTCTGATAATATATCAAGTTATGATCGTAATAAGGTATTTCTACGGAGGCATATTATCCGCACATTAGACTTGAATCTTTTTTTCTGAATACTAAACTAAATCATGACTTGAGAAAAATCGGTTCAAGTAGCATGTTTCACTCTGATGTATCTGGTTTATTGTTTTCTTCATTCGATTGAAGGACGCTTCTCAACTTGCAGAGATGGTGGAAAATTAGTTATGATAATATATTCAATCTCTCGCAGAAAATATTGGCCGAGATTTTAGTGTAAAGGGCTTGACCACCACATAAAAAGAGAATGCTTCAGAAATGAATCTGCATGAAGTATCACCACACATTTGTCAATTTTTGTCAATCTTGTTTCATACAGGTTCTGAAAAGAATAAACGATGAATAAACATTCGTGTCTAAAAGGCACACGGGGTGTCCACGCTTGAGCAATCATTAACAAAACCAAAATCTGCTAAATATTCGCAAAGAAAAAGTCAGACTACGTTTTGACCATGATGAAACATGATTAAATTATGCACTGTAACAGCCCAACTATTAGACGAAGACTTAAAGTATTTTAATTACTGATTGTGGGTAAGGTTATGAGAAAACATATACAATCAAAATAAACTAACAAGTTGTGGGCTGTACGAGAAAAGCATCTTTTAGTAATGAATGATACATCCAATATGTCCCCAGGAATGAGAATCATCAGAAAGATCCGCAAGTTATGCAATAGAACACACAGTAAAATTTGTATGGTCGATTATGGCATGATCTTGCATATCGCAAATACCGTCCATATCATTAAAGGCCAGCTGAAATCAATAACTTACTGCGGGGTCTTAAAGAATAAACTGTCGCGTTATAATAGTTGCAGAACTTGTACATTCGAGCAGGATCTAATCCCGTGGCACAACTCAAAATTAATCTTGAATGGCCGAAGAACTCTCAATTTAAATCAAATTGAAAATCTGGGATGTGTTTGCAAAGGTCATATTTGTTGGGTGGATTGTGGAGAAGCTTTCTTTGGCTCTAGCTGCGTACTGGCAAAGGATTCTTGGAATCATTTCGCTAAAATATAGCGATCTGTCTAGTATATCTGATGCAATAGATCCGGAAAAATCGAAAAAAACATATATTGCATATATGGATGCATTTTCTATTGTAGGTCAAAGTGAGATTTAAAATATTTTTCTCTTTTTTCACTACATTGAGTTAATTAACACTAAGATCTACATACAGAAAGTTAGTTTGTACTTGGTGAAGAATTTGTGTGACTATATACGCACTTTTGAAAAAAATTCCACCAAAGGAAGTGTTTGGGAAAGGATTATAGAGAATATTTACTGAGAAACATATGGAAATTCGAATGCACTTTAGTAAGCAGAAAAGCCTTGTCTTTAAAACGTTTTTTCCACTTACTATCATTCTATGTCATTCACGAGTGGAGAAACATGATACTCAGATAAGTACATTAAGATATATGCACTTTTAGATAAGTGCATTCCAATATATGCATACTTCAATAGACATTAATTTCTACTTTTCCAACGGAGAAATAATATAAAATCAATAAAAGGCATATCTAAATGATATTGTAGATTAATCATGTTTGTTCTTTTTGAAAAATGAAATAATACGTCCCAGGGAATACATTATCGCTGGCTCCATTTCAACAATACTTTCGTAATGCATAATGAAAAACAGCGTCAGAAAATATAAGAGGAATCTGCTTTCCAGAATAAAATATCTTATATTTTCATGATACGTGGTCCGGATTCAAGTATACATCAAAGCATCTGAGTCAAAGTAAGGAACGGTTCTGTAAGCACAAGGAAATTGAAGGAACTGAACTTTAGAAGTCTGAAAATGAGTTTGATATAAGTGCTTTAGTTAAATATCAATATATATTTCAGTTTATTACATAGGATATTTCAATGCGAAAATCAAATATTTCCCAACGTTTGATGAACATATATCATAGGCTGAGCCATGCAGTGTAGAAGATTAATGCTTAAATTTTGTAAAAGATAAGACACACAATTAACATATCCTCATTTAGAGTTAGTATATAATGATCTCGCATATACGCAATAAAAGTCAACTCTTTTAATTATTACATTGTCAAGTAATGCGTCTTAGTAGATATCCACAGAAAATCTTTGCACTATTTTATACCTTGATTCCGAGCAGAAACAGATTCAGAAAAAACAAATATTTACTTCTTCCTGAAATACACGACGAATCGGTTATTCCCTGCTGAAATGGATATTATATTTAGTCATCATTTTTACACCCGCATATGCAAAAATAATCTGTTTGAAAAAAAAAAAACAACTAAAAATGCACAAACATGCATGCAACCAACCATCCACCGATACACACACACACACACACACACACACACACACACACACACACATATATATATATATATATATATATATATATATATGGTACATTTTAATTCACACTCACACAACACACACCACTGATGATGGGAAGAATCCCGAAACATGCATGGACTATTGACATATAAGGATTAATAAACCTTACCACCAAAAACTTCACTCCCGAGTCCGTCTCACTCTCTAAAGTACACATTATATATATATATATATATATATATATATATATATATATATATATATATATATATATATGCATTGACATTTCTTCTGATACACATATTTTTCCTTAAATACAGAACTTATTTGATGAGAAATGCCACTTTCACTCCATAGCCTCTATAGAGGTTATCAATGAATTGTTGCAAAGCAATTTTTGAACCATTTCGAATATTTCAATGTGTTTTGTCTGCTATCATAACTCATTTTTCTATGCTGTTGCTGTATCAATAAATCTTCCGAATTAATTATCCATGCTATCAATATTTTATTTCTGTACTTCTATGTCTATCTTTCCTTATCTTTGATTTCTTTCTTATATTGATTTTTTTCCTCACTTATTCATTCCATCCTTTCCTTTTCTTCTCTTGATCATCTTTACCCCAGATTTTTTCTCCTTATCTTCATTCCCATCTCTTGCTAATTTCTTCATGTTTCTCTTTCCTACCCTTCTTCTTATTTTGTTCTCGCTTTCCACTTTCTTGATATTAACTCATTTCATTTTTTTGTTATCTTTTCTCCTTCTCCCTTTCATTATCTTTCTTATATTTATCCCTTTTTATTACAATTTCTACCTTTTCTCATTAAATTTTCGACTCTGTTTTTTGTTTCCATTAGACCATTATCTTCTCTATTTTTTTCATTAGATTCACGTTTTCTTTTTTCATTATTTCATCACTGCTTTTTCGTGTTCACTTCTTCGATATCAGTTGTTTTTTCATTTCTTCTGTTCCTTTGACATCTTCCTTTTTTTTATTTCATTCCCTCTCTTCCAACATCATCCTCATCTTTTCTGTCATTCAAACTTCATTATCTTTTTTCTAATTTTCAATTCTTTGTAATCGTCTTTCTTTTTTTCATTTCTTCAACTTCTCTCCTTTTCAAATTTCTCCACCATCCTTCTTTTCTTTACATCTTTCCCCTCCACCCTCTTATCCTATTTTCCCTTTCTCCGTTTTCCCTTTTGTCGCCCTGGTATCTTATTGTCCATTATTTCACTGTCTCTATCCCTGTTCTTCTCATTCCCTAACCTCTTTGTATCTTCATCTTTGCTTTCATCAACTTTTCACAATATTCTCTTCCATTTCCATATCGTATCTTCTATCTTTTCTCACTTATACGCTTTTGTATATCCTTTTAAGACTTCCCCATCCATAATGAAAGTCAGATCAAGACAAGGAATATTCATTTGATCTTATGGTATATCATCTTATTGATCAATATGAAATTAATCTTTTTGAATTTTTTTTTTTTCTGTTGCGCCCGACTGCTTGTTTCTGCTTTCCTGATTTATCGAGTAAATATCTTTATTGATTATTTTGTTTGAATTGCATATTCTTTCATTTGCCATGTTTATCGCTATTATCAACCGACGATATTGTGTTCAATTATAACTCAAAATGTTTTATAAAGTAACTAATACTCTCACGCGATCCCACTGGTGCTTAACAATTATTATTCTTGTCCCAGACTGGCTTCCCTTTCATTTACCGAAACCATTCTAATTCACTGTTTCCTTTGTTCAGTTGTCTTTGGTCCCAACTGGTTTCAGAGTTATTGGTCAAATTCTTAGTCGACCTCGAGGAATATCGACTATAGACTGCGAATACTACGTAGCTTTTAATCATGTTATAAAACCATTTAATGTTGCTTGATGTGAGACAGATGATGAAGAAGAGGTCTGTTACGTGACCTCTCGATCTATGGGCTGCTATAGTTTGTATAGCGTGCCGAGTGTGGTTTGACATACCTATTTGATCCCTCAGTTCCCCGGTATCTCTTTGATCAACGTTGAATATGTCTGCCCTCGACGTGACCATTGTTGACAGAACACAGTTAACAATGGTGCTTAGAGATGTTGACACGAAGGGCAAATTCATGAGCGAATAACATCATAGAAAGATATAGTCATGAAACCACGATATAATTTGGTTTAGATATTCACCGAGTATTGGCAAAAATAAGAGATTCTGGTTTCTATGTCTCACTGAAACAAAATATGTTTTGGAATGTTCGTCACCAAAGAATTTGAAGAAAATAATGATGATGATGATGATGATGATAATAATAATAATAATAATAATAATAATAATAATGATAATAATAATAATAATAATAATAATAATAATAATAATAATAATAAGATAATGTCTTTTAGTCAGAAAAATTGAATCGACCAACATCGTAGAGGACATCATGATTCAGATTTAAGCCAAGCCAGAGATGAACATTTAGTCATCCTAAACAATTCAGTATATAAAAGCATTACAAGGTTTTTATTTCGTTTTTCAAGGGTTTGCACGTTCTGAGTCTTTTTTTGTAAGAAAGGGTTCCTGAGACAATAGTCAACCTATTTTTTCTTTCCGCTACACCCAAGTTCTCTGTATACCCAAGCGAGCAACTCTCGATTGCTCATTCTAACATAATATCATCACAATTTTTCAGCGGCCTGTGAAAGTTCAATTTTTACCCTTATTATTCAATGGTAATTTCTAGTTCGCTTTAAACTATTCCATCTAGCGAATGGAACCTTTGGATATAAGGAGAAATCTGTTTTTAGAAACCAGGCCCGTTTTATTCAGGGAGTGGCAGCAGCGTCATACGATGCAGGATATACGTCCCTTTCTTACATGATTTTTTCTCTTTTATTTCAAGCTTATATAAAAAGAAAAACATTCATTTATTTCCCTTTGGGTTGTAGCAGTGCAAACAGAAGAAAAATCTCTAGTAACGCATTCCATTGGACTGAATGGATCAGTGATAATGCATTTTTCTTCTCTCTCTATTTTCTTCGAACGCTGGAGATGACATGGGAAATAGTGCGTTCTTAAGCATCTGCAACCTAACAAAAGGCGAGGAAAAAAAGAGACATATTTCTCTTCTTCATGTGAAATGTGGCTTTTTGATGTGTGGGGAATATACGCGGGTGGGGACTCTGGAGCTCAAAATAAATTAAAAAAGTATACTTGGAGTTCGAAGTTAACTCAATACACATCATTGCAATATACGATTACAAACTCATAGACATTCTATGACACATACTGGCAATTCAGAAAGTGGAAAAGTAATTCACATATCTCAACATTTTTGACAGTGATTCCCGAAGGGAGTGTCATGCCTCAGTGGAGTGCTGAAAGAAGATAACAGATGAGTCAGGGCGCATTATATATTTTACAATTCTCCATTGCATATCTTAATGCATATTTTTAATTCAGGAATACATCAAGGATTGAAGAGTCAGACACTTCTCTGATTTTATTGAAATGGGGGTTCTTCAGTCAGAATTCAAACCAAATATAAATGCATTTGCTTTATAAGAACATGCTCATACCTTTCATGTAGGTTTTGTACTCACTTAGAGTTACACATGTTAGTTGATCGTCTGTAAGTATATTTTAGAAATGAATCATGTTTTTATGTAATTGCAGGAACTAACAATTGCAACGCTGATCATGCATGAATGTTCACTGGTATATATATATATATATATATATATATATATATATATATATATATATATATATATATATATATGTGTGTGTGTGTGTGTGTGTGTGTATGTGTGTGTTTGTGTGTGTGTGTGTATGTGTGTGTATATGTGCATGTCTGTGTTGCTCTTCCATTCTTAATGCATAGATAACTCTACCCTTTGAAAAAACATCTCTTTCTCTCTCCCACTCACTCTATCTCTATGCTTGTATGTATGTATGTATGTATGTATCTCTCTCTCTCTTTCTCTCTCTCTCTCTCTCTCTTTCTCTCTCTCTCTCTCTCTCTCTATATATATATATATATATATATATATATATAAAAAATTTCGGTACTATACATGGATTCAAGCACCCAGTAGTGAAGTCGGCTACGAATCGATGTGGCCAAGTTGATGTCACTCAGATCCGATTTCGAGCCAAGGCAATGTCAAACCAATTTGATGTCAAGCAAAGTCGATGCAAAACAACTGAAAATATTTATTAGGTAGATATTTGGAGATTTTGAAGAATATTTTTCTCCAATTAACTGATTACTTTTCCCTGAAATGTGTTGGAGTTTGGCTAAGAGTTTTTTTTATGAAAGTGTAGTGGCAATGCTTATATGTATATACAATACATCAAATATCTGACGGACTGAATTGTACAAGAATTGCCCTCGGACAATATGAAACAGCACTCAACTGTGTTTTAGATAAGGGATGATTCAAGGTACAGATATTTGAAAAAAAAAATAATCGAAATATCTTTGATATTGATGTTCAAATCCCCAAAATAAATCGTTTTGCACATCATGTTATTAGATTTTGGTCGATGTGCCATGAATTTACATCGATTGATTGGATTTTCTTCTACTGAGTTACCCATAAATAATGCCTTTCTCGATTTCTATTTATTAATGCTCTGATTAAAATCATAGAATAAGACCATAGCATTTCCTCAAAGAATGTCTGAGCTCTGGATTTACATTGATTGTCCAATAATCTATTTCTCGCTACTTACCTGATTTTATCTGGAACACAATTCAGCAGACTAGGTTTTTTCATCGATTTGTTTTTCTCCCGATAGTCACGATAAGGAAACAATTTGTTGTTTAAAACAAAAGAATGGAAGTTAGGTTTTTAGTTACAAGGAAACACTATCAAATAATGGAAAATTATAAAAAGTTTTTTTGTTTGTTTTTTTACTAATATCCCATTTCTTTTTTTCCTTGGTGTAGTATTGTAAAGCAATATTATAAATGTTTGACTATTATTTAACTTCATTCTTATGTTATGTTGTTTGATATCAAATGTTATTCCGAGATGTCAATCTGCAACAATAAAAAAAGATATACATAATGGATTGTTTTTTCCTTTAAATTTTTGATCTGTGTTGTTTAATCACAGCGACAAATTGACGTAAGTTGTGAACGAAAAACACATTAAAGTTTGAGATAGAGATAAAAGTAGTCCAATAATAATATTCACAATTATCATTCTTCGGCGCTTTAATTCTGCAGTTACGTCAATAATGATTGTTTTCTATCTTAAGCAGAGTAATTTCTTCATTGAAACGATGTATTTTGTGATATACCTTGAATAATTTCAGAATACCTTTGCGTTAGGGGCGGTACATGTTCGTCTCAAGAATTAGATTTCCTGGAAGAAAATCATCCTAGAAAACCATCTCTGATCCCCTCATACACAGCTTCCACATGGCCCAAATGAATAGAATTTTGCTTTGTTGTATTCAAATGATAACGTGAAACGCAAAATATTATACAACAAGTGAGATGAACGATCATTAACCGTACCAAAAGCTGGTCTTCATCTAAACATGATTATATGTGTATGGCAAAATTAGATATGAGTTCTCTCAGTTAAGCTCCTTCAAAAAAATCAAATTTTTGATCCAATCGCATACTGATCTTAATTACAACAACTGATAGCAACAACGTTCTAAAATATCTAAGATAAATCACATAATATATCCCACTTCTATTGTTAATCTGCAAGTTCCTTTAATGGCCAGGCCAAATCTCTTACTCCTAAAGGCATTAAAAGCAAGTCTTTGCTGGGAGAGATGAAATGTTATGGGAGGATGGAATTATATAGTTGCCTTCTAGATGGCAGGAAATACTGGAACAAACGATAAATATGTCATCTAGTGAAGTTAATGTCGAAAAAAACCCTTTTGTTTTTTAACTTGGCGAATCGAAAAGGATTATTCGGTTTCCTCTATTTCTGTATTTGAACAGAAGCCACAGTAACCCTTCATATTCAATAGTATATCATGGATATAAACAATTTTTATTCGAAGCTCATTTCAACCATTCAAGTAGGATTAGACTTCTATGTTCAGCTTTGAAATAAAACAGAGGTGTAGCGGAAAGGGTATAAAACAAGGGTGTGAATTTCTAAATATTTGCATGGAATGAGATGAGGTCCGCGGAGGAGGAGCCACAACGAAGAGAAAAATTAGGATTTTTTTCCTCTATCATTTTAAATGTTCTCTGCTAGGCGATGTACTTGTGGTTTGTTGCGTATCACCTCGAACAATTCTTGCCTTGCAGCGCTGAGCAAAGGATGTTTTATTCTGCTGTGTTGCATGTTGCACTATCTTAAGGTAACAGTGAGCGTATTAACAAGTTTTAGGAGTTGTAAAAAAATGGAAGGAAAAAAAAACTAACATGACCTTAGGTAAGGAGCAGATTTTGACTGCAGTTTGGTTTTTTTTTCCTGAAATTCTTTCCAAAGTTTATACCTTTGTGGAATCTTCAACTCATCGAGTAATCTCAAAAAAATGAACCCTGTATACACGCAACAAGACCAGACGAGAATAATGATTTAAATAAAAGTCAGGAGAAAAAACTGTTTGATAATAGTGCTAAAGAACTGAAAAACATTTCCGTGGGCAGGACAAATTCTATTGGCTTTTAGTTTAATCCATGATTTGCTTTATGTTTTCCAAAAGAAATAAATCAATTTACGATTGAATTTTGATATCAAAAAATCGAAATTACGATTTGATATTGAAAATAAAAGTATCCAGAACTACATACGTGATGTTTGAAAAGCTATGCCAACGTCTTCTTGACTATTACTTACACTATGAAAGAGAGAGTAGTAAGAGTCAGAGACATCATAAAAATCAAATGGCAATCGGCTGGTGATAATGTTGAATTTGCAAGCAATGGCTGGACATCACGACTCACGACGTGGATTCCCTGAAATCATACGTAAAACTGTGTCTGGCAAAAAAAAAAAGATGGCGTGACGAAATGGCTAGGCTACGCCTAGGATAAAGTGGTCCGGTGGATAAGGCAGGGTGGTGTATGTCCAACATGGAAGCTAAGATGATGATGTTGATGATGATGATGATAAAGAACTATAAACCCTATTATTGGAGACCTGAATCAATCTATAATAAAAAAAAATGAAAAGACTTTCTTTTATCAGCGTTCGTTAGGAATGAGAGAGAGAGAGAGAGAGAGAGAGAGAGAGAGAGAGAGAGAGAGAGAGAGAGAGAGGGAGAGGGAGACAGAGACAGAGACAGAGACAGAGACAGATAGACAGACAGACAGACAGACAGACGGACAGACAGACAGACAGACAGACAGAAAGACAGAGAGGGGATTTTTCCTGCTTAATCTCCCGGTAGAACGAAATCATTTTGAACAATTGTTCCGAGTAACCACATTGGAAAAAAAAATGTTTTGTTAAAAACGATAACAAAATAAACAAAATTATGTCTTATTATTCCGAATCCAAACTACATAGAAAACTTTTTTTCATTATATGTAGACTCTATAGGAGTAAAGTTTATCATTTATCTTTTTTTACCAGCATTTCTCCCATCGTACTCAATTGTAAAAAACCGATATTTGCAGGAGTTGGTACATAAAGATTTGCAGTGCCAATGTTGGATCGGTGGATTTAAATTAATACAATAAAAAAATAATTTCATTTGAGAATATCTAAAATCATTGAGCTAAATTTCAATATAGAATTGTAACACTGGAGAGAAAATAGCAGAAACAATTTGAAAGTTGCATTCTCGTTCGATAGTTTGAACATTATTTTACTTGAATATTTTGGCACTTTTTGAACAGGCATGTTCTAGTACATTTGGAAATCTTACAATAGGTGTTCGATGTAATTTCTTTTTACATGGATGTAGATTTGCATTTATTTAATTACATAATCTTTTTATTACACAGAAAGCAATATAGTCGATACAGCACTGAGCAGAGGGTGCTCAAATAAAGGAAATGCGTGATCCAATCATTTCGAAATAACGTTTTCTCTGTGTACAGTATCGTCATGTGACTGACACTGTAGCATACAATTCACGGGGAACGAAATTCTACCCTCTTAACCTTAAGGTTATATCCTTCATGAACTGCCTTGTATAATCAATCAGAAAGAGAGCTGCATCAATAGATATAAGGTTTATAAAATATTCACCAATAATAAGCTTACCTCGGGTAATCCTGAAAAAAATTACTTCCACACGCACAGCCTGCCTAGTCCTTTATAAGATGTTATGTTGAAGATACCATATATCGGCGGTAACCGAAGGCCGACGTTGTTGATTAAGTTTGTTGGGGATTTTCTGATAAACAATGACAAAGAAGAGCTCCCACATTCATATCGAATGAATGACTTAAGCTTTTCTTGCGATATTAGCGTTGGGGGAATAGAAATCTCACGACCTGAATAAAATGAATTTCGGTCTCTCTTCTTATCTCCATTGCTGGAGTATCCCTTTACAATATAAACAACAAAGTACATTACACTGACCGAATGGAATGATAGTAAAATGGAGATAGGGCAAGAAATGATATCATGATAAAAGCAATAGGTGACGCGCACACTTTTTTTTTCAGATAATAAACGTAATTTCATTGTCCTGCAGAACACGGAATACGATTTTCTCCCAACAACATAAGATCAGGATATATAATTCCGGAAATGGAATAAACGTAAATTTATTACATGTTTCGAGATCACAAATATTTACTCAGGCATCCACGTACTTTATGGCAGTCTTGCACGTAAATTTACTTTACCGAAGTTTCGGGCCATGGAATTGCCAATTGGAATATTCTGAAATAGCAGAGAAAAATAATATTTGCTTCTAATCCGGAAATGTCCCTATATCCATATATTTGATGAAAGAAAATATTTTCCAAAAGCATTGTTGCACTACTGAATGATTGTGATACATTGGATTTCGCTCTAGTTCGAAAGTGTGTTCTCTGGAAATACCCAATTATGAGAATAAATCACTCAGGCTATTGTTGTGTAAGCCGTTTGGCAGATAAAGAGATGATTAGTTAGGTACATAGATAAACAGACGAATAGGAATAGACAGGGTTAGGTAGCTCGAAAAAGAAATGGAAAGGAGGGCGAAAGAATGAATGACTGAGAGAAAAATCTGGGCAAGATCGTAAGAAAAGTAGGTAGCTATGAGCAATATGCATTAGAAAGAAGATAGAATCATTGCTTGAATTCAGCTCTACTGACCACTTAGTTCCCAGTCCAAAGGTAGGATATCGGCCTCCACGTCCGACGTGAGCGTTTCAATTCTGCCTCGCGGTACTGTATAAAGTCTATAGCCACATTGGAGCGATGTAGTACATCGAAACAGCTGTCTGTGTATGACTATATATATATATACACGTATACATATGTAAAGAGAGATCCCTAAACATGCATGTATACAAACATAGTGTCATGATTCTTTTGTCTGTTGACATTTAATTAACTTAAAATCTGAAATTCCTAGCACAAGAAATCCAACAACAGAAATGAAATATCGAGTACGCTAGGATGCTTCGGTGTTTAGCAAGTTTTTCTGGTTTATTGTTTTTGTTTTTTTTTAATTTTTACTGCTGTGTCTTTGATTTTCATGGAGATCATCACTGTGGTCCTAAAAAATGATAAGCCCACCTCATGGTTGAACCGTTTACGTTTTTTTTTTCTTTTCATCATCAGTTCCAGATATTGGCGTTCGAGCCAGGGTAAAGTACGGATTCCGAATGTATTTTCTTGGGTCTGGCTCGCTTTCTTTCAAGTTGATACGGTGAATAATTACAATTACTACTTCCAATTTTTATTCGAAAAATGATGGTGTTCTTAGCGCGTTTGCACACTGCAGCTGCATCATGGTAAGGAACAAAAGATGCAAGACTCATGTCGGGATTCGAAATCGAACCCTTTATTTTTCTTATGTCGACCGAAATTACATCGTATCTTCGTTTGATGACTAAACAAAATCATCAGTGACAGAGTGAGCGAAAGAGATTGGGGAGACAGAGAGTGAGCTCGTCGATTAAGAGGAAGAGAGAGTGAAGGTCAATGTCTGTATACTGCCAGCGGCTCGTACACCGTGCGTCTACTCTGCTACTGTCTATCAGTCTAATGCTCTGGTGACGGTCTCCTGTACAAAGCAAAGGGTTCCTTTTCTCTTGCTATCGCGTTTGATGAATTAACTTACCATCTTTCTTCACCAGATACCGTAACTAGATGATTATCTACATCTTCCCTCTATTTTCTTCCGGCTCTCATTCGTTTCTCACGCAAATGAACTTTCTATCTTTTTTACTTCCTCGACAAGAATCATTGTACACCGTACTTTTTTTTATCAACCCTTTTTCACTTTCTCTCCCCAAATGTTATTCTTTGAAATAAAGGGTGTATGATTGGTTACTCTCAGCAGGGGTTCGAAGCAACAAAGATCTATCCTGTCAATATGTGTACTTGGGATGTTTCAATAGTCCTTTAAGCGTCTGAAAAGGATAACTCTATAACATCTTTTTTTTACCAAGTATTTCAGCATTATTCACATATACCAACGCAAAACGTTTATTTAGCAGAGAAAAATGCTATTAAAATGAAAAACAGACCACATATTGTAAAAATTCCACCGTCTTCTTCTCCTGTTCTTGTGCCATATTGATATATTCTTCCCGAGTTGTTCCTCAGAAATTAGCATAACAAGTCTTTTTAGTCACCCAATACAAACCGTCACGTTATGAACGTCTTTGGCACCATGGCGTGCTGGGGGTTATAAATGCGATATTGTTATTCCCCTCACACTTGAGCGGCAATCATTACAAAAATCTTAATTTAAAAAAAAAGGAAAGATTAACACAGGCGGGTTCAAGCAAAATAAAAAAAAAAAATGAGCACCAACTAAGACCTCTTCGAAGTACGTGATTCGAAAAAGACAAAAATGCATCTTAAATTATTATAGAGAATATTTGTCTAAATTTGAACCCCTCTAGCTAAATTGGTTTAGCCTAAATGCATGACACACCCCTGCATTGATAGCCAGTCAGCCAAACCAACTTAAAAACTGAGGGCTCTTTATTTTGATGTGGAAAGTTTGGGCTAAAAGTTCCTCCCATTAGTAGCAATACGTCTATCATTAAAAAGTTGCTTTGTTATTACATCAACCAGAAATTGAACATTGGTCGCAATGAACGATACAAACTTACCATCAAAGTCTACAGTGTGTAGCCATATAATTACATATATAGATAATATTTGCCAAATTATATGTTTATGTGCTCGATAAAAGTTAATGATGTTTTTATTCTGCTTACATATAAAAGGTAGCCCATTTATTTCAGACATTTCCCAATTATATATAAGTTTGGTAATATTTGGCAAAGCTATTATTAGTGTGTGTGATACATGGATATAAGAAGGCTTCAATCAAGTTTTTCTGAACTTTTATATTAAATGTCTCGAAGAAATAACAGTGAAATGGGAGAGACGTATTATTTTGAATATATGTCGTTACTTAACTTCTTGTTGATTTCATAGATAACTATATTTGAAAACCAAGCTGACACAGGGTTCAATAAGAACAATTTTTTCATCTTCACGAAATTGTGTTAATTCCATCCAAATGAATACTATAGTATTGAAGTGTTTGGAGACAAATATGCCATGCAATACTTGTTATCTATTTCAATTCGTTTTTTCAGTATAATGAATGCTAAAAAAGACTATACAACAGTGATTTCCCTTAGAGTGTCCTGGTAAAAGTTGTGAATTGAAAGGCCAATTCATTTTCGTTATAATTGAAATTTGACCACTTGTTTTGTAATAAAAGCTAAAAAGATATGCTCCACAAACATTTTCAGTTCCTTGGCCTACATCATGAAATTATGAGCCTTCAACCACAAGCCAACTATTACTTGAATGTAACTGAGACGAATTGTGTTACCCACGTTACTTTTGGAAGTTGACTCTAACGCATTTTCAAAAATTCTATCTCAAAACTATAAACTAGGATCAAATCTGAGGTCCATTACAGTTTACTATACGGACACAACACATAGACCCAGTACCATCGAAACGTATAAGTTGTGTGCACTCTCACATACAGAAAGTTCAATTAATCATGAACATTTACTACGAAGAATACATCACCGTCTTTTTAGCTCTCCTGCTCGCTCAAGGCACTGGCATCGAAACCACAATATCGACCATCTGATCCCAATGGACGGACCCTGTAGGCCGTATGAGTGGCACATGACCTCACCGACAGGTTATTCGCAGTGAACTCAGTCCAGGCATGGGAAAAAAAACCAAAACCCCAAAACAAAACAAAAAACTCAACAAACAAAACAAAAAATGAACTTCCCCAAAATGACCCCCCTGCATGACTCATCTCAAAAGGCCTGGAAGGAGATAAACATCAACCTGGAAACGTGAGAAGAACAAGCAACATATTCCTAATCCCGGTGTCAAACTGTCTTGACCTCTGCAAGACAATTACAACAACGACATTGCAGAAACAAAAATGGTCATTCTCGAAGCCAGAAGATCAACCTAACGGGATTCATCATCATCAGTCTTTCAACATCCGTTGCTGAACATGGATATTCCCCAGAATCTACCACATTCCCCAGTCTTGGGTGTCGCGGAGCCAGTATTTTCGGAATTCGTGTAGTTCATCACTCCATCTTGTATTTTATCGGCCTCTGTTTCGCATGAAATCTCTGGGTATCCATGTTGTTAGTCATAATGTCCATTGGTTGTCTGTGATTCTTGCAACATGACCAGCCCATTGACATTTGACCTCTTTAATAGATTCTATGATATCTCTGACCCCCGTTTTCTTTCTGATATATTCTGGTGTCTTGTGATCTCTCCGTGCGAGGTTTATTCTCTCATGCACACACTGCATGCTTCTCAGTTTGCGAATCTATCTCTTGGTTAGGTTCCATGTTTTAGCTCCATAAGTGACTATCAGAAGGATGCATCGGTTGTATACTCTTCTTTTTAGGATTAATTGGATCAACTTGTTTTTGTAGGTTGAGCTTTCTCTGCCGAAGACTTGCCATCCCGTGGTAATTCTTCGCTTGATCTCTTGGTCTTTCGTGGGTTTCATAGCCGACATTATTTGCAAACTTTATGCTTATTGTCCCTAAGGGTAGCATATCATCATAGTGAAGAAGCTGAACTTTTGACATTATCGGAATGTACACATCATAACCTGTAATAAACTACGAACTAATCTATTTAAAAGTTGCGGAATTTAGGAAGTGAAGGGATAAAAAAGTAAATAATCTTATATCAGATGGAGGTGAACGTTTCCTCATTATATGCATTTGACTGAGATTGCTGAAATGACAAACAATTCCTGATCTTTGGTAATCCTAAATGTGAGATTGGTGAATACTGTGAAGGGAAATCAAGCTGCCTGCATGACTTGTATTCACATTCCCTAATAATCGCAATGAAAGGCATTATGAGTTGAGATGAAAAACTTCTAATCAAAACATGCCTAATATTATTCAATACTCAAGATAACATTACTACTAGTTATACAATAAGTGTGCAAAAATCAATAGCATCAAATTTAACGACTATTGGAAGGAACGAATAATCACTTGGATGTTCACATTCCATCAGCTGGCTGCAATAAAATCATACCCTATCATGATATCATAGTTGTAGAACGAGATTAAGATTATTTTTCTTCATTCTCTCAGTAATATATTTTTCAATATCTCATTGCATTCCTACACGATGCTATTCTCAACGAATAGCGAACCATCGTTTTGAGTGAGTCCTGTATTTTTTTCAAATATTTATCCAGATAAATCGAATCATTCGCCCGAAGGAACTCGAAAGGGCAGACACATAACCGTGTTTAAATTGCAGATCTATCAATATACTATATATACATATATATATTTGTATGTGTTCATACATACATACATACATATATATATATATATACACACACACACACACACACACACACACACACACACATATATATATATATATATATATATATATATATATATATATATATATATATATATATATATATATAATTCTCAATCACTTTGCCTCTTACTAACTACCTCAAAATTCCTTTTCATCTCCTTTCAATGAATAAAACTCGAATCGATTCTTCCGGTACTGCAGTAAATCATTTATGCATGCGATGACTCGTTACAACTTAGGTAAGAAGATTTATTAACCTTATTAGCGCTTCATTATCGGTCATTAACGTAATATTGCAAGTAATTCAAATGGTAAGAGAAGAGACAATACGAGGAAAAGTGGTTGAGAAACCAAACTTTATTGGTTGCAAAATGTAGAGAGAAAAGAATGTTGAACAAGAGACAAGATTTTATCATCGTTGGACCACTTCCAACTGTGCAAGTCTTAGGTCTACGAACAGCACGGAAGGGTATGTACTGAGCAAGTCAACTATACGAAAGAGAGTAGGAAGCTTAGGGAGAAGCGTCGCTAAGACACTGAAAATGAGATTGTAGGAGCCAATGATAAGGGGGGAAAATTAAAATTATATTGACCAAAACGCTAGTGGTGTGAACTGAGAGTGTCGAGGGAAGAGACTATTTTGAATTGAGGGAGAAAGGAATAAATGCAGAAAAACATACGAAGTTGACTTTAGAAGTAAAGAAAGAAGTAGCAATGAATGGCTGCATGGAATGGGATCGAGTATAATATTTCATCATTTAAGTATCTATTCATTCCCAAAGCAAAGGTTCGAATCACTAAAGATACACCACGGAAGAACTTGAATCAGATTCTTTGTAGTTGTATGACTGGGCTTCTTCCTATTGGGATAGTTGAAGAGCAACCCACATCAATGAAAGCTGAAGCCATCCATGTAATATCAAGCAACTCGGTGTTGGTAAAATCGATTTTTAGAACCGTTGAAATCAAAAGCCTTTCGCCGTGGCCAATTTCATTTACGTGTTGATTTTCCTGGCTTCCCGCCGGATTTAACATGGACAATACGGTTGATTAGTCATATTCCGTTGGATAATCACCACCACCAACATAATAATAATCATCATCAGCAGCACTAGCAGCAGTAACCTTTTACTAACTTTTTAGTCGTTAGATCTTGCCATAGATTTGCCAGACCTGTCCATCACGAAGCCAGCACTTTCTGAACCTGTCACACCATCTTATTTTTGTTACAGTTTTGCGTATGATCTCTGGAGATCAACGTTGAGAGTAGTCATGTTTAGCAGTTGTCCGACATAATTGAAAAATAATCAGCTCATGGCCGAATGAGTTTTCTAATTCAATCAATGCTTTCTGTGGCACCAGTTTATCCTCTAATATTCTGCCGTCAAACAATCTGACGATGAAACGTTGAGTATGATTCACTCCGGAGACCATGGCAAGACTTTCAGTGCGTTCCAAGTTACAGCTGTATAGATGATTATTGTTCATCGATTGTTACCCTTCTTTTAAGGACTAGTTATATTGCTGATATATAACAAAGATTGCCTAAATTAGGCATCAATAGATATCGAGACAACAAACGATTGTTGTGCCATTGATAGAAACACTGAGTGATTTAAAATAGCTTTGAACCCAACCACGTTGTTTTTGAAACCTAGAAAGCCATCACTTTTTTTCTTCCTCCGATGAAGAGTTTGTTCAATTTTTCTCGTTTTTTCAAATTCCGGAAATGTCCCATTTGATGCTTTCATTATCAATTTTGTGGGTGGTATGTGTTACTTCAGAGGAACCTTTGGCGTCATGATTGCCAATATACAGTTCGGTCTTTGGGTGATGTCAAGAGGAAAATAGAAGACAAAGATAACATTGAATCAATTAGAAAACTTGGGGCACGCTTGAGCTGTCATATTCAGAGCGCATCATTCCTACCCTATGGAAACGATTGAGACGGACCTTGTTTTAAATCTGCTGACCAACCGGAAACAGCTGGTATTAATGTGTAGATGCAAACAATTGGGGGTATTTGGTCATACCATACAGCATAAACTAATGACGGGTTACCAGGTAAGTTGAGTGTACCAATTTACTCTCAAAGTAGCATGTTTTTTGAGTAATATAACCAATAATTGACGCAAGAAATCTGCGATTTATGAATGAAACTGGGATCAAAATTTCGTTGGGCATATTCTAGCTTTACACTGAATGCTATTCTCTTGTCATAAAATCAGACATAACGTTGAAATTCGATGGAACATGCACGACAGGTTTTTTCAGGGAATGTTTAAATCGGACCAACTCTATGATCATATTCGTACCGCTACTCTATCTCAAAAATCAGATTTTCCTATTTGAAATTTTAAAGATACATCTGGAACCAACATTCAATCAAAATGTATCTGAGTGGAATATATACAAATCAAAACCTAAATGAATGTACTTGAGGAATTTTTCCAATGTACAAACTCAAATGGCTCGCCTGATATACTCTGCCATACGAGTATTTCCCCTTCAACGGTTTAGGGTATGGTTTCCTCAGAGTCGGAATTGGAGGGAATAACTAGTTTTCCAAGACTTTTTCCACGTTTGAATGGCATATTAGAATTTTTATCAAAGAATTCTATACATATTGATATGTGTCGGTTATATTTATTCTCTATATTTATGTGTAGACGTATTAAGGAACCAGTGCTATTTATTGCCAACTCAATTTCTTCAATGAATTTCATTTCCACCAAAACTATCTTTCAATATATCAAAGATTTTTAGCAAACATTTTCTAAGCCTTTGGAAAATCTAATAATCTAATTTCATAGAAAGTTACCGGCTCTGACAATGGTTAGCGTTCAGGTTTAATTTATTGCCAGGTTTTGAATGGGAAATTTCACGGTAGATGCGACAGGGCCTTTTCAAAGACCCTATATATATATATATATATATATATATATATATATATATATATATATATATATATATATATATATTCCAGAGGGCCTCACAGCTTCAAACACTAAACACTGAAAAACTTTTTCAATAAATCTATTGCGTCACTCCAGGCAACTAATTTTCACAATATCTGTCAATGCAATTTATGTAATCTTCCAAAGTGTTTGAATTTTTTTACCCCACTTTCCATATACTTTGTGATTATTTCACAGTGTATAAGTCATCTCTTGTTGGGATCATCGACTGTTTACTTGTAACCTTTTGGGGGATTTTGAAAAGAAAATAAAAGGTTATATTAACATGGCACCCCAACAATGTTGATCGAACATCACCTCCCTTTATTTTATAGTTTATACCGTACATGTAGTTCAACATTTTATATGCAGCTTCATGTGTACTGTATCTCGAAAGTTTTTTTGCACAGCATATTTTGGGGGACACAAGGCTTAGTCATACATATATATATATATATATATATATATATATATATATATATATATATATATATATATATATATATATATATATATATACATAAGATGTTTGAATAGTAGAACCATCTTTTCGTATCTCAAACTCAATTGGGCATCATGTTCTCCGTGTACATATCAATAATTACGACAACAAATCCTAATCATACCCACAAAAGTAGGAGAAATCAAGGGAAGGATCACTCTAGGATGGTAAACTTTGATAGTGAAACCTCATCAACGATCCCATTAATCCTAAATCCTAAAAAGAAGGATACATAATCAACACATCACCCTGATAGTCACCTATGGAGCTGAAACATATAACCTTAACAAAAGACGAATCATATAATGAAACGTGGTAGATCCTGGAAAAGGTCCATGTCTAACGACGGACGATAAAAAAAACTGATGATTATGATGGTAATCAGATTAAACGAGTCATGTATTGTAGACAACCCAAACATTTGCACAGTTCTTTGTTTAACGAAGTTTGGACCTTATCTTTCCTACTGTAGCAATTAATTTAGCTTTCCAGAGTTTGAAAAAATATTAAATTATGGCAATATTGCAATTGGTTTTTATTTGCCAAGAAAATCAGCACTGTAAATCTTGGTACTTTAACTATTTAGAACATTAGCTATTGCTGCTAGTTGAGAAAACGAAACTATCTCAACCACCTACTAGTCTCGTATCACTTATATTATCGTTTTAACTGCAGTGTCCTAATAACAAGACATGCAATTTTTCATATTCTTTTGCTAGAAATTTGACATAAAACATGGTTCCTAATGTTATTGCTTTTCGTCATATGTTTTTTATATAAGTATTTGAATGTGTAGATCTTTTATCATTATTGAACCCTTCATTTCTGTTCTCGATTGCATCTGTATTGATATTCGCTACAGCTTCCAAGAGAATTCTATAAAAATCAATGTGTTTCTGTTATATATATTTTCTATATTTGTTTATCTTAGTTATTTTGCCTTTAGTCATGCATACATTCCAGTTTTTAGGTGCTGTCTGTAGTTTTTTGGTGTTATCATTCCATATGTATACCGATGGTGCCATCCATAAAAACTACCCAATAATAGGAAAGTGTATATATATATATATATATATATATATATATATATATATATATATATATATATATATATATATATATATACATATATATACATATATATATATATATATATATATATATATATATATATATATATATATATATATATATATATGTGTGTGTGTGTGTGTGTGTGTGTGTGTGTGTGTATCAGTTTCGATTCTTCTCTCCCTTTGGCGTTTCTCTTATTCTCTTGCTTCCTCTGTATATATATAAGTGTGATGTTTGCTTCAAATATATAAAACATATTTTATATAGAGGTGTTAGTTTATTTGTGATGAAACCAGTTCCATACATATAGTAGAGAACAACTGTCAGAGGAATGACACCATAATTATAAGTTGATTTTTTCAAATTAATATAGTTGAAATTTAAAAATTCAAGTAAAACTCAAACTTGTTCATTCTGAAAAGATGTGCACTTTTTGCTTTTTCTACCACAGTCCTTGAATTTGAGTTTTTTCTTCGGGCGGGGAGTGTCCTTAAAACATTCGTTCAGAGCAATATTGTCTTTTCGCTCTTCATTGAATAGTAACCAACTAATGCCGCATTTGGCAAACATCTTCAGTACATACAACGGAAGTTCAGTTTCATTCTATAAATTTTAAAACAATAACTCACACGTGAGTGAAAAAAGATTAATGGAAAGTAATTATAAGTGAAAATTTAATGAAATCAAATTAATTGACTCTTTTCATACGGATTGGGCCAAATTTAAAATTTGAAACGGGAATGCCAAGTTGATTGGTATAAGATGAGTGGATTTTAGGGAGTGCTGGCTCTTCAGCACCAAAAATAAAGGTGTAGTGATTCTTGGGGAGGACTATGAGCAACAAAATAAGTGGGAAAAAAAACAAAAAAAAAAACAAAACAAGAAAAAAAAAATAAACAAAAAAAAAAAAGGTCTTGAAGTGATGGTTCGAAATTTGAGGATGAATATATCCGTGCTTTTCCTAACTAACACACCGAGAGGAAAATACTAAATGTAGGATTTCTTGTCTAATGACATTTGAACACCTGGGAATAAGCTTTACTTAGACATACATGAACAAATTTCCCCTCAGATATCAAGCAAAGAAGA
Organism: Thysanoteuthis rhombus; assembly: GCA_963457665.1. Lineage (NCBI taxonomy): Eukaryota > Metazoa > Mollusca > Cephalopoda > Oegopsida > Thysanoteuthidae > Thysanoteuthis > Thysanoteuthis major. Next base: position 46,726,642 of record OY735223.1, read on the forward strand.
AATCTTGTGTATCTTTTGATGTACATATAACCGTAGTACAAAAATTCTAGATATCCTTTGAAGATAGCATCTCCTGGAAAGAGAGGGGTGACACCCTCAGTTACTGCCCCAGGTGACACCAATCCAAGGAAATCATGGAATGAATCTATGATATATACACGTAAACAAACGAACACATGTATATTTACACACACACATACACATACACACACACAGACATACAGACACACACACACACACAGACACACACACACACACACACACACACACACATATATATATATGTGTGTGTGTGTGTGTATATATATATATATGTATGTATATATATATATATATGTATATATATAGTCTTATTTACTTTTCACTGAACACACAGATACTGTGCTTCAACTCTAAACTAATGTGCCTACGGGCGACACAGAGTTAGTATGCATATTCATACGTAAATAATTCCAGCATTTCTAAAGGGTACTATGTTTCGAAAAAAATGATAAAGAAAACGAGGAGAGAAAGAGAGAGAAAGAGGGAGAGAGAGAGGGAGTGAGAGAGAAAGATATGGATAGATTGAAGAAGATTCGGAGAGACTGAGATTACATGATTGTACTCTTGTAGTACGAATGTGCTGGCTGAGTATTAACATTTCAAGCAGTTTTTGAACAGAAATGTATTTTGAAAAAGGCAAATGTCAGTATATTGTGTCCCTAACAGAAGCAATTTGAGAATCACTTATCAAGTGACAAAATGATTAGATTATCTGATCTAATCGGATCACGACTCAGAAGTAAGGGAAAATCTGTTATTAAACCTAAAAGTACATTCAATATTGTCTGTCCAAAGATACTGGTGATGCTTATATGGTTCGTGAGTCGACTTTAAACAGGAAATATTGATCCATGCAAAATTGTCCATTTAATACGTACTTTTTAGCAAGTCAATAATAACCTTTTTAATTGAGGGATTTTTCTCCCAACTTTAGTAATTCTTCTGGTAAAGTTTAAAATATTATGGTTAGTATTACAAAGAAAAATACAAAGAGTGACATCATGCGAATTTGGTAATGAACAAATCTTCAAGGCATAGAATACAAATATGCAGAGATAACAATTCTTTAAGAAAATGCTATGATACAACTCAAATATACATAAAGAAGAATAAACATTGGTATTTCAAGGCATACTTCCTGTCAACTTAGTCATGATAGATTTTAAGGGGTTATATTTTTTTTATAATACTAAGTTCAGTTCTGACGCCATACAAAATTGGTCCTGTACAACAAACTGATATCAGAATCCTGATTTAGGAGGATCTGTTTGAGAGGGGTGGGAAGTGATACCTGAGCTTCAGTTAGAGTAGTTTTGATTCAACTTCTCAGACAAATAGATACATCAATTTTGCGAAAGATTTTAACAGATCTTGTTTTCTCAATAGAGTTGGAGGAATTGTCAACCAACGTTTAATTAAAACCTTTGAAAATGTCGCAATATGCAGAAAAACTCAAAAACCGTCAAAAAGATTGTGTGCGTTGATTGATTCATCAAACGGTTGTTTAATGTAATTTTGAAGAACAAATATCCAGAAGAATTATAATCAAATGCAATGATATTTTCAAAATTATTTTTTTCTAATTATCGACTATTTCGGTTCAATTCAGTTCAGCCCATACTTTGAGTTTCCCTTCATGCTGGTTCAGAGACCTCCAGAATAGGTTGAGTTATGATTTGAACGTCCAGTTGGAGCCAAAATCACTACCAAAAACTTTTTTTTATTCTGAAGAACAAAGTATTCGTGTGTTCGATCAACAAGACACCCATTACTTTCAGAAAACTATTACTTTAACGGATAATAGTTTAAAAAAAAAAAGAGGTCTCTATCTGTAAGTATACCGCTTGGCTAGACACTTACTTCCCTTTTGTCGTAAGAGGACACTTGGATACATTTGATTTAACTCGAGAGGAGACTCACACAAATATTCGATACAGATGAGAACAATGTTCATATCGAATCACAAAAATCCAGTCCCTTTTCTTGAAACAGTTTCCAGGATTCATTTATACATATGTTCATATGTGTTAATGGGGTTTGAGGATAGAAATTTATGAAAGCGCATGTCAGTGGATTCCTCGAGTGTCCGTGTGTCAAACAATTTTAGCAATGCTAATCAATGCAGTCCCAGTTGTTTTCCACTCTATTCATCATTGACAGGGTTGTTTCCAATAACACCATGTAGGGAACCGACGTCTCGAAAGAAGAAAATGCAGAAATCGAGAGTGGGAAATGGGTCCTGGAAGAACTGTTGCTCTGAGATGGTCGTCTTAACTGCCATGATATTCCCCTTGCAGTCACTAATGCATTTTCTTCCTTTAGGCGCCTGATTGGATGAAAAAGGACTTGGATTCCACTGTTATATGATGTTCTCTAATGGAACAAATGATGGGAAATGTCAACTGCAGGTGGGCAAAATAACCAAGTTACCCACAGAGGAATAAAGAACTCTGGATTCCACTTCATTAGGCCTCAATGCTTCTCGTGCTAAACTGTTAACAGAACACCTCAGCTCCGTTCATATAATGTCCAACAATTTGGGATAAAATTAAACAAATTCTTGGCCACTGGAATTATTCAGAAGCTTACACTTTCAGAACATAGAATGCAAGAGACATAACCAAGATAAATACAGCTAAATTCGCAAACCTGTTCTCTCTTTCCGAGATTTAAAAAATCTACACGAGTCAATGGAAATCTTATCGAATTCCTTCGAAATTGGAGATCGTAGAATATGGTGATCTGCAAAATCTGATTTAGAAACGAGCTGTGAAAGACATGAATAATTTTGATGCTTTGTCAAGAATAATTCCAATCTTATGAACTTTTTTATGTTACACTGAGAGATAAATGTATTCTCAAAAACATTTGTACATGAATACAAATTAGCCAAATAAGAAGGATTATCAAATTACGAAGTGTACTAAGGAGCCAGCTTGATTATATATATATATATATATATATATATATATATATATATATATATGTATATATATATACATATATATATATATATATATATATATATATATATATATATATATATATATATATATATATATATATATATATATATATTCCTAATGAACATTGATTTAACTCAAGGTAAACGAGCAAAACCCATTTGGAAATCGTCGGTAATTTACAATTTAATTTTTAATTCTGATAACAAATCATGGATTATCAAGAGACATCATCCAGGTTTACCCTACCTCTTGCAATCAACCCCAGAGGAAATATACAACACGTATAATGACTTGAAGTCCCAACTCCAAGACACTAGAAATACTTCAATGTCAGGTAGGGCAACGAATCAGATTGCGTTAGCGAATTCGGATATAAAGTACGGAACGAGAGAGAAGATCTTGTTCACTTTGCAACGTCTA
>OY735223.1:46730269-46742769 GCA_963457665.1 Thysanoteuthis rhombus
CTAATGAGTCCAAAATCATGAACACCCTCTTCAAAAAGAAACCTAATAGAGAATGGACTTTGAAAAGCCCCAGCGACGGAACAAAGAATGAAATAAACTACATACAAGTTATAAATCAAGTCAATGTAGGATTCAACCACAGAATGGTGAAACGGAAATGCAATTGAATACCATCAAAGAACGTAGAAAAAGGTGCAGACCCCTTATACGTCAGAATACTGAAACTTATATACAGTCACAGTAGCTCTTTTATCAGGCTTCGTGAAGACTTGGAGCCCTTTCAGCCCCCCCCAGAAGTAAGAAAAGATGATGACAGCTCCCCAAAACTCTTCACAGCCTGCCTCGAGATGATCTTCAGAAAACAAGGTTTGAAGAATAGAAGAATCCAAATGAACGGCAAATATCTGAATGGCGTCAGATTTGCAGACGACATCGCCTATTTCGCGAACAAACTACATAACCTCAACTAATGCTAGATGAACAAAATGAAGAATGCAAGAAAGTCTGCCGTCACATGGAGTTTAGAAAGACAAAAATCATGTGCAATCATGTCAGAAATAAGGACAAAAGATCAACATTAAAGATGTAGAACTAGGTAAAGTAGACCAATACATTTATCCCCAAAAGAAAAAAGAAATAAAGCAAAGAATCACTCTAGGATGACAACCCTTTGGCAAAAGCAAGCTCAAACTTCAAAAACAAAAAGATCATATTAAGTCTGAAAAGGAGGGTATACAACCAATGCATCCCGCTGATACTCACCTATGGAGCTGGAACATGGAATCCAAACAAGAGACGGAACCGCATTCTGAAATCTATGCAAACTTCACATGCAAAAATTATGCTAAACCTCACATGGAGAGACCTCTAGACAGCATAATATATCCAAGAGAAGGCAGAAGGTTGAGACGTCATAAAACCCATTGAATACACTCATGGCAAAAGGGCAGCAAAATTGCAAGCGAGGCAGACGAATGATGGACTCCACAACTCTGAACGTGGATCTCCAGAGATCATATGTGCAACTGAGTCCGATAGAGTGGGTGATAGACTAAAGACAAATCCCAAATGTAGTGGCTTTGTAATACAACCGATAGAGGAGTATGGTGAATCCTGGGGAAAGTTGATATCCAATGACAGACGTTGACAAAACGATGATGATGATCTATGCTAAATAATGCCAACAGAGAGAGAGAGAGAGAGAGAGAGGGGGAGAAAGAGAGAGAGAGAGGGAGAAAGAGAGAGAGAGAAAGAGTTATCAAATTAAAAGTGACTAGATTACATGCCATAAATCAGTATCTAAAGATTGATAAAATATACATTAGAGTGAATGTTTCAAAAGCTTATGATATCGATTAATGTTGCTTTAAGAAAAATTAAAAGTCAGTTATTGTTCAAGTGCACGTGTGATCTCTCCTTCTCCCTCTCTTTCTTTCTTTATATATATATATACACACACACACACACACACACACACACACACATATATATATATATATATATATATACATACATATATATATATATATATATTTACTTTTATTTCAGTTGGGATGCCTGGCTAATAGCAACATTTTAAATGAACTTAATCACTAGAATTATCTAGAAAACCAGTTTTGCATCGTTGATTTGAGTAGCCAACCAATAAACGCAGACATTATTTCACATGCATGAACAAATATTCAAAGATGACCCTGCTAGCTTCTCTCGAAACAGAAGTCACCCAAAAGACGTTCAGAATCATTGGGTCTATTTTTGTTAATTGGAAGGTCATAGTACGACATCTCACCCCACAGAGTTTTATTGCCAATAGATGGATCCCCAGAGATCACATTTGAAACTCAAGCCTACTGAATACAGGATGGGGATATGAACTAGACAAATTCAGAAAATATTGACACCACAACGTCCATGATGAAGAATTGTGGCGGATCCTTGAGAAGGTTCTTGTTCAACGACAGACAATAAAAGACTGTTGATGATGATGATGATGGTGGTGGTGGTGGTGGTGGTGCTGCTGCTGCTGATGATGATGATGATCAACCCAATAGTAGAGATTCAGTTAACGCATGCACGGTCAGATATCCTTTGATCGGTTAACGTTTTACGTAAAGGCTGCACTACAAAGAGCGATATCAAAAATAGCTTAATTCTTTCAGAACAGATGTCTCATTTATTTACACTCATAGGAATTTTAATGAAAAAAAGCGAAAAGGCAAAATGTCGAAACTGCAGTATACAATCTCACTTCATAGTGCTTTGTTGCCGATTGATCAACCAATGGGGAAGGTTTTTGTCCACGCATGCGTGGTAACGTACCTTGTAATTGGTTCTCAAGTTAAATCAGTCAGTACAACCAAGAGCGCTTCTTGAAATGGTAAATATCTGGATACTTTCTGAACAAACGTCTTATCTGTGAGTCTGCGCTCAAGAAATCCTATGAAAAACAACAAAGAAACAAAAGAAGTAAAATGTCTAAACTACAGGTCTGGAAACTTGATGGAGGCGCCAAATATGTCAGACCATGTTTTGATTAAATCATTTCAAGTAATAAAAGTTTAGAGGCTACAAATAGAGCGAGCCCATTTACAGAGATTGAATCCCCTCGATCAAACATTCGTGTTTCAACGAAAAAAAAAAAAGAAAGAAAAAAGAGGAAAAGATGTTCAAAACATTTTGTTTTTTTGCTTTCCAAATATTTACTGGGCTTGATTGTCTGTAGCTCAGAATTTATTTCCAGAATTCAATTTGCTTATTGCATGTTTGGTAAATAAAATTATCGAGTTCAGCAAAATCGATTCAACTGCAACTATTCGTAAATCGTACGAATATACAAGACGAAAGGTCATTATTTTGACTCCATTTTCCTTCGGTCTTATATTGCTTTCAATTTTTTTTTACATCTTACTAGCTGTTTAAAATCCTACAACTGTCAAGTAAACAGAGTGGATTGGAGATAAAGTATCAACCCCCAACGTAATTTGAGCAGAGATTGGTCTCTTGGGAGCCAAACTGAAATGAAATATTTTGGCTCCACAACGTTTGGGTCCGAAATCAAAATTCTTAGAATGGTTGCTAATGGTAAAAAAAACCAGTCAGTCCAGCTTTCCACCCACAATTGTTAGAGAAGATATGGACTCCTAATTCCGTGCAGCTGACAGATAGGTAACCGGCAATTATTATTTGCATGATGAATTCACCACTCGGTCATTTTTGAAGCTGAGAATCTCTTAGAAGTACTACGTGAACCCAGAACACCAAAAGTATCTTTGGTATTATTTTTTTATTTTCTTAACTGTACTAGCAGATCACTATTGGTAGTCGATTAGAACGTTTGCTGGTCGGTGTTCCGAATATTTGTGACGATGTACGATGAAGAAAAGAGAAACAGTTGCGTTAATTATAATTCCCTAACCATCCAGAGAATCACTAGTAATTATCTCTGACCTTAAGAAAATCTATGATTTCTTTTTCATATGCCAGAAAAATCAGTCATCAATTAATTTTCAAATCAGGAGAATGGTTGGTGAAGACTGGTAATGGGAAAACACAAAGCCAATGAAAATGCTAGCTTGATTATCCTAAGATTTAAAGAATTAAGCTGATGAAATTAAGTTCTTTTGTTGTTTTTTTGCAAATTTGTTCCCGGCACTTTTTTAAAAACTTTATTTATTTAATTTGTCATTCAAGCAGCTGATTCTTCTCTACAGCTGCAAAAGTTAGCAGATGAATTCAGCTGATAACTTTAGCTACTCAATTTTCAATCTGAACAAACAATAACCAAATAATGAGGCAAAATATCATCAATCATTTATACTCAAATTTGTTTTCAGTTAGAACTGCGTATTGTTTCAATTTATAAATTAATTTCGGAAATTAATTAGATTCGCTGAACAATATCTCATTTTCTGTACAGAAAATTGATCGTTTATACTTTCTTTTTACTTCATCATATTTTAATTTTCCACCAAATTCTATCTGATCTGTTTTAATTAGTTTGCGTTTTTTGGGGGGATGGGGAACACAAGATAACAGGATAATTTGGTAGAACTGATCAAACCATTTCGATTAATATTGGTGAAAAGCCGCACGCAGTTTTAACCGATGGTTCTGATTTTGAAATGACTTAACTAAAAAAAAGCTATGCTTGATACGATATATAATACGGTATGGATAGCTGGATCCAAAAAGTCAACCCCATCCTTGTGGATTGGTTGAACTGTCCGTTCCCAATACGTTGCTGAATACAATAGGCAAGTGATGAAGTGAGCTACAGTCGAAAAAAAAACAACAAAAAAAAAACAACAGCAACAACAACAAACCCCCCCCCCAAACAAACAAACAAAACAAACGTTGTAACGATACAATAGGGACATTACTTCGAGTAAATCTCTGTATTTTTCGAAACCTGATACCTAGTAGGGTTTTCATGTCAATCTGTAGTCTGGTCAAATCCATTTTGGAGCAGGATCGAAAACGCAGTATTTTTAGAGAAATTAGTACACAATGATTGTTAATATGGTTGATTAAATAAACTCGTTTCAAGTGATAGATATATGTCTATTTCAAGTATTGTTGAAATATTCGCACAAAAAAAGGATATTCTACTATTTCTGTTACATACCTTGCTCAGTTCTCAAAAATGTTTTAATAATTGAACTGAACTGGTTTGGTCGGTAATTCGAGAGAAACTGTCATGCAACCAATGTATATGGGTCCTATGCTGCGCTACTTTGGCCAGTATAACACTTGAAAAAGGTTTGATGAATGAACTAATTTCTCTTGCCCTCTGCTTGGCAGTGATCTTTAAATAGCCCAATATAAAACCAAATGTGATTTTCTTCAAGACATAGTGCAATAAACTAATTCAACATGCACCTAAATTGAGAATTTAACCCATTTAGAGGCAGAAAATTTTCAGAAAAATAAAAACAAAAAATCCTAGACGAAATGAGGAGTGAGTGTTGACATATCTAACTTCTATTGGTGCAGTGGGAACATGTGATACATACACACACTGATAGTCAGTCAACCAAGTAGTCAGCCAGACAGTCATTCAGACTCGAGTCAACTGATAAACCTATGTTGGCTGTTTAATGTTTACGCCAATGAATGCGTCTTCTAGACAATCAATTCGATTCCGAGGCTCAAATTCAAACGCTCAGAATAAAACAGAATTTACAGGGTATGCGTTACTATGGCTACGATGGCATTGCAACGACCAGCCTTTTCTGGTATGATCAACGTGATAAAAGAAAGTATACTTGATCGACTTCACGTGTGACAAAAGCAGAAAAAGCCCCGAAAACAAACAAAAACAAAAAAACAAATTAGATTGTATGAAAACATGATATTTTGTCCCACATCCAAACGTCTGGTTTGAACACATTAAACAATAGGGAATATTCCTTTGAATAAAGACAAGTGCAATTGGATGCCTTGTCGTTCAGCGTTTCTTAGCAAGTAAGTTTCGCGGGTAATTTCAATTGTTGTAAGATCCATCCAGCCCAAATAGTCCAATGTTGTGACTTTATGCCTGACTAACATCAGTCAAGTGAATACTAATGAGCATCCCGCAGAAGAGCAAATGTTAGTAAACTATATCAATGGAGAGTTACTATTGTCATGAGTTCGATCCCAGCCAGATTCATTTCATTTTTCTCTGCTGGCACGACAGTTTGATATATCAAACGTTGGCAGAATTTCAGTACCAAAACATAATTCCAGCTACTGAACAAACAATCGAATCAGTTCATGTCATACACTCAGATTTTCCTCCAAGTCATATTACTGCTTTTTGTTTCTTTTTAAACTGGACAAAACTTCCAAAAATAGTGAAAGGACTGAAGTCAATGCCAAACGAAGGCGCTGATCGTAACATTGGTATGATGAAATCCGCACAAGAGTAATATTTAATTAAGTAGAAGATGACCGTTCTTTTTAAGATTTGTGTCCGGTGACTTTCGAAGGAAATATATATATATGTGTGTGTGTGCGTGTGCGTGTGTGTATGTCTGTCCGTCTGTCTGTCAGTGTCTGTGCATGTGTGTGCGTGCACGCGTGCACATTGTCTAATCAGGTAACATCCCTCTTTTTGAACAAGTGTTATTAAAAAGTATAGACATTGTCAGTCAAGAAAAAAAATGTTTGTTTTGCAGCGAGCCGTCAGCGTGGCAACACACAAATCCTTGATCATTTCTGAACACCGAGTATTCTACATCATCAACTACTTATACCTCTGTCAAACATTCAACATGATTTTTTTTTCTTGTCTGGTAATTGCATCTCAGGTTCAGACCGTTTCGGTTTTCTCTAAGGTTTTATTGGAAAGCTTTTCTTTCAGATTATAAGGGAAAACCATACATTAATGAAGGCAATGAAATAAAAAAAGAGATAGTCTTTGAACTGTTATAAAATAATTACTTTGGATATACGGATCATCATCATCAACATCGTCGTCAGTCTTTTGAAGTATTCAGTTGGACATAGACCTTCCCCAGGATTCGCGAAGCCTCTCTATTTGGGTGTCACAGTCTAGTCTGTCTCTTCACTTTGTTTTCTGCTGGTGTCAGTTGCACACGTGATATTTTGGGTGTCATGTTATGAATTGCTTGGTTGCCCATTGGTTGTTTGTCATTCCTGCAACATGACAAACGCATTGCTATTGTAATTTTCTAATGGATTCTGTGGTGACTCGGACACTTGTTTTCTCCCTAATTCATTGTGCTGTCTTTTGATCTCTCCATGGGGGGGGTTAGCCTCTATTTATCAACTCTCCCACCAGAGCAAAATGCAACACAAGGTCAAGGCTTTACGTGGGGAAAAGGAGCAACCCATCAAAAATAGCTCCAGCCCATGCAACTTTGGCAACCGCAGTCACGGAATCGTCGGAACAATCCCAACCCATCCCTTCAAGTGCTATAGGACCGTGCTCTCCTGAGGCAACGGATCCCCTATCCTAGGGTAATTGTTCCCTTGTTTTAATCTTTTTTTTTTTTGAAAGTTCCACGTAGATTCGTTATTCTACCTTGATGTACTGATCTACTTTCACCTGATTTTTGTTTTCGATGCTGATCGTGATGTTTTTATTTCCAACCTGATGGTTGCACATGACTTTTTTTTTGCTCAAGTTCAGGTTGAGGCAGATATTCTCGCTTTCTCTCAGTTCATTTAGGATTAGTTGGAGATCGAGTGGATTCTTTGCGAAAAAAGGTTAATGTCGTCTGCAAAGATTGCCCAGATATTCACTATCTATTTTGATCCCTTTATTTTCCCAATGTAGTTTCTTGAAGATCATTTCAAACAGGCTTCAAAGATTTTGGGAATCTTTTCACGAATATAACCAGTAGTAGATGGAAGATAGGTGGTATAGAAAGTGAAGGTTTTAACCCAGCCTTCACAAAAATTACGATAGCAATTTTACCCAATGCAAGTGAAAGCTATGATATAAGCTCTTACTGTAATTGATTTAATGATTCACTAATTTTCCCCGAAACCTAATTTCAGTCTCAATTAATTCATTATCATTTTCCACATAAATGTAAGAGCAACTAAAAAGAGACATACTCGAATGAAATCAGAATTATATTAGGATCGTACTTAGTGTCTTTGCATCGTAAGATATATTCGGGAAAACTACGCACATAAATTTAACTTTCTGAAACCAAGCAGTCCCATATGTTTGAGTGCAGAGTTTTGTTCATCTTACCGTAGATATTTTTCATCTGATACCGACGAAAAATCCTAATGTAACGTTGTTTATATCTCGTAAATGGGGAAATGTATTTCAATATGTCATTCTCCAAAATGTAATCAGTCAATTCTGTACTAAAAATGTCAATTTGTTTATCCTTGTGTATACAAGAATGAATTATATTCATACATATTTACGTATATATATATATATATATATATATATATTCATATGTGCGTGAGTGTGTGTGTGTGTGTGTGTGTGTGTGTGCGTGCTCGCGCTTTCATGTTTATTAGAAAATATTCCACTGGGCATCTTAAAATCTATTTCTTTGAAATAAATCAATCTACGCTTTAAACATTTTTTGTCAAGTATAAACTCCAATAAAACAACTCATGATCTTATTCAAACAAAGAATTATACAGCACCAAAATTCTTATGAACAAAGATAATATATTTCCCTTAATATTTTACTGCCAATCTTCCTTCAAACTCAACCAAAACAATTTGAATGCACAGGCATTTTTAGTAGCCAAAACTTTATTTGCTGGGAAAAACTTCTTGCAGCATGGATAGATCAACCCTGAGTGAGCATTCTCATCTGATTTTCTTTCCTTTCAACACCCTAAATCGATGGAAAAGGTCCAACAGGAGATATACTTTGCCAAAAAGTGTCCTCGAATTGTGAAATTTTGTTTAACGCCATCCTATTTTGGATACTCACAGCATACGTGAGTTAAGCTTAAGGCATTTTTACATACCTAAATAACGTTTTAATGATGCCTAATACATTTCATAAACAGCTTTACATTATAGTCAACACGTGAAAGACGAAGTGAACTTCATGGCCTTACTCTTTTTATCCGTCAAAATTCTTTACCAAAACCTAATGAAAGTGATATTTTTTGGCAAATACAATGGCTTAAAAAATTCCTTTTGAACTTAAAATCAGGAGTTGGTAACCGTTCAAGATCTCCAAGTTATTGACAACATCATTAGGTTGGATTAAGCAGAATCTGATGAGCTCCCAACACTAAATGGTTCTGAAAATATAAGTATACAATATTGTCCAGCGGCAAAAGAGGCTGGAACGAGTGTAAACACGAATTGGCTAATCTTCAAAACAACAATACCAACAACGAAAAAAAACTCTTATACATGTTCATAGTATTTTAGTTCTCATGGTCGCTGGTAATCGATACTGCTCTCCTTTTTGAAAGGTCATCAAGTAGATATTTACCAGCGTGAGGTGGACAAAACAGGAAATGTAAGTTGCTAACAACGGAATAATATTCAAAAGTAAACCTGGTGCATGTCCACATGAGATGAAAATGATCCCAAGGATATTGCCAACCTCGTTTTGTCAGGGGAGACTTAGACTGAGATTACGTAGTGGAAAAGAAACCGATGAATTGAATTCTGATTTAAATCCAGGGCTATAGAAGCCAACATAATCCAAAAACTATTTACTGTGAGCAGGATGTGTTGTCAAAATCCTCTGACCCTTGATATGTATTTGATGTCATTTTTGAAACATCATCAGCGGTGTACAAATGGCAAAACGATTTGAGTTCACAGAAAATGGAAACAATGAAGCGAGCTCAAACTCGGGCTTGGACAAGTAGCGTTCGCATAGCACTGATGCTCTCTCAAAAGGCCTTAATCAATCTTCTCTAACCGCAGCTATGGATATAAAGCAAACCGGATAGAGTTCACACCCGTCATTCTACAACGTTTAACGTAGCACATACAAAGTGAATCATAAATGCTTACATGAAATAACACTGCAGCACCCTTGATAGAATAAATACATGGATTATTTACTCTACTCTTTGATATATTTGATGGTTTAGTTTACGTATATTTTTTCGGAAAATAATACAAAAAATTTATAATATTGAGTGGCATGGATCAGAAATAGAAAATGAGGCTTCGACATATACGGACGTCTTCAGTTGAATTGCCGTTTGATCAACACATCACTTCACTGATTAAACCGATCAGTTTACGTCCTTCTCCATTATTAGATTTTTGTTTATCCCCAATTTCCAATATTTGCTGCATACTTAATAAAGGAATAAGTAATAAAAGTAGGTTTTTTTACCTGAGTTAGAAAGGACTGTAATATCAAATCTTATTTCTCCCTTGATTATGTTCCATTCAATTTTGAACAAAATCTGCGAATGGTTTTGAATATTCTTGCAACATTTTTGATTATTTGGCTTGTGTTGAGTCTTTTCCTACAGCCGGGAAAATAAGCAGCTTCTCACTGTGACGCTCAAGATGTGTCCTCATCGGAATATTGACGGCAGATATCCGTTAGATTAGAAAGTTAACTGATGACAGAAACCGTCAACTAAAACTGTCATTATATCTACTACAGAGGTTTTTTCAGTTTACAAGTTAGACTGGTTGGCTGGCTGGCTGGCTGGTTTGATATGTATGTATCACATATACATTTGATAATCATGTCTACAGGAAAAACTTTTTTCTGAATCTTGAACCTAAATTTTTTTTTAGAGCTGGGTCGAATCACTATGTAATTTTATGCTAGATTGGTCGCATAGTATAAACTGATAGTGTTCAAGCTGATATTCGGAATATCGTACTTAGTAGTCAGTCTCCTCCAGCCCCCCCCAAAAAACACTAAAAAAGTAATTTAATAATTGATCAAACTAACCCCTAACACAACTTGCTACATTGGTCACGTGAAGGCTTCAATGAAGTCACTAACCACACCTGTTTCTAAATAATTTTCCTACAGTGTTTCTTTTACATATTCTTTTTCCTTTTTCTGGATTAATACCCCTGTTGTTTGTGAAAGCATACAATGTCAGATCATTTGTATAACTCATATTTGCGGCTTTGGATATTTATATGTTCCGTCCAGATATCATTTTGCAAGCAGCGTGCTTAGATGAGCAGCCCCCTACAACGTGCCCGACATATTCAGTGGGTGGGACTAGCAGTAAGAATATCTGGTATCGGAAAGAAATTTGGAGCCAAGAATATATCAAACAAAAGATATTCTGGGAGTAGCAAAACAGAAAAAAAAATGTTAAAAATAGGAGTTTATTCAAAAGCAAAAACCGTTGCCGTTTTTGTCGTCCAGCAAGATGTTTTTGACTCAGTCTGACAAACTGAGAGTTCAAATGCAAAGCTGCAATGCACTGAATCATACAAGAACCAAACTTGAGGAGGAAATTAAGAGTCAATCTGTCAGAGGATTATTTTGCATCCTTTTCAGAAACTAAAAGGAATGGCGCCTAGATTCCGATTTTTCAGAAAAGCTTTTATTCATTCTTTAAGCCATTTTTTTTCTTATTCTTTGACTCACGATCACATCGTATGTTTATGTATGTATTTCTTTATCGATAACTTTGAATCAAAGGAATACTTTTGGTCGATTTTCACAGCAGAAAAACTTACGTAAGAATTCATAACTATTGTTCTTTCTTTAATTTTGTATTTTTCCCTCTTCCCCAACGTTCCTATCGTTTTGTTTCCCGAATCTTTTTTTTATTATTCCAAAGCAGATATACTTTTCGAAGACACATCTTAGAAGAAATTAGTTTTGAACAAGTCTAATGCCTTTTAGTGGTATGGTTACCAATCTATGACCGGTTTCAAATATTACTCCGAATATCACTACTTCTATCTCTTCGAGTCCAGGCACAGGAATAGTCCCATATATACTGTTAAAGTTGATTCTCTGAAACTTATCACCGTTAATCATGTGTAAGGTTCTAAAACATATAAGTCCTACCGGTATTCATTTTTCTGCTATTGTAATCAAGAAGCTGTTGCTCGTAAAATGGTCAGCTCGATTATCTCCCCTCGTTCATCTGCTTCGAATTGTAAGTGAATGGATAACAGTCTCCGTGTCAACAATATTCGATATAGTTTGAATAGATAAAAAAAAATCTAAAGCAAAGTTTTGTTAACATGAATTCCTGTATACAGTACAAATGAAGGCACTTATCAAATATATTAATTTTCTACGGTCACATTTCCGTAATCAAAGTGCATTTACCAAGTGCAAATAGCGAGGATTTGTCTTTAGACCTCAAAGAATCGCATTGTACTATCTCAAGAGTTTCGATGTCGAGCTCATAAAACCTTTTGCAAACCGAAATGGGGGAAAGCAAACTAGAAATCAAGGATTAACTGTATCAGCAATTTTTTTCACAGAAATAACGGCTTCTAAGACTGAGATTTTTTGAGGTTATCTTACAATAGAAGGGGCTAAGAGAACACATTAATCGAATATTAGATTTTATTCTTAAATATTGTAGTTAATTTTTAAATAGCATTTTCTTTGTTAAAGATACTTTTAACATTAGTATAACTGCAGCAAAGATTTGAATATGATATTTTCTGATGCCAGAAGAATTATAAAAATACCATCATTCGTGGTGATATTGCAGTATCACGCATCAAAATTTAGGCAACGGTTTTTTTTCCCGGTATGTTGCAGTTACGCTGAATATGGCACGTATAAAATTGAATACGTTTGCGGTTGAGTGGGCAGCGCATTCCATGAGGGGAATTAAATCATTTTTGCAACAAACAAACTAACTAGAAGGGAGTGGGCTACGTTCATACGGGAAAGTGTTTTTGAGTTTTGTAAAAGTTTGAAAAAAGAATTTTTGGCTTCTCTTTTTTGTTTTTGTTTTTTCGTCACATACACACACTGCAGTCGTGTACTCAGAGATGACTGTTTGCTTCACTGCTTCTTTCGTTTTAAAGGATATTTATGTCTCTTCATGCGGAGAGAGAGAGAGAGAGAGAGAGAGAGAAAGAGAGA